>CM057162.1:4971553-4983241 GCA_029962745.1 Echinometra lucunter
AAAGTATGAATTATTATTTGTTAGATTTCTTATCCCTTTGTGGTATTGGACAGAGTAAATAAAAGGCTTCGGGTCAAAGCCGTTCGTTGGCACCATTCTGTTCTGCAGAAGTTCATGATTTTTTCTATGATTGATTCGTGTAAACAACGCGTTGGTTTGCATCACCCGGCATGCAAGTAATACATCGCAATCAGTCAGGTTTTCATGGGAATATATAGGCGAGGATCTATGCGACCAAAACCCCCAAGAACAAAACACTATTGTGGAAGTTTTGATGGATTATATATAAACTATTCAAGAGAGTCGTTGACTTGGTCGATTTTTCTAATCTTATTCTTTTATTCTGGTTTTATGATGGTATTGCGAATATTCGAGGAAATCGAAAACTCCTGTACATCACGGATCATCCTGACTATATAAAGCTTCAATATTTTCATTTTTTACATTTCTCTTTATCTATTTTTTCTATTTTTTTTTTAAACTATACAAAGCAGACTGACGACTATAACCCAATCAATCAAAATGTGCACATCATTCTCTCTATGCACAATGGTTACAAACCATGCATACTTTCAAGAAAATATGGTAGATAAGGTATTTTAAAAAAAGGATTAGGCCTACATGTATTTCAAAATTTGAAACGAACCCCCCCCCCCAAAAAAAAAAAAATAATAAATAAATAAATAAATAAATAAATAAATAAAAATAAATAAAATCATTCTCAGATGTGGGGGATTTCGTTCAGCCATGGGCAAGTATACTGCCCCCTTCCCCATCCGACGCTGATGTAGCGTTGACCTTGTGACGTGACGTCATAAGTGGACAGACAAGCCTAAATACATTATGGTTTCAGGTAGGACAATAGAAGGAGATTGATGAGGAAAACTATGCCATGATCGTGAGCAAATACAAGTACTAGCAGTTCTAGATTCAGCTCTTCCATCATAATATGCCAAATGCTGTTAGGCAGCTGGGGGCTAGTTTTCAGTATAACATACTACAAAGGGTACTTGCTTATCAGGCCCGTTTGTAGTTTGTGAGCATAGGCGGAGATCTGTCATAAACGTTTGAGGGGAACTTCCATTTTTTCCTAACATGAACAAATCTGGTCATCAGCATTTTAGGGTGCGCACCCTTACTCCAAAATCATGCATCTGACAAGCAAGTGAACAAGCAAGGAAGAGTATTATTTCCTCTTGTAATTATTATTTGTAATATACATCTGATCTTCTTTCAGCAATGAAATCTGCTATCTCTTGAAATGCCTTCATGTTTTCAAATATGACTACAAATCTTGATACGGTGACCCGACATAATGCTCCAAAGTCACTTGCTCCGTGCCAGGGCCGTACGCAGAAATTTTTTTCCGGCGGGGGGGGGGGGGGGCAAGACGCCTAAAAATTTTCGAAGAAGCTCAAAAGCGAGCGAGCGAAGCGACCGAGCTGGTCTCGAGGGTGCTTTTGCATTTTTAAAAGTGAAATTGAAGGATTTGGTGCACACTTTTTTGTTGTGAAAATTTTCAATTAAAAAATGTAATCTTTCAAAATTTCGGGGGGGCAACTGCCCCCCCTGCCCCCCCCCCCCCCCCCCCCCGCTGCGCTGCGTACGGCCATGCTCCGTGCTTTATTTCGTCAAATATGCATGGTTATAGGGTCCAAGTGTTGCAATTAGGCTTTTAGGTCAGACTTAAGGATTAGGGTTAGGGTCTGGCATAAGCGTTTGGTCAAGGGTTCAAGTTCAATATAATATTCTGTTAGTGTATATACGAAACTGACACGCGCCGGAGCATCTGTCGTGAAACCACCCCAAATTTTCAAAGGCATTCCTGTCGTGCAATCAGCCAATAAGAATCATTTTAGATTTATATTGCGGATGTTCTAGATAAATTCAAAGGTGTCAAGAAAGTCCTAGTGGTCAGCCTGCGCTGTGTCCAGACTCCACAGAAAGCATTTGCAAGAAATTACATAACGAATTAACGTCACATTTCAACCGACGCGTAATGGGGCAAGCTCAATTCCTTGACCTCTTTCAACCCTCTTTTTCTTCCTTTTCTTTTGAAGATATTGTCAATAATAATGTTCCATATTATTTGTAAACCCTAAATTTCTTAGATTAGGAAATCAATTTAATAGATTGTGTTTCGGTATACAGAATCCAAAATTGGATTAAGAAATTATAATCAATAATGTTGATTTCTAAATCTATAAGATTCAAGATTTTTAATTAAATTTTGGATTGTCCCCGATTCAAGTCTAAGAAATTTAGAGTTTACACAAGGGCGTCAATCCGTTTTCCTTTTTTTTTTCTTTTTTTTGGGGGGGGGGGGGTGGGAGTTGCCGAAGATGCAGCTTGTCTCATTCTTATATAGCTCAAGACATATCATGGGAAAATGTATTTGACACAACATAATGTTGAGTTCACAAAGATACAAGCAGCATCTTTAGAGATAATGGAGAAAAAAAAAATGAAATTTCGTATACAAAACAAATTGAGACTTGTCCTTCTAACCTGCCATTTTGAAGTAACATTGTCAATTTGAGGATCGCCATAGAAAGTAAATTGAGACTTTTCAAACTTTCATAACTTTCTCATTTTGTAAACGTTTTTGATAGAAGTTTTTTTTTTTTAATTGCTTTTCTCTATCCTCTCTTTTCATTCAAATTAATTTTCCCCAGGGTTTCATTCTCCTAACCATGCATTTTTATATTCATTTATAAGTGGGAACAAATACGTCTAATGGAAGATTATTATGCCAAATTTGTATCGTGTTGTTAGGTGAGACATTGATGTAAACCGGTTCGTTCCAGTTTGAGCAATATAAGATAAAAAAAAAAAAAACATTCATCCTTTTTGTAATAATCGTCATGCACTTATAGGATCTTTGAAAAGAACCTTCAAACATGCATGCACGCTATGGAATTTCGGCAAAGTGTCATGGTGCTATTGTCACTTTTCAACAAAGTTTTCATGGCGTTATGATCATGAAAATGAGTTCTTGTTTGCACTTCGAGCTCATTTTATCTCGTAAAATCTCCTGTCATTATCTCTCTCTTTCTTGATCTGGTTCATTTCACCTTGAAGGTTATAAAATCTAACCTATACAATTCTTACCAATACCATCTGGTAGTCAATTTGTTCTGTTGTATCCCGATATAACAGATATAAAATGTTTTGACACGGAAGAGTACACAAACTTGACAAAGGTCTAAAAGGCGCAGATTTAAAGATCAATTCGGAAGAAGATGTATTTCCTTTCTATATGAAATTTACTGTTGTTTTCGATTTTTGTTGTTGCTTTTGCTTTGTTGATGGTTTTGTCTGTTGTTGTTGTTGTTATGATGACTTTACCGACCGTGTTTTGTCATGGATATAATATCGACACGTTTGTATCCCTTTCTAGCATCTCCCCCTTGAGATTCTATTCATAAAATAATACTAATAAATTATGGTGATAATAACGATGAGAATGATAATAATGATGATAATAACGATTAATAACGATTAGTAACGATGATAAGAATAATAGTAATAATAATAATAATGATAATGACAATAGCGATAATGATAAAAAAAATAACAGCAACAACAATAACAATGATAATAATGATGATAGCAATGATGATGATGATAATTATAACAATAATAATCATTATAATAATTATAATAACGATAATAATAATAATGATAATGACAATAATAATAACAATAATGATGATAATGATAATAATAATAGTAATGATAATGAAAATGATAATTGATTCTCATTTAAGCACCTTTTAAGCACTTTCTCCCCTAAAATATTATGCTAGCATTCATTATTTCTTATTCATTTCATATTCTGTCATAAAAATTATGCTTATGCATGCATGTTTGAGCATAATGTGTAATATAACGTGACCAAGTCTGCTGTCGTGCAACTTCTTACAACAGAAGGAAAGTTAAAGTAAACTTTAAAAAGTCAGTTTCATTTCTCTTGAATTTTATATATCGATATCATCTTCGGCCTGCATGCACTTTGGATTAAAGCTATATCAAGAGAGCATTCCACACTTTTTATGCTAACCTTTTGTAATCAATTTTATTTAGTTTGCCGGGGTTTTTTTTCATATGATCTTCTTTCCAACGAATTCGTTTTCTCTTTCTCTCTCTCTATTTATATTTTTTCCCACTCTTAATTCTCATTTTGATTTCGAGATTCTCTTTTTCATCAGAATTGTTGAATTCAAACTTCTGCCATGCAATGAAATCATTTGATATTTTGTCGACACGCTTGACTTAAACTGTAAGCAATTAAACTAGGTCACGAGTTTGCAAAAGATTTGGGAGTTGTAAAGGAATTGTACATAACAAAGAAATCAGGGTCATTACCCTTGCTCGTTTAAATATTTTCAATCGGGGGCTCATTGTAGGGGAATCGGCATGAGGTTCATTGACTTTGTGCACCTTTTATCCAGTTTCGTTCTCCTTTCAATGGCATATCTTTACTGCAGCTATCGTTGTGGCATCATTATTTGCACTCCCTGGTACTCTTTTTGAATTTTGTCGTCTGCTTTTTATGTATCAAAGCTCATGGATGTTTGGCGTATTAACCACTCGTCTCTCCTTTTCTTCCTCTTCCTCCTGCTCTTTCTCCTTTTCTCCTATTCTTTCTCCTCCCCTTTCTCCTCCTCCTCCTCTATGCAGCCTTCTCCTCTTCTTTCTCCTTTTTTCTTCTTCATACTTCTTTGCGTGCACCCTTCATCAGACCGCCATCAACCAAACAATCCTGCAGAACCAAAAATATTGCTACAAGTCTGACTACTGCCCTCACTCGATGAAACGATGAAATGAATATCATTGAGAAGAGAATAACAGGAAGAGGAAAAGGAAGAAGAAGAAGAAGAAGAAGAAGAAGAAGAAGAAGAAGAAGAAGAAGAAGAAGAAGAGGAGGAGGAGGAGCAAAGAGAAACAATAGGCAAACTCGCGCTTTCATCGATATTCGTGTAACACTGTGCGACTGTGGTTTAGAAACATCATCACCTCATACCATGACTTTGAAAGTTTTGCTCCCGACTCGATCTATTCTTTTATGAAGATGTTTCACATTATGAAACACAATTATCTCTTCTTTTGTCCAAGTTAACAAATTTCGACGACAGTCACCTGTTCGCTAGAAGCAACGTGTAAAGTGATGACAGGGTATGCGTCGCCTGTTCGTGTCTCAAAATTTTATTTTTTCTCTGTACCTTTGAAAGGAATTTGGCGGGAATTCAATTGGCACACGCATTGCTTAATCAAATTCTCGCTAATGAAACCACATCTTTTTTTTTTTAATTTTTGTCCTGTCTATAGCCAGATAGTTTGTTGACCCTAAATTAGACATTGCTATTATTTTTTGAAAATTTAGATTTTTCTTTATACATTCTTCGATAATAATGCAGTGCATAGGGAATCCGCTTTAACCCCCCCCCCTACACTTTGCCCCCTTCCCCCTCTCTCTTTCTCTTATAGTTTTTCTAAATAAGTTTTTTTAATGAATTCCTTCATGAATTTATACTTCAGTGCAATATAACGAATCTTACATACTAGAAAGTCCACTTTCGACATACTGCTTATTGCAGTTTATAAAACTCCTTCATTGCCTCTTTTTCCTGTCTTTTCTGCTTCCCTTAATCAAGGAGTTACTCCTTGCTTTTGTTCCCCTTTCTGTTTCCTGTATTTCATTTAATTTGTTCTTGATTTTGTTTTCAGCTCCGTTTCACTCTTGCTTGTCATTTTTTCAAATTCCCACAGGGGGCACCCCTTCACCAAAAACACTTTCCTACGTTTGACCAACACTGATGATGCGGGATGATGTCATAATATGATTTGAGTGAAAGGTGTGACTAGCACGTGAAGTTCTAACCAGATCAATTCGTATACTAGACCGGGTGAATCAAATCCCATTAAACTGACCCTACACCACTATCGCAAACATCACAGGATCGGTATCATTGAGAAAGTCAAATTATTCTGGCAGTCTGAAGATTCAGTGAACGAATACTCCCCAGAATCATGAGAATGGCCATAGAAACCTTTTTTGTTCTTTTTTTTTTTTCATTATTGATAACGAATTCATTTCATTTCTATATTCCCATAATCAAGAACATATAGTTTACAAAGCAAGTACACGATCATTAACTGAAATGGGAACCCACTGCATAGCTTGTTATCTAGGTTCCTTGGAATAATATACACTTATCAACATATTTTTCAAATTATTTTAAACTGTCTATAATTAAAATCAAGATACACGAAAGAGCAAATGACAAGACAAAACTCAGAGGACAGGAAACTGACAAAATAAGATACATGTGAATGCGGGACAGGACAAGACAGGACAGTACAAGACAAGACAACGAAAAAAGAAAGACAAAACAAAACAAGACGAAGCTGCACCACCTGGAAATAGAAAAGAGAGAGAGGGGATGAATCTAATCAAACGATATCCGCCATTCCTAGTAAGATAAGTAAAACTTGAATAAGAATTTAAGCTAAATTATGTTGTGCAGCTACCTTTATACGTTCCATTTCTATAGTATAATCATGTTACATCTTAGACTAAAAAGGTCTGTTCTTTCTGAAATAGTGGCAGGTAAAACAGTAACATGCATACATGCTTGTCGGCTAAAATCTTCCCAGATACTGAGTAAAATTACCCAACATGCATTCTTTCAAATGTTTTACGAAATAATGTTCACCCATCAAACACGCGTGTCACTTTTTTTTTTTTAATCTAAGGGTATATACATTGACCAACCGATTTTAGAATGTTTTGAGACCAAGAAGATCTTTAAGTTTCACATCAAGATTTCATTTAAATGAATGTGAGAATGGTAATAAACCAATATGCCTTAAAGGAGGATTTTTAGTGAAATTGGACAATTATCATTCAACCTAATACCAGCCTGACACTTGCACGATTTTGTGTCACGCATTAGCACGACTCAAGTCGTGCCAGTGCGCAAACTAGTCGTGAACTGGCGTGAAGTGTGCGTAAACACGTCGTGACACGTCGTGACTGCGTGCCATGTCGGGACGAGAATTTTGAAATGTTCAAAATTTTGGTCACGACAAAATTTTACGACCGGGTCGTGAACTATGCGCAAACTCGTCGTGAACTCGTCGGGACGATGCGGGAGGATGCGTGCCAGTGCGTGGCTGTGCGCGCCATGCCACGACTGTCACGAATAGTTCACGAACAGCTCACGTCGAGTTCACGAGTAGTTCAAGACATGTTCACGAATTGGTGCGCGTCGCAGCGTGGCCGTGCCTTCCCACTGACACGGTCACGTGTACTTCACGCATTGATGGCACGAGCAGTTCACGACTAGTTTACGCACTTCACGAACAGTTTGCGCATGACACCAGCAGTTCACGACAAGTTCACGAGCAGTTTATGACGAGTTCACGAGCAGTTCACGACTACTGCGCGACAGTGGCGCTCGAGTCGGTGCAGGGCTTCTTGGACACTGCTCGCCATTCCAGAGATCGCCAGCGAAGAGACAACATGCCTAAAACAAAGCAGACACGAAGAAGAGCAAAGCAGAGAAGGCCAGAAGCCGACAGGCCAGAGGTGGGGTTGCCTTTTCTTGCTCTTCTGCCTCTTCCAGCCTTTTCTGCTGCTCTTCAACAATGGCTAGAGCAGCTGCCAGGTATAGGCATCTTCTCTTCCCTGCAATGATTGTGTCTCTGACATTCAGCATGTTGTCTCTTCCACAGCCAATCCAAAAATGACCAGGGGTTGGGGAGGCCCCCTTTTTATATGGCGTGCCCAAGTCGGCACGACACCGTCCGAATTGCGGAAACTCGTCGTGCCAATGCGGGAAGTGCGTAAACTATGCGCAAACTTTGCGTGAACTCGTCGTGCCAGTTCGTGTCAATGTGGACACTGACGGGCACGCATTCGTGAACTATTCGTGAACTCGTCGTGAACTTGTCGTGAACTATGCGTGAACAAGTCGTAAACAGTGCGGGAGCCTCCCAGTTCGTGCCCCAAAATGGCACGACTTGCCACGACAAAATCGTGGCCAAAAGTCGTGCAAGTGTCAGCCTGGCTTATCTCTCTTATTCATGGTAATCATATGTCAAAGATGACGAGGGGGCTAATGGCACCCCCTCCCTCCTTCGAAAATGTCAAGTTGGGCAAATTCCACATTGTGGTGGCAATGAATCTAAAATCTAGTTGGTTTGGGGGTTGTTGTTGTTTTTTTTTAATTTCTATTGACAAATCTTACCTATTATAAGGACCTTTCAAAGGTGCATACTCGTTACAATGGTGGTGCAATACAGGGAAGCCGTTATCATCGAAATTTCTATTTAAAAAAAAAAAACAACAACAACAAAAAGCAATACTCTCCTCCCCACTGAAAAAAAAAATGTTCCAACGATGCCCCTTGATAATGGCGTTCAGTTTGTTGTATTCACCGATCCATTTGGTTAATTGGCGATCTGTCTCTTATATACATGAGAACGCAACTGCCGAGATAGATCACTTTTATTACACATTAACGAGCGTACGGACAAAGTAAAAGGGTTGTTGTCTAGACAGACGAAAGGTTCTTTTGTAATCAATCCTCTTTTAATATCATTCCAGGTCAGGCTATCTTTCTTTCCATTTTTTTTTCTCTCTTTCAGTTTGTGTAAATTTTCTGCGCACTCTCTTAAGAAAAAAAAAGAGTGAACGCATTCACTCTTTTAGGGGTGAATTTAAGTAAAGAGTGAATTTAGAGTGAATTAAGAGTACAAATTGTGATATTCACCTGTTTATTCACTCTTTAAAGGGTGACCTCAGTGATCACTCAAAATCCTTGAGTGATCAATGATCAATGAGGTCACCCTATAAAAGAGTGAATATCACAAATTTTACCCTTAAATCACTCTTAATTCACTCTTTTCTTAAATTCCCCCTAACAGAGTGAATGCAATCACTGCTTTTTTTTAAAAGAGTTAGTATACTAGTTGTATGTGTATTTTGTATTGTTATGATTCCATTTATTTAAAAAAATGTACAAAGCGACTGGCATGCAGAGTCTATTCTAATTCCATCATCTATATTCATGGATGACGCATGCACGACCTTGAGAAAGTACTGGTAAACAATATTTATCTTCAGAAATGAAACAAAATTGTCTAGCATTATCTTATTACAGTCCAATATATTTTGAAATAGGGCACGGTGAAATTCGCTCCTCCCGACTGATTTCTGATCGAGAAAGAAAATACATAGAGACATTTCATATTTACGAGTAATAGGGTACAGACTTACTTGACTGCATTGAAAAAGTGTTCGGGCACATCAGTTCTCAAATACTTTTACCACCGGCGTAAATCCACTTTGAGGAGTGGGGGGGTGGTCGACTTTTTTGCCGATTTTTTTTTTCTGTCGAACTCACACTTAAATTTAACACACGCCCTCACCCACCTGCACAGACCCCCCTTACACACATTTTAATTTTTATCTTGCGAGCGAGCCCAAAATTATCACTTTTCTGGTTTTCAATCGCATTTTCAAATAGAAATTCTAAAATATGATGAGTGAGCGAAGCGAGCGAGCCAAAAATAACCACTTTTCTGGTTTTCAATCGCATTTTCAATTGAAAATTTGATGGTTGTTTACGACATATTATTAAGAATTTTATTTAAAGATTAATTCAAATATCATTTCTTCCTTAAAAAGTGGGGGGATATTTGTACACGCCATCCCCCCTCTCAAAAAAAGTGGGGGGGGATATATCCCCATCCCCCCCCCCCCCCCCGGATTTACGCCAATGACTTTTTGCTTTCAAAATAGTCTCCCAACTCCTTATACTGAACTTGGATCGCAGTAAACTGTAAATGTTATGCCCATCCTGAGGACAAGATATGGATAATTACGCCACTGGACAATGAATTGCAGTGGTCAAGCAGATGTATACTGACCAATAACCGACAAATATGACGATTGATTGTCATTGTATCTTGGCCATCGTCTCCGACAATTTATTGTTGACTCATCTGAAAACCGACGAGTCTGTTAAAAGCAGGTTGATAAAATAGCAATGCATACGGACGTGTATTAACACATTAGGTATATATACTAGGGCAATTTATGGCCCAAAAGATGGGAGGAACTTGAACAGCACGCAGAGACCGGTTTTAAAAGAATGATAAAAGGGCGAAGGGGTAAGAGAGAGACAGAGAGGGGTGAAGAAGGGGGTAAAAAATACAAGAGATACAGAGTGTAAATATACCATAACGATTTTAGATAAAATCATTATTGAAAGGATCCTTTTTTTTCATTAGATGAGCATTTAGTTTTATAACTGCCCTTCTCTATTTTTATACTCCTCTCTCTATCTCTCTCTCTTTCTTTCTCACTTTGAGAATTTTAGGCAAAAAGCAGTTTTATCAAACTTGAGCATGATTGTTCACTGTGATCAGGCATAGAGGACTATAGTGGATATTAAAATAATGTCTACCTGTAACCATAGATGTATGAAATCATGCACTATGATGCTGTCGACAATAACGAAAAAGGGCTTTAAAATTATTGTCATGCTTACTTAGGTAAGTCTACCATGCATGGACAAACACAGTAAATATGAAATAATAAAGAAAGCATTACAGGTGTGTTTTGTTAAAAACCTATCGTGACGTCACCTATCCCATGTACCCACGTGCGATCTACGTTAGATGAGGAACTACTGCTGACGTCACGCCGATTTGAGCCGGGTGCATTGGTTTCTCTTCACGCATGACAACACAGCGCAGCGGCCGGTAGTGTCCGGGGAGAGGCCGGCCGGTGGACGTATCAGTGTACGCTAGAAGCCCGTGTTATGTTGGTGGTGGATGTATACTTGTGTACATGTACATGCAGGCGATTCGCTGAGTACATCAGGGGGTCATTATTATTATGCAAAATGATTTCATGGTTCGCTGCTCCCCGCCTGCCAGTTTTGGCCGTGTACTTGGCCGTGTGAGTGTTTAGTGTAGTATTTCAGACTTCTGTCACCTTCATAAAAGTGCGATATTTTGCTGGTAGATGAGTCAGGCCTCATTATACCACTTAATTTATGCCAGTTAAGGTATAGGACGGATTATTGGCAGCAAAACCACAGGTATTAGCTTGATTTAAAAAAAGAAAAGAAAGAGTGGTTAACCCAACCATCTTCGAGTATATGGGTGGAGAAAAATGGAGAACACTGTGCATTGCCGAGAAGCGTCAATTTGAGGGCAGCGATAGGACCAACCTCCACCCCCGATATACCCTGAATTATATGCTTCTAATATCATGTATTTGCCATCACCCGTTCTATTCCCCAGTTTTGTTGAACAAAATCAACAGCATTAATCGAAAATTCTCTTAGTTAAACTGGTGATGGGTTTCAAGAAAAGCAGACGTAAACGAGTTTGGTTCTGAACAAACATAAGGAACTAAACAAGCATGGAACTTTGAGAAGCCTTATTAAAACAGCACATAACCGCTTTGTAGTTATGCCGAACATTGGCAAAAATTCCTGTTTGTTTAATAGTATGAATAGACCGTTTGTGTAGCTCTCCAAATTTGCATGCTTAGATTTGTTTTCATTATTCATATTTCATTTATTCGTTACATTAATATTTTTTGTAAATGTAATATTCATTTTTATGATTTGGAAACATGCGGTGCATAACGAACGACATCATGAG
>CM057162.1:4983741-4999380 GCA_029962745.1 Echinometra lucunter
CACAAAATGTGGACCTCTGTCACGAATGGTTAATAAGGGTACAAAAGGCACCTACATCACTTCATTTTAGAGCCTAATGCAGGCCTAGTAAAATTACAAAATTATTCTTAGAGTTCCGTTAATGATCATGTAACACATAGAAAAAGTTCCCAAAGGGAAACTATGGGAATAATTTGGCATCTAAAATACAACACTTATTTTTTTCTTCCGGAGGCAAACTGAATTAATCGCAATACATGTCACTTCCTATTCCTGACCATAGCAAAAACTGCCAGAACACCTGACTACCATGAATATACAACGTATTTCTAAGAATATCACATACACCAACACAATAGTATTGCCAAGTGGTATTTCAGATAAATGCTATACTTAAGCAAAAGTAAAAGACATTTTAAGTATCAGTAGTTCATGTACTCCATGCAATCTATAAGATGAAGCTTAAAAAATGTATACATATACAGGTGCAGATCGGGGGGGGGGGGGGGGGGGGGGGGGGGGGGGGGGGGGGGGGGGGGGCGGAAAGATGCAACCTACAAAATGCCTTAATTTGGAAGCGTCACCCCCCCCCCCCCCCCCCCCCCCCGCTTTTTTTTTTTTTTGCTTGTCAACAGTTTCTTGAGGCAATTTTGTTTTCTTTGCTTGTAAACTTTTATGGATAATTCGCACCCCCTTCAAAAAATTGAGGATTCGCAGGTGCATATATGATACGTTTATTGAAAGGTCTGTACAAGCCACTGCATACCTAAAAAGCTTGTGCAGTTTTCATAGTTCCATGTTAATTTAGATTAAATGGTACTGAATATTCAATTGTCACTATTAATGTTTCCAACTGTACACATTTCTATAAACATTAATATCCTTTAACATAAATGTAAAATTGTAAAACATATAATTCACCCATCCACCCAGAGTTGAAAAACTGCAAGTTCCACAATTTCTATCTGTATTACTGCACAAATAATACCAAGGTTGTGGGGTAGAAATTCAAATTGTTCCATTCAGTTTTATAGTAACTTTATATAACATTTCAAACACATAACTCTTAAAAACATAACCAATGGTGGCACCTGAAGTAAAAAATTTGGGGGGGGGGGAGCAAGAATGGGCAAGTGATAACAAAAATAAAAAACAAACAAGCATACAATTCTGGCAGGGGGGAGGAGGGGGGCAAAGCATCTAACACCCCCCTTCTCCCCCCCCCCCCCCCGGTGCCGCTAATGCATTATGTTCACACAAAAATTTAGCTGTACTTTCGGGGATCACCTAAAGGGATCCATTACCTACCTTTAAGCATCAGACTTCAAGTGACATGAACGCCTATTATGACCTTCTTGCCCACATTCTGAGCAATGTACATGATAAGTAAGGCACTCTTTACATGTTTGGCCTAGGAAAGAAATTCTATTTTGTTTTTGAATGACCTGTACACATGCTTCAGTATTTCTATGGTTGGTACACCTAAAGAAAAGAGAAGTAATTTTATCATTCAATTTTTTCCATCGACTGCTGGCTAAAGTTTGTAAGGTTACTATGCAGATACACAGACTCTGAAAGATGATTCATAAAGATGTGCATGTACTGAGTAACATCTTTAGCCTGAAATGTTGTGGCATACTTTGATACCCATGACCTTGTTCTGGATTCTAGTGATAGAATATCAACACAATCTGTCTTAAGGAGCTCCATAATGTCTTTGAACTCTTTCCAAAGCCACTTTATATTATCTAATTTAGGGTGCCATGGAATAAGGCTGTTGAAATCGATATGCGTCTGAATCTTATGGTGTTCAGGGCCTGTAAAATCTCGATATTGCAACTGAACCGATTCTTTGCTGATGTAAAATGCCCATGGAATTGAAAGGTCACTAACAAATTTTTCAAAAGCACACATATTCTGGCACTTGGACAGATCAACATGCTTAGAGTTTTTCCAATATTGTCCCTGTGCCTCAGTATCTGAATCAGCTGTGCCACTAACTGATCTGAAATCCTTAAAAATAGATGCAATACATCAGGAACAACATTGGTTACTGGAATGAACGGTAAAAGTGGTGGTGCAACGCAGCTCATATTTTTTCCCTTTGGTAAAGAACTGTGTTCAGTAATTTCTTCACAAGTACGAGCTCCGTATTTGTTATCAATCATAGACCACTTTTTATCTGTGATATAACGTTCATCACTTGGACATTTGCACCACAAGCAACTGTATTTACTGTTGCATGCTCCAATGCCCATGACTTCATTTAGGAACTTGAGATCTGCACCCCAAAAATATTGCAATTGAACAAGTTTTCCATTAACTGAAATATAATTTGGAAAATTGACAACAATAGGTTCAAAAATTTTGCAGAGAAATTTGTATTTTTCAGGCTTTCGAACCATGGTCAGTATATATTCTTCACTTAAATGAAGTCCATAAATAACCCTGAATGTGATATTTACACAATGAATTCTTTTTCCAATCCGTGTACCGTCACCACTAATCTTTACACCAAGTTGATCAGGAACTGGTTCGTCACTGTATGAACAAGACATACGATCGACAACAATTTGTAGTTTTGTTGATAAAGGCTCCCATGCCCCTATCATATCAACATATCTGTGAACAGGGAACATCTGGTCAATTTCCTTTGATCGTTGTTTCACTCTTTTCAAACTGGGAAGGTTACTGAGGCATTTCGAAAGTTTTTGATAATTCCTGTCAGAGATACACAGTTCATCTTTAATGTAAAGTGCCTTATCTATAGAGAGTTTTTGCATTGTCTCCGTTTTACATTTTAGTTCTACTCTGTTCCCAAACTTATCACATAATGTCATATTGTTACATCAATTTCTAAAGATTCAAGTAAGGAAATAGTTGCTTGCCCCGTTTCTCTGAGGTCACGCTTTACCTTCTTCGTGTAAGACTTTGTGTATTTTCTCTTTTGCTGTCCACTTTTTTGTGAAATTTTGATGGCCTTTTTGATAAGCTTTTTAACAAGTCTATTTTTATCCCTTTCCAAACCTTTAATCATTTCTTTGCTTTTCTCAATCTCTGACTCACAAATTTTCCTCCTTTTTCTCTCACTGTTCAGTTCATGTTCAAGTTTTCTTTTTTGTGACCCTAATTTAACATTAAAATAAGAATCTTTCCACTTTGATAATAAATTTTGGGCAAAATATCCACCTTTTCTTCTGTTTGACTTCATTTTGCTCAACATTACCCTGATGCATTTTTGTAATTCATGAACAAAATAACCAAGGTCTACATCAGTGTCTGAAATATAATGAGACTGTAAAATCTGCCTGGCAATGTGCTCAGAAATGGTAGGATCAAAGAATCCATTTTCATCAGTACATTCTGTCAAAACTGTATTGTAAAAATAATTTCGATTTAATGGAAGAAACCATTCCTCTTGATGAACTGAAGCTACCAAGGAAGAAAAAAGACAAAGAAAAAGAACCGAAACAAAAACTGATGAAAGAAAAAGCATAGTTATACCTGCTACAAATGAGTGTACATTTATCAGTTCAAAGGTCTAATATGTTACCGTAATCTTTCACAAACCGTATGGTCAAATTATACCCTCTGTGAATTTGTCTCCTTCTTAATGTGATATTGTAAGACACAAGTGGCCTTCGCTCCTGGAGCCATACGCTGAAGGTGTCATAGTTCACTTTTGCATGGTCACCTGCTTTGTTACATATACGTGTATGCCAATCCTTTCCAAGCAGTAGTTCAAGTTTGGTGAGCTCGCCAATGTGATAGCGAGATCCACGCAAAGACTTGATAAGCCCACCTTCCTTGATGAATCTATGAAATGAAGCTTTTTGAGTAGGAATGCGCAAAGTGATTTCACTGTCTGAGCCTCGTCTGATGTTTAACTGCTCCTGGATCTAAAAAAAGAATAAGGCAGAAAAGGGAAATAAAGAAATGGAAAGTGAACAGAGATCTGATGGTCAAGGAGTGATCATACTCAAAGGGCATTATTCTTTTTTATAAGTAAAATGATGTTAACTAGTTAAAAAATGGAACACTAACATTTTTTTTTAAAATGCAGCAGTCTATTAATTATTATACACATGATGGTGTAGACTACTACTTTCACAGCTTCTTTGATATCAATATTTTTGTTATAGAGCTACTTTTCTTATAGAAGCTAGCTGTTAATTTCTGTAAAATTTGCTGCAGCTCAATTATTCCTGCCACCCCCCCCCCCCATTGCTTTTTTCCAGACTCCGACTACATGTATACACGAGAATTAAATTTTACTTGTAGATAGCTTATGCCTTAAGGACATTTATGTTGATAGGTCCAAATAAAATGTTTACCTGTATGTAGGTCTGGTGCAGTAAGTGAAGATAGATGCTGTTTTCCTCTTCACTGTCAACACAGAATGGTATTACTATGTCCACTGCACTTTCTTTTGCGATCCATTGATCATACTTTGTGTGCCACCCTGTCCAGTGTACTTTTATCTGATCTTCCGTCTCTTCAAGGACTTCAAATGGCCACAGCTTAGAAGTTGACCATTTCTCAGCATTCCCCACTCGAATGTTAAGCTGTTTGCCTTCATGAAGACGACGATAATCCGTTCGCGGGACTTTGCGCAACTTCATTCCTGATTCAAACAAATAATAAAATAGAATGTAATATTTTATAGCTAGATAACAGATCTACGTTAGTACTCATATAGACTGCAAAAAAATCATACTCTGGCTCTCTTACTGCGATAACCTGAACCTGCAGCAAACTTTATGTGGACATGGCTAGGCCTAGGCTAGCCTTACTGCGGCAGCCCGAACACGTACACGTACTGAAGACGTCGAGGTCCCTGGGGCAACCCGGCCCCATACATGTATACCCAGTTGTTGTGTATCCGGACGGGTTGTGTGTCCGGACGATCAATTTTAGAATGTCATTTGGAAAAATTTACAAGCAAAGTTTCATCATTTTTTAGTACAAAATGTTAGGAAATATTTTAAAGAACAAAATAGAAAATGATTACAAGTAATGAATTCATATTTTTAGTGTAATCCACAGACAAAAAAAAGAAGGCTTCAAAAAGATAAAGTGTCCGGACACCCGACCCCCCATCCTACTTAGTAGAGCCGTGAAGTGAAACGTACCGGTACCGTACTGTAAAGCGTTTGGGAATCCGGTTCAATGAATCAGAATTTTGATTTACTTTTTAATAAATGTAACAACTGAATAACCTTAAAAACATAACCCTAAATATGTACATATTATCACAGAATACCCATAGCTATACTCACTACTTATTCAGGGAAGAACTTACAGTAGAAAAGAAACTTGCCTAACAGGCTTCGACAAACAGTCAGCTCAGCTCGACAGCAACATACGGTACATAGGCTAGGCCTAGGCATCTTTGGCATAGTGCACTGCATTTTGCAGCCAGGCAAGCGCAGCATAGTGTGCCGGCACCCGGGCCCGGTCGCGTGTTTTTTTACCGTACCGCTAACGCGTCAGATTCTCTCATTTAATGCCGCAGAGCGTCTTGAGCAGAGGCCATTATCGCTTTCGGTACGCAAAAAAGTGCAATACCACGAAAGTTGTGCAATAATTGTGCAATACGCATGCGCGTGGACTTTGCCTCGTTAGTGATTGCAGTCACTATATAGACATGAGTACACACATATACATCGAGGTTTTTACCCGACTGCTAAGAAACCACAAGTGCCTATGTTCTGTTAGTTTTAGTGCTTAATAGTGAGGAAGGCCGCCTGGTTAACTCTTTTCTAGACTAAGTTAAGTTGGAGTCAAATGAGCTGGGCTTATTAAACGTGTCAAGACTTAACTTAAGTCTTAAGTAGACAGAAAAGTCTTAGATATAGATCTACCTGAATGGCTGCAGGAACTGTTACCCCTTCACCACATTCACAGTTTCTCGATGTAGACGTCATTATGGCTACGAGAAGCTTCAAGTGATGATCGTAGGCCTAGATAGATCTACTGATCGAAGACTGAAGAGGTAGACGTTGTCGAACTCGAAGTCTACGCTACGGTAAGAGTATAGGCTGCTATGCTGCATGTGTGATTTGTATAGCGCGCGCGCGAGCGAGATCGAGATAGCCGAGGCATTCGTAGACAGATAACGGCCTCCGCTCAAGTCGCTCTTTGGCATTAAATTAGATAATATGACGCGTTAGCGGTACGGTAAAAAAACACGCTGACACATGTTTATTTAAAGCTAAAACGCGAACGCAAAGTTTGACCAATGAACATCATTCTTACATCATCGTAAAGCTTAGAAAAAACTGCACAATGACTCATGGGAACTAAGCTGTACGATACCATCAAGCGAAATTGGAAGAGTGGGAAATCGTTTGTGGTGACATAAAGTAGGATTTTACGTTGAATTTCATCCTATTTTTGATATGAAAGGGATGTTTTTGACCCCAAAACGCGAATGCAGTTAACATCTTTGCGAAAATTTCAATTATTTAATGGAAATAATATGATATCATCAGCATTATATCATGGGAACTAAGGATAAAATTGGGAACTTTTTTCAGGAATGACAAAATTGTTTAAAAAACATGACATTTCCAATGGTATTTCCACAGAGTGGTAGACACGCGCGGAAAGCACGCGCAGTTAGTGTCCCATAGGATTCGATATGCATACATTCAGCCAATGAAATTCCCAGACTTGATGACGCATAACAATTAACACACATAATTGCAATTTTAAGGTGGTACAATATAAAACTCAAACTAAAATTCCATACCCTTTTATTCTACTGGAAAAACTATTTTATATTTTTCCTGGGAATATTTATATTAAAAAGAACTTTCACAGCATGTTCAATTAATACTTTCCTTAAGCAGTGTTTTTTAATTTTCACTACATAAGTCACAAAATGTAATCAGCACTATCACTTTTTAAATCAACACATCGCTCATGACACCACTCTCCACAAACAGAGCACTGGATCCAGTCTTCAGTGATCGGTTCTTTGTATTGTTCAGAACAAAATATGCACCAGTACTCAGAGTCTCTCAAGGTTGTTTGCTTGGCGACCTCTTTCCCCTTTCCAGCATATTGGGACTGACCCTTCCCTCCTTTTGCACTTGCCTTCTTCTGCTTGGTTGATTCGACACGAGAAGCTTTCTGTCTTTTATTTTGCAACTTCTCGAGGACTTTCGCTTTATACGGACTGCTGGTGAGCAACTCTGCCTTGCCTGCCGTTCGTTTACACTCTAAATTTCAGGGACTTAAATTTAAATCTAAAGGATTTATTTTTAAGTCTTTCATGGAGTGTAGGTAGGGACCAATCGATGTGGACTTAAAATAAGTCTTTGCAGGGATTAAAAATTTTTAATCTGTAAAGGACTTAAAAATAAGTCTAATAGATTTAAATTATAAGTCTTATTGGATTAAAATTTAGTCTGATAGAGATTTAAAAGCAATCCTGTATGGGACTTATATTTTTTTAATCCTAATAGATTTAAATTAAAGTGCCTGTATTTTAGGTATACTGAAGCAATGAAATTGAACACAAAACACTCAAAAATTAAATTCTGGTAAGTTTAATTTAATAATGTCATTAAAAATTCATTTACATAAAATCCAAAATACACAATTCATTAGTTCATTCATAAAATTATCTTCCTTGCAAGAAAACATGTTAAAACAATGATGATCTTACACATTAAATGATTATTGAATCCTGATAACTGTAATTTCATATAATACACAGAAGAAAAAGTAGGGAAATGACGTCATCAGTGCATATTCGATATGCATATTTTATAACTGTTTCCCTAAAATGATGAAAAATTTTAAAATTCAATAAATATGTTATATTTCATCTGATTTTTATGACATTTCAGAATTTTACTGGTTCAAACCCTATAACTAGGCCAGGGTATTTTGGCACGTTTGGAAGTGAAGGGGCCTTGCAGGCTTCACCCCCCCCCCCCCCCCCCCCCCGCCATATGATCTCCCAAAATCCCGCCAAGTTACGGTTAAATCTTCCTATGGCGGCGCAAGCAATTTTGATTGCGCACATGCTGTTTAGAACCTGATGGAATTATGGGAACGTTTCAGTATATAGGAAATTCCACGCCCAACATTCTTTCCTGTTATTAAAGTTAAAAGAGATAAGCAGCCTGATATCTAAGAAGCAAGAATATCCCTTCGCTTAATCTGTACAGTACTGCCTACTTGAATATCAGGTAATTTATCTCCATTATGGACACACAAAAAAAGGAATGTCCGTGTGGATGTGCCCTTATATATATCACACATCATGGTAAAGAGACTAGTTATATACAGTCCTAAAAAAAGGTACTATGTCTACATAACAATGCAAATTAAAGCAATAATGTTTTTCATGGAAAGTTCAATGATAGTTTGACATTTCAAACTTTGTCAAATATTACCCCTATTCAAACACGACAAGATGCATTTCAGATTTAATATTAAATGGCAGAAATATTGCCAAGTATACAAAGGCAAAACTGGTACTGCTGTTCATATTAAAGGGGACCAATACCCATGGAAATAATCACTTTTTTTAATGAAATAGCACAATGAGAGGAACAGTTTTAAAAAAGTTTCATCAAAATCGGTTATAAAATAAGAGATTTATGGAAGTTTGAAAAGTCTCGTTGTACCTTCTACGGGATCCTCAAATTGGCAACATCGGCTTCAAAATGGCTGATTTTATGGACAACTCTTCATTTGTTTTGTACGCAAATTTTAAGATAATATTTCTTTCAAAATATGTCTTATTTACCTCTGAGCTTAAAATATGTCAGAGGAAAATATATTTCACAAATATGTTGAGCTCTCAACCTGTCTGGACTAAATATTAGAACACTGCATTTTGCATTACATCAAAGTTAATTTTAATGAACCACAACTTTGAAACTACATTAACACAATTTTAGAATCAATCTATACACTGTACAATAGAATAACAAGAGGCCCACAGACCTTGCACTCATCTGTGGCAAGAAAAGATAGTTTTCATATCCTGTTCAAATTACGAGTATACTTTTTACCCTTTTTTGGGACCAAGTTCCACTATCATATACTAGCTCCAAGGGTCCATGGTAACAATTTAAACAACCCTAGGCAAAATTTTAATGCCCTTGAAGATTTCCAGGAGCAATTTGTTTTTCTAACAGTCTGTAAAGTTCTCTTACATTAATTTTCCTTTAACTCTCATTCATCCAAATGTAGGTTCGTTTGCAAGTCATGTTAAAGTCCCAGACCGGACCGAGAAATGAAAACCAAAATGACATATAAAATGAAAGCTAATATTTCTTCATAATACAACAATTCCCAATTTAAGCATTTTTATCTTCCATCTAGAAAGTATTTCATTAAAAAGGTGATCAAACCTCAACCAGGCCATCCCTCCCAAATACTAGAAAAAGTACCCCTATTATAGTGGCGCGGCTGATGATGTCAAAGAAGTTTAAGGGAATGCTACTGCCAGGCATGATTGGGTTTCGCCTTTAGAAAACATGTTTGTATTGCTATGTCAGAACAATAGACCCCATGTGTGCTAGAATTCTATTGTTCTGACATAGCAATACAAACGTGTTTTCTAAAGGCGAAACCCAATCATGCCTGGCAGTAGCACATTCCCTTAAACTTCTTTGACTTCATCAACCGCGCCATCAAAATAGGGGTAACTTTTCAAGTATTTGGGAGGGATGGCCTGGTTGAGGTTCAATCATCTTTTTATGAATACCGGTACTGTTATGAAAATTTAATTTATTTTGGGGGTATTTATGTTATACGCCTACTTAGCTATCAATCGATGTAAGGTTGTATTTACTCCGTCAACGGTCTTTAAAGTTTGGCAACATCTAAAAATATGTTCTACTTGATCACACGAATTAGAAAATATATGTTGCCAATTTTTTAATTGACCTTTTGTGACCTGAAATGGAGGTCAAAGGTCAGGCTACATTAACATAAACATAATTTTCTTCAAATTGTGTCAAATTTGGTATCAAATTGTAGGTAATGTTATAACTACAAGATAAGGTCAAAGTTCAAATAACATGACGCTGAAAAACCTGGAAATACCAGGAACTACGTATTTTCCATTACTTTCCACATAATCAAAAGGATCAAAACTATCAGTAGGAGTGGGCTATAAGTAGGTACAAAATGTGTTTTTTGTTATTTTTCCCTGGTAACAGTTTTTTTCTGTTCCATATATCCTACCTCAACATGAAATGACAAAATTTTTGACCTTGCGTCCAACAAAAAACTGTGCAGGGCAAAATTCCAAGATGGCTGCCGTTTTCCTGAAAAATCACATTTTTAGCCATAATTTTGCCATTTTGGGGTCTTTTTAGCTGGTTTTGGTGTCTACTCCTATGTATTAGAGGGCAGGCTATCTGTTTATGCAACAAGAAGTAGTATCAACCCTTCACCTGTATAAATAGCCCTCAATATCCCTGCTCTGGGGGCTAAATTAGCCCCGCCCCTCTTAACTTTTTTCGCTATAACTTTTCAGTGCAAAAATATTTTGGGCTGAAATTTCATAACTTTTTTATTTTTCATCTCACACACATTTTAAGACCCTATTCACCAAAATCAGGGGTAGGGTTGAAGAGATATAGCACGTTTTTGTGACCAATATCACAAAAAATAGGCCGGTTTCCAATGCTTATATGTGTACAATGTACATGGTTTTACCATAAATGTTGTCAGAAGAATGTTTTTTATTGCAGAATAACAAGAGATATCATAAATTTGACTATGTATTCTTGTAAAATACATGATGAGATTTGGACACACCAAGTTTGGTCACAGTCAGTTCATAAATAGATGAGATCTCAGGATGGAACGGAGGAAAATTAGTAAATTAGATCAAGTACATGCACTTGCACCAATACATTTTACACACAAAAGCATTGGAATCGCTTCTTTTTTTTTAAAAGATTGGTTATGAAAAGTGTTTTTTTTTCTGCAACCGTTACCCCCAATTTTCGCAAATAGGGTCTTAAAATGGGTGTGAAATGTCAATTGAAAAAGTCCAGAATATTTTTGTCCGAAATATTTTTGCATTGACAGATTATCAAGAAAAATGTAAAGAGGGGCGGGGCTAATTTAGCCCCCAAAGCAGGGATATAGAGGGTTATTTATACAGGTGAAGGGTTGATACTACTTCTTGTAGCATAAACAGATTGCTCTCCCTCCAATATATAGGATTAGACACCAAAACCAGCTAAAAAGATCCCAAAATGGCAAAATTATGGCTGAAAATGTGAAAAACGGCGGCCATCTTGGATTTTTGCCCTGCACACTTTTTTTGTGGTCAAAAATTTTGTCATTTTATGTTGAGGTAGGATATATGGAACAGAAAAAACTGTTACCAGGGTAAAACAAAAAATCACCCATTTATAGCCCACTCCTACTATCAGGAATTAAGTTGGGAGCATGGGAAAGAGAAATGGTTGACAAAGTATAAGTTATGTAGATTTGATAGAACATGCGAAGGAACGCACCATAGGCTTCACCTTATGGGTGGGCCAAATTTCGTAGACAAAAGCCGCAAAGAAATCATAGAAATGTGAGAGGATGTCCGGATAATGTACATTAAAGACGAAGAAACTCTTGAATAGCTTGTCGAACGCTTCTACGA
Organism: Echinometra lucunter; assembly: GCA_029962745.1. Lineage (NCBI taxonomy): Eukaryota > Metazoa > Echinodermata > Echinoidea > Camarodonta > Echinometridae > Echinometra > Echinometra lucunter. The sequence continues at coordinate 4,995,362 of CM057162.1, forward strand.
TCGTCTGTCCAGCACTGAAAGGCAGACTGTCGAGGCACAGGAAGTATTGCTGCTGTCCTGTCTCCTTCCCGATGGCCACTATGAGGGGCTGCCTGTATGTCTGCTTGATATGATTGATGGCTTCTTTGATGCTTGTTCCTTCCTGTAATTAGAATTTGAAAACATGTTTCAAATAAATAACATTATCCTTCATCCTGCTCAATTTAACAACATCACCCTATTTAAAGAGGATGTTTTCTTCATCAGGGTTTTTTTTTAAGTGTTGGTGGCATATCAGACCACAAAAAGTCAATAATAAAAATGCATAGCACAAACGGTTACCATAGACCCCCTAAAAGATCAATTTACCTCATCACAACTCCAATATCCTTTGAGCTCATGTAGTTTGCCTAAAACTATGAAGAGGCTGTAACGTTTACGTTATAATCACCCTACATGTATAAGCCATTAGTTGTAAATACCCCACTGGGGTGATTCACTAACTGGGAACAATTTAATGATTCTCAGGACTAGTATTATTCCCAGCAAATATTAATCCTGATTCACTGGTTCGCTAAAATGTTGTTGGGCTGCAATAATTTTTATCATAAGGCTAAGCGCATATCAATATTCATGAGCGCATCTAATCCATCCAATCAAAGCATGCAAATTCCTCAAATTTCAGTCACCACCATGGACACCCAATCTAATAATCAATAGCTTGTCTGGTCATGACTCAACTTTTCGTCAACTTCCCCCTTGAAACTAAAGAGAGCATACGTTTATTAAGACGTTGGACAAGCTTGAAAAAATTTCAGGACCATTTGTAGTAGTGCAGGTATTGCATCAAATTGTGTAGGTATCAGTTAACTTTATTCAACCTTAAGTTTGTTTTAAAATTTGGCCCTTTTCAAGCATTTATTCACGTTTGACCACACTTTCACTGCTTAGGCCTACAATAAAACAGGCAGGAGACACACATGGAGGCACATACTCAAGGCGCACAGGGTGAGTCTGAAGGGAATGAAGAGCATTGGTCGTTTGCAATAGGAGTTGCAAGCAATCCAAATCACTCTAAGCCTAATTAATAGGGATTTTACTGCTAATATCAATCCCAAGTACTTTAGTGAATCAGATACAAAAAGGGATATTGCTCTTAGTAGGGATATTGGGCCAAAGAACAATTTTCACTTTATAGTTAGGATTGATATTTGCTGTTCACCCCCTGATGAATTATAAAAGAACCCTAAAAAAAAGTGCAATATTTCAGAATCAAATTACTCACTGGCACATGCTGTACAAGGTAGTGTACTGCTGCAGATCTGCTACAGTTTACGCCCTTCGACTTTGGCACCGGCCGATGCAGTGTGTAGAGCACAGTTAGTAGTGCACAAAGATCTCCTGAAAGATGAATGAAAATTCATAAATGAAATCTTTACATTTTAGAACAAGGTAATTTCTGGATCATGTGTTACCCTTCAGATGGAGAAGTAGAACAACAAGTGTTGCCGGCTCCTCTGCAATTTGCATTCTGATAATACATTAATGACTAAATATGAAAGCACCCTTCCCTCTCTCCCTGCCTGCCTTTTTAGGGTTTAAACTCAAGGAAGTTCCAGCCCCAACCAGTCACCAAACACTAAAAGTCCACTGATTTAAGAACATTAGATACAACAATGTTTTCATGACATCAATAAATATATGAAGGATAAATTTGCTGAAATTATGTAACATTACTCAACCTGAATAACTATTTATTTCTAAACACAGTAATCTGGGAAAATATTTCCATGACCTTTCAGGGTCCTAAGACATCTTAGGACCCTATAAGTTGAATCAGGTTCACAGGATGCGGTAAAATCATTAACCTACTGTTTGTATCTTCGTAGCGTTTCACTACTTCCTTGATGCTTTCAGATTCCTGATGGCCCTGCAATATGATCTTCTCCCTCAAGGTTGACCACTTTGACAGCAGTTTGTCGGCTGCATCTTCATGTAGTAACGCAAAATCGATGCCAATCTAAGAAAATTAGGCAAATAGCAAACAAAATATTAAAACAAATAAATAAGATAAAATAGCTTTAAGTTTGATGGACTTGAGAAGTACAATATTATGCATGCATAGATTTAATCCATACACATTAAAAAAATATATAAATACAGGAATACTACCAAAACTAGGTCTGGCTGGCTGGCTCGGTAGAGCTAAGCCAGAGAGGCTATCTAGCTAGCTGCTCCAATCTTATGTGTACTACACGCATGTGGTATGCTGGCTTTGAAATACAAAAGAATTTTGTAGTATGAAACTGCCATTGCTACTGATCATGATAGTAAATTCTAGTGTAGGGAAAGCTAGTATGCATGGTGGTGCTGCCCAACCAACATGCACCACAGCTAGTGTATGCACCTAGATGGAATGCAGCAGCAAGAATATCAAGCTATTTATTCCCTAAGGTCTGGTTGCTGCCCCTGATCACTAACACTTCATGACCAAACTCAGTAGTTGTAAACTACAGTATCTAAATACCCGCTATTGGTTAACTGTCACAACCTGACCTGTCCTCCCACATGTGCATATGGAATGTGATATAAATCTGGGGCCCATTGCAGAAAGAATTGTATTTAAATGCAACTAAAACAAAATTTTGTTCCTGACCACCTATAGAACACAAATGAAATTAATAAGTAACAATGCCATGGGAGTATTAACATGATTATTCCTCATAACAAGAATAGCTTACCAAATGTGGAATGTCCTGGTATCTGGGAAATGTAGTCACCATGTCTGTTATGGAGACAGGATTATTACAATCCATCACCAGCTGTCGCCGGTACTTGTGTGTATCTTGAAAGTATTGCGTATGCATGGCCATGTTGGAACGGTGGGGAGGAGAAAACTTCATCCAGTCAATCTGAAACAGGAATAAGATATTGGAAGTGAAAATGTTACTGAGCTCACAACAAATGTTCTTTGTAATTCAGTAGATTAGTGTTAAATGAGCAAAGAGAGGATTTAAACCGAGTTATTGAGGAAAGCAAGCGAGCACTTCTTTGCATATTTTTTGGGGGCCAATATCGCACCTTTTTAGTACACATATTTTTATGTCATTTAAATACATTCAAAGTAAATATGAACATGATTTGTAATAAATGAGTGATTTTTCTTTGACATGTTGCCTAGTTATATGTGAAATCTTCATACTCAAAACTTTGAGCTGATCAGACATTTTCAGTTATAGGCGTCAAAATCAAGGCAGAATCCAAGTTGCAAAGCATCATGGACAAACATTATAAATGAGATCAATGTGATAGAATAAGAAAAGAGATAAAGGAGAGAGGGTATGCTGTTTAAATATATTCCCATTATTCCATCAGGTTCCAAACAGCATGCATACATCACGATTCTCAAATATAACTTCAATTTAATACTAATCTCTTGATAAACATTATCCAAAAGTATCTCTGATACAATTTCTCATGAAACATCACATTCATTACCTTTTCCTGAATATTCTGCAGCTGTTGGCCAGTGGCTACTTCATCTGCTTTATCTGCTACAGCTTCATTAGTTTCTTTCTCAGGTTCCATTTTTCTCGGTAGCTTAATTCTCTCACTTTGCGATGCCCTTACATTTTTTAACCTAAACTGGATAAAGCCAGAGCCATCACGCGAGAAGAAATGTTCCTTCATTTAAGAAAGAAAAAAAAAAAAAAAAAAAGAAAGACAAGAAAAAATTAATTCCAACTTAAGGATATAATGTTATGTAGTACTTTAAATATGTCCATGCAATATCACTTCCTGTCACCCTTTCAGTCAGTCACCTTTCCCCCACTCCCGTTATCATAGTCCCATTATCATCTTACTCCCAAACACTGACCACATGTTATGACCACCCCAGAGTTAACTTCAAGGAACCCAAGTTCTAAGAACTATGACTCATAGGACCAGCCCCAGTCACCTACACTCTTCATTACCACTCCCCATAATACCATAGCAATCATGATAGACAGTTAACTATAGACCAATCAGAAGTCACTAAT
>CM057162.1:4999880-5071719 GCA_029962745.1 Echinometra lucunter
TAAATAAATAAGAACATGTTTTCAGTACATGCCATAATTTTGCCTCCTGCATTATGATGTTCCAAGGCATCACAGAGCATCACAGGCAGAAGGGTGCTATTTCAATTTCTTTACATGCAATCACTGCCCTTCTGTCTCTCACAGGGCAATATATGGGATCGTTTGCTTTCAAGAAAAGCTTGAGTTTGGGGAAATGTTACAAAAATAATTTATGAGCTTTCTCGTTCTTTTTATGTGAGTTGGAAAGAGTATCTTAGTAGAAAGTTTCCCAGAAAGAGAATGGTTTTCGGATGCCTTTAAATTGAAAATAAGACAAGGAATGGCTGAACTGTTTGGGCTGAACATTCATGTTAATTTTGTGTGGGGTCCCATGTACTCATTTTTGTGTACAGTCCATATGCCTTCTGGACAAAGAGATTAAAACAGCACTTTGTTGTATCAAGACTCCGCAGCAATAATGGCACAAACATCTTAAAATCGACCAGAGCGTTCCCTCTCCCGGTATCTATCATCCCTGCCTCTGCTGCGACTTCGGGATCTCGACCGGCGCTTGTCGCGGCTTGGTGATCGGGACCTGCTTCGGCTGCGCTTCTTGCGCTTACGGCGGCCGTAGAGTTCTCGTCTAAGCTCCCTGGAGATTGGTTTCAGGTGCATGAAGTTACAGAATCCACCTCGGGTACACTCACTGTCAAAGCAAAATAGGAGAAAGATTAAAATTCATTACTGCTGACTGGTAGGAATATTCTGAAATATTTCCTTCAAACTACTGGTATTTGAACTTCAAAAAGAGTTATTTTCAAAAAGAGAGAATATTACAAGATAAACTTGTAATATCCATCAGAAATACCAGTTTTAAGTGAGTTAAAAGAAGCCACAAAAAACAAATGATATATCTTTATTCAAAAAAAAAAAAAATTTTATTATAAAATCCTTGAAAACTGGAAATGTGGCAACAAGCTACTACACAAGCAAGTAGATATGATGATTCCTCTTCTCTTATCTTAAAGACATTGGTTAACATTGTTATGATTTTTAAAAATCTTGTTTTGTTTTCTTGAAAATGGGATAAACATAAGGGTTATAGTGTAAAAATACCAGTCTGAAAGTTTCAAAGTATAATATCCGCAGGAAGTATTTTTAAATATAAAAAATGTGATCCAATGTTTGAAAAATATACGAGGGTCGGTTGCACAGAATAGACATAAGGAGTGCGCATGCGCGTATGACTCACGTTACCGTACTGTGTGTATTGGTGTATCACGAAGCGGGAGGCACATAACGGCATTTTCAAATTCAAGCAAAGCGGTCCCTCTTAGTGATTGTCTCTTGAGACAAAGGATAATGAAATTGCCGTTTGCGTCTAACTTACAGTTTTTCATTCCAAATTATGGTTAGTTTCATGGTTTTTGAGTACAAATACAAGTATTCATACACATGTTTCATCTTACTTTGAAATTTTTTTAAATCAGCTGCTCACAAAGTTAGCCAATGCCTTTAATGCTAACTTATGCTAACTTATCAAGAAAGTTGGACTCACAATCCCCATTTTCAAGTCTATACCAACAAAGGTCTACTTTCCTTGCAGGTAAAAAGAAAAGAAAGACAAGAAAAGAAGAGAAAACAAACAAGCAACAAACAACAAAAACAAAGATCTTGTTTTGTCAAGTGTATTCCCATGGAAAATATTCAGCACTTAAAAGCCTGGTAGCAGTGAAGTGGTTAAAAAAACCCAACCAAACCACAATCTTACCCCATCTCATACTGACGACAGCAGGCTTCTCTGAAATCTGTGACGGGTGAAAGCTCTGCTCTGATTGGTTGACGGTTAAACCAGCGATTATTCAAATCCTCTACGGCCTTTTCGGCATCCTCCTCATAGCGGAACTACATGTAAAGAAGAAAAAAATAAGGCATCCAATATAGTGTTGCACACCTTACCTGACTGGGCTTCAAACTGTTCAAAGATTTGTTTACTCCCTCCAATAGTTAATATTGGAACTCACTAAAACCCTGCTCTGAAAGCATGGTAAATGACAAGGTTTGTATCTTGAGGCCCTGTCCCATGCTACCATTTAAAGATTACGTCTGAGAAACGAACGTGTTCGTTTATTGGACTTTTTAGATTCGTTCTTCAGCTGGTTTACAGACGTATCTAGACCTTGGCAGACGGCACTAGTTTAGGGCCATAATATTTTGAATTTGCCTCCGTCTGACAAAGTTTCTGTCTAACATAAACATTTAGATGGAGGCAGACAGAATCGTTAAACGGTAGTATGGGACAGGGCCTTTAGGGGTATTCAGGATTCATACAATTCTGTTTGATAAATGCCTTTAATAATGCACACTCATACCCCTATTACATGACAGGCATGAGCTTAAGAACATCCCTCCTACTTTCTAATGTTTTCTATACAAAATATCCAGATTGTAAATCTCAATATTTTGTCTATGTTCTGACAATAATTTGATTATTTTCAATAGCACAGCTACTATATCAATATACTCTACTGCGCTGTGATGTAACAGAGCTCTTAACAATGCTACTGCATAGGCATACAATAAAAACTACTGGTAATCAACTGATATAACTAGGCAACAGCTTTAACAAGTAAAATCTTTTAGTCCAAGTGTCCTCGTTATACCAAGTGTCCCCTGTACTTTTTCTGATACCGGCATCAATGCTTCTGGGCCCTGTTTCATGAAACTTGTTATCAGTAACAACTGCCACATTTCTATAACAAATTTGCTCTCGGCCAATAATATGCAAGGATTTCGGTAGCTTATAACAGTTATCGCAAGTTGTTAGTGAAAACAAGTTTTTATGAAATCGGGCCCTGTAAAACCAAACACTTTGCCAGTAACATCTACTGTCAGAGCAAGAAATAATTGTCATTAGCAATCATTTCATCAATACAACAGTTTCTCTTTGGACAGGACCCATAAAAATATCCCAGTGGCACTCACCTTGACATAGACGTTTCCCACCAGATGATCACCAAGATTGTCACAGACGTTCATCTCCTCGATTTCTCCATACTTCTGCTCCATCTCGGTGAAGACCTCCTCGAAGAAATCGTCAAAATGCTGCTGAACCTCTACATCACTCAAGTTGGACTGGTCTGTTTGGCAAATAGAAGCATAAAAGAATGAGTAAATAACAATAATAATAATACTCAGTCTTTATATAGCGCAAATTACAATTAAGTCTCTAAGTGCTCTAGAAAAAGAAGAAAAGCGAGAAGAAGTGAGTATAGAAGATATGAAATAGTATGAGGTATAGAACATAATAGAATGCAAAAATATCTAAACAGGAAACTACATGTACATGACATTGTATAGTCAGTCAATCTCCTTTCTGTTAAAAGGACAAGTGCAATACCTTTTTTTTTCTAGTTTTGGCTTGAAGATAAATTGAGTGTGAAATCAAAGCTGGATGTGATCCCCAGGCTAAGCACATTCCTCTTCAGAGCAACAATTTCTCAAAGTATTAAATAATATCCCCCAAATTTAGTGAAACAGAAGTCATCAGCTGACTGAGAGCTAGAAGGAAGTAACTCCACATTTCTAAAGTGTAGTGTTGATAGCAGTGAAGTGTTAAAGAAAAATAACTTGCCTATACCAGCACCACCTCCATCTGCAGACTGTGCTGTGTTAGCAGGGTTGTGATAGATGTTCTGGATCACGATGGTTTGACTGAAAGTCGGCTTGTTATGGAGGCGGGAACATCGGTCTCCATGGCGACATGCTCCAATCTTGAAGTAGAAGGAGCAGTTGACCCTGTTTTGTAGGGAGGGAGAATAGAGAGTAAATTAGGAGAGTTCCTTCACAATAGGGCTCTACACTAAATTTTCTTTTTCTCAAGGGGGGGGGGGGGGGCCTGGTCCAATTGAAATGGTCACTAATGTTATGTTAAACTTCCAAATATGAAGGTGCAGGGTTAAAATTTGGGGGCCCCAAGGAAAGTACTGGACCCCTTTTAGTGTCGAGCCCTGCTTTCGGTCAAAATTAAAGACCAGAATGTTTGGTAACAGTTGTCTCACGAAAACTACAATTCACTTTAAAAAACCATGTGCTTTACATGCAGCAATATGGCCTACATGTACATGTATGCAACATGAGCAGTTACATTACATGCTCACATTCTATTTCTATATGTACATGATGGAGTTTCCCTTTTATACATCCAGGGGGGTGTTTCATAAAGCTGTTCATAAGTTACGAATGACTTTACGATCGACTGGAACATGTTCTTGGGTGCTATTCAGATTCTCGTTCATTTACATGTAGCACAAGAATGTATCACCAGTCATGCGTAAAGTCGTTCGTAACTTATAACTTTATGAAACACCCCCCAGGTGTGCTGGGTTGGTTCCATCATCACAACTTTGAGGAAGATTTCACAAATGAGATACATGTAGAGCAAAAATATTATTGCCATCTACAGAATTAAAGCTTCCATTATCAAATGAATGTTTAAGAATTGAATTGGGCATACATGTACCATTAAGCAACATGCATCATCATGCATTGCATATGGTTACAGTTTAGATATAGAACATGTACCTAGTGTGCAGGTAAGTATGTTTAAGTAATAGTAAAATAACAAACTACATGTCCTCCCAGCATGTTGCTAATAACATATTTTCTGCTAAAATTCTTTTTAGTAAAATATTTTTTTATACCTTTCTACCCCTTTCACTGAAAATCCAGATCTATCATAGATTTATCTAAACAGTATTCTACTTTAGTTCATTTCTTACGCATACCCAGGTATCAATACATATTGGTTGTTACCTTGTGTTGCAAAATGAACGATTCCCATTGCAAGCGCAGACTTGGGGAATTCATAAGCTAAAGCACAAGAGAGCAGAACAAGACAAGATTGTTATGGTTTCTGTTTTTGGAGAAATATGGGTGGTCCATGTATGGTTAGAATACCTAGAGGGAAGAAATGGTAACATTCAAATCCAACCTATTAAATAATATAATTCCACAGAGGTACACAAATTCTGCAATTGAATTTCCTTTTCTTTTTCTATAAACTGTGATAATTCATTTACTTTTACTATAACGGATCATCGTCTTCTCATATTATACCCCAAGCTAAAAAAGAAATTCATAACAGAAATTCACTTGACTTGCTCTGTATCCTGTGCTATAAATTGCTACAATGGGAAAAAAAGGAGTGAAACAACATGGTACGACTCCCTCCGGTAACCTAAATGTACCTATGGGGAAAATTGCTCATGGGTCCTGGACCTAAATAGATTAATTAAAATTTCTCTTCGAATGAGGTGCACCCTGCGCTAAAACTTGCTAGAGGTAAGAAAGAACGAACAAAAATGCCACAGGTCCATCCTAAAATCTAAATGTACTGTAGCTATAACAAAAAAAAAAAAACGCTGATGAGAGGAAAATAAACTTCAAAACAACATTCTCAGAGCTTAACAGACCGTCAAAAGACACCTGACTTGTGTTCTGCCCAGCAATAAAAAACAGAAAGAGTACATTTACATGTAAATACTAAGAAAGTACATCTCTGTTTCTCTTCCGACATGTACATTTACCTAAATAGGAATAAACTCTGCGGACGGGAGAAAAATATTGCAGCTGGGTGCCAAAGCAGAACCTACAGCTAAAAATAGGAAAAAAACCAAACAAAAAAACCTGCAACAAGAACCTGTTTACCCTAGGACAAAAATGAGGAACAAATGCTGCCAGTTCTTGCCACTTCTTCACACTTAAATTGAAGAAGAATAAAAAAAAAAAAAAAATACATTGTCTGCAACAGACCCTAAAACTGCATTACGAAATTGAATACGGACACTATATTTATCAGTTCAAGGATCATACAAGAAAATTTTGGATACTGTCATCTACATGGAAGGAAATATCAGAAAACCCTTTGAAGGGTTTGAAGAAAGGAAAGTAAAAAACAGACAGTTGTTCAACCTGTGCTACAGTCTGTTATAAAAAAAATGAAAAGAGAAAAGATGCCACCAAAAAATGCTGCAAGATCTAGAAAAAAAATTAACCCTTTGCCATCTACGGTTGACTTTTGACACAATCTTACAATTACATTAAACAATTTAATAATTAGCTTTCTCTTTAATAATTGTACTGTACATGTACCACAGAACTTGAAAATGGCTAGGATAGTTGATACATCTATAGAATAATTATCAGCATCAGTGGCTGCACAAAGAATATCAGAATTTAAAGCAAATATAAAAAAACAATTGCCATTATTTTTCCCTAAAATTCAATGCAGCAGAAAATCAGTTAATAAAGGCAAAAAGCTTGGCAATGACATGTCTAAGGGTGTAACTTAAAGAGATACAATCAATCAAACGTTTTATGTAACGTTTTAGTACATGGTTTGCCATAGACTTACGACTGATATTTCATATCAATCATAAGATCGATTGTATTTTTTAGGTTACAGGGCCCTGGTAATGTAGATGAGGTTTACAGTTCACCATGTCATATAGGAGAAATGGAGAGGTGAGATAGAGTAGGAGAGAGTTGAGAGTATCTTTCCTGAGATTGGGTGAAGTCCTAAAAAGGACTGTAAACCAGTCACAAAGGCGACGAGGAGAGAAGGCTCTTCTCATCAGGTTAGAGCCTCCTCTCCTCATCGCCTTCTTAACCCATAGAGGTACAGTGTCACCTTTAGGAGACGCTTTTGCAGTATCTGTTGGTTCAGAATGTTAGGCAGCACATATTATACATGAGCAGAAAGAGAAAAATGCACTGACAAATTTGAGCCCATTCCCATCGCTGTATGGTGTGGCATTCTCGAATTAGAGCAGTTTAAGTGTAACTAATCATTAAACTCTTTAAATTGGCCATGCAGTGAATAACATATAATCACTATTTCTGTGTTCAAATTGGCAATTTCTGATTCAATTTTACAATTATATTTCATTTTGGTTTATGTTATATCCATATTTATTTTTTCAAGCTATGTAAATGTGGAAAAAAATAATTTGTATTGCCAATATGAGGAATGAAGATGATTAATTTAGACCTCAAGAAAGCTCTGTACTGCTATGGGTTAACTGGTACATGTAAATACAGTCCTTTTTAAGAATTCACCCATTCTCAAGAAAGATACTCTCAACTCTCTCCTACTCTATCTCACCTCTCCATTTCTCCTATATGACATGGTGAACCGTAAACCTCATCTACATCATCCGACATCCGTACCACCATGCAAACCTCCACCTTCAAAGATCATCTGACATGTCTGGTATTCATGAATGACCCAAATTCCCATTTTTTAAACAATCTCTTTCAGACACTGGATAAAGAAAATTTGTTTCTAGTTCTACACACTCACCAGTTTCAGGAAACCTGTCCATGGACATGGTCACATTATATTGTCCCTGTTTTCACGAAGTGACAGATGAGCGCGCAACTTAAAAAAAGTTAGTTTTGAGTAAATCGCTTTCAAAAGTTTCAAGCCTCAATCTCAACCACTTTAATGTATGGAGGGTGAATAAATTTTATATCCTCGTATAGGGCATATTCTGGACAATGTTCATTATCAATCATTTGCATATTCCTTTTATATTTTAGAAGAAAACGAGGTGTAAACATTGCCGTCATTTCATGAAAACACAATATTCAAGGTCCCACTGTGATTTTGTTTTCATGAAGTGACGGATCTCAGCCGCACGCGTGTTAAACAAATGGGACTTGATGAGCGCGCATTTGACCTAATTGTGCGCGGTCACGTATTCAACTCGAAGACGCGCTCTTTTATATTTTTTCACAAAGTGACGGAACTCAGCCGCACACGTAAAACAAACAGGAAGGCTGAAAGCCGTCACTTCGTGAAAACAGAAAATCGTTTTACTAGGTATTTTCTTGTTGACATCATTGCCATAGTTATGTAATTAGACATTATTACGGTCTGAAACTCTGTGAGGTTCAAGATGTTAGTGAAAGATGTCCAAAAATGCAAAAAAATAACAATTGAAAAATTTGCGATTTTCCTCATATCTGTCACTTCGTGAAAACAGGGACGATATGCACATCCTAGTAATATTGATATATCATCTTTTACATTTTTCAAGACCAAGAAACTACTTCACATTTTCTTCTTTCTCTTCCCAATGAGTGTCATTTCTCATCTTGTTGTTATACCATAATGAGCATGTACCTCCCATCTCTCAACAACCAACTATTGTCCTCCTCCTCCTTTCATTCTTTTGCTTCCCATTTCTTCTTAATTCTTTGCCTTTCTTTCTTTCTCCTTCTTTTCCGAGCTCTTAATTCTTTCCCCAATCCACAATCTCTCTCAACAACATGCCAAATTTCCCCTACTTTTGTCAGTTTTGATTTGATTACTCTTACAGCTTTCTTCTCGCCTCATCTTTTTCTTTCTTCCATTCTTCTTATGCATCTCCTGCTCTGCTTCTTCTTCTTCTTGTTCATGTTTATTAAGACTTACTTCTTTCCCTTCTCTCCCCTCTTCTTTTTCTCCTCCTCCTCCTTATTCTTCTTTTTTCTTCTTCTTCTGACTTCTTCTACACCCCCTCCCCAGCCTTCAGGCCCATGGCATGGCCATGCTCAGGATCATTTCACCTTTTTCTTCTTGTTCTCTGGCTCTGCTCCTATTAGTATTTACACTCTGACTCTAGATCTAACTATTCTTTTTTCAGGAAAGCCTCCAGCAATTGCAACAGGAAGCAAGTGCATCACATAAACTCCAAAGACTTGACATGTATGATGTGAAACCTTCGCAGCGCAGCGCCGACGGCGAGGTCCAACTCTCAGTCTCACTCCGACTCTGAGTGCGGCGGCCGGCGGTAAGGCAACGCACCAAACATGTACACGTACCCAGTACGTACCGTACCGTAAGGTATACAAATACAAGCCCGAGTCTGACTGAAAAAGAAAGCCCGGGCATGCCGGGCCCGGCTCCTAAGTAAACGATCATAATTTTTTACATATATAACATCATTCGTACAATATACAACATTCTAAATAACAAGCAAAGTCACATCTTAAACCTCACTCATTCTAGGCACCAGGTGGACTTATGAAAAACAATATTTCGATACTCACTTGTCTTTTTCGGTGCCAAAAATTGAAGCCAAGTACTCGGCCATCTTCAATCTTGTGCAGCAATATGAAGCTCGTTCGATTAGTTTTAAAATTTTAAGTGTATAAAAATGGTACAATAATTGCTAAGATGTCTTTTCTTTACCATAAAAATATTTTTTTTGAAAATAAATTTAATTTAAATAAATTAAAAATATTTTAAAGACCATTTTTACTAAAAAAACAAAACAAAATTAAACAAGAAACTTATTTCAATAATGCGTGCGTACATGTACGTCACGATTACGTTGACGTATAGGAGACCAATATGCAAGCGCAATGCATGCGACGCGAGTCGTCGACATCGCGACGTTTATAAGCTAAACATTAGTTCATGAAAATAGGCCCTCTATACCTTGAAGGCCACGTCCTCACCATCATGGTGATTAAAGTAGATCTATAGTTTGGAGTGGCAGGTTAAGGGCAGGCGTGAATCTAGAGACAAAGGTTGGGGGGGGGGGGGCTTGGAGGATATGTGCCAGAACTATAAAGCAAAGCGACTGAGAGGTGGGAGGGAGATTTTTTTATATTTTGTTTTATTTTCTTATTTTTTAAAACACGTTGCCTATAGCATTTTCATTTATTTGATGTACGATAAAAGTACGATAAATAAAATGTACGATAACTCCCGACTTTCGCGTCTCCAGTCAAGCCTAGCTTAGACCACTCGACCACGGCACCAGTGGCGTAACAGTCGAGGGGGAAAAATCCACCAAACCACCGGGAAAAATGAAAGGGAGGGAAAGGATGAAAAAGGAAGGAAAAGAAAGAAGGAGAAAGGGAAAGAAAGAAGGAGAAATGGAAAGAAAGAAGGAGAAAGAGAAAGAAAAAAGGAGAAAGAAGAAGAGAGAGAGAGAGAGAGAGGGGGAAAAGAGGGAGAGGGAAAAGCCGAAGAAGAAAGCAAAGGGAAACAAAAGAAATGAGGGAAAATTTAGTACCAAAACCCCGGAGTTTCCGGGGGCTCCACTCCCTGGTCCCCCACAGTGGCTTTCCCTGTAGACACCCATCAGGGGCCCTAAGCCAGAACCCTGGGCCCCACCCGCTAATGGCTTCGCAACAAGCAACTCGCGGTCGCGGGCTCACCTCCACATATTCTATTTCTAGACTTAGTTACCGGGAAATTTTCGGCTCTGCCCCTACCCCGATAACAGGCAGAGAATGTTTAAGAGCCCGGGAACAGTCAACGATCAATTCAAAGAAAAGTCAGAGCGGAGATGCGTGTGTGTTGTGTGCGTGTTTGTATGTGCCAAAAAATATATATATTTTGGGTGCCCCCTACAAAATTTCAAGGCCCCCCGGTGCCCCCTACTGAAAAAATCCTATATCTACGCCACTGTCTTGAGGCGTATCAAGGAGTGTAACATTTAAATACAGGATAGTTTGGGGAGGAAAATGAATTGGGCATGGAAGCGAACTGGCCAAAATAATTTAATATGCAATTTACATATCTTGCAGGCCTAAGTATTTGACGACGAAGTGATATGTTATCTTCAAGAGAGTGTGTTTTTCCTCTCTTGCTTCGCTCATAACATTTTTGAACAGGGTGGTTTTGAACAGCAAAAGATTGGACCGGCGAGGTGCTAGAATAGAATCATATTTGGCAACGAGGTTACCAAGTATACCATTCAAATATATTAGAGATCTATAGCGTATTTTGATGAAGAAATAATACTTTATCATCAAAGCAGTGTGTTTTACCTCGCTCGCTTCGCTCGCTCGTATGGTAATATGCAGAAACAGGGTGGTTTCTTCTTTTTTTTTTTAAAAACAGTAAACAATTGCAACAGCGAGGTGATAAATAGTCATATTTGGAAACAAGATTGCCAAATATACCATTCAAATAATCTCACAGGCCTAGAGTGTATTTTGATGACAAAATAACATTTCCATAGCAAGAACTTGGATTTTTTGGCTCGCTCGCTTAGCTCGCTCGCAAAATAAGAAACAAGTGCCACTCATACTCTAAAATGAAGTGTCAACTAAAAAAATAAAATAAAGAAAATGATGTCCCTTAACATTCCATTCAAGTAATGAGAATCAATCTCTGCGATATAGTTTGAAAAACATTTTTTGTGTGTTGTTAATTGGAGCAACGGCATCAATCATCCCCCCGCCCCCCCCCCCCCCCCCCACCCCCACCAACCAGGAAAACAAATCGACACCCATGTTTGACGGCAGTGGAAGGGATCTCATGTATTACATTAGTCAAGGGAGGGGGGGGGGGGGCTTCTTATGACCCCGGCCCCTCACCTTACATTACCCTCAGAATCTTAGAGATCATTCCCAATGACATTATTTATTATAAATTATTGCCATCATCATGAATCGCAAGAAAAAGAGACAATAATGCTTTTCCCCCCACATTAAGGTGGCGCTCTTAAATAAATCTGTTTTCCGGCGAATGACATCGACAATCCGAGTGAAGGAAAAGGTGTCTAGTCAAGGTAAAAGAAAATTAACTAATAAAGCGAATATATGACAAGTTTTATCATGTTGTGTAGGACATATCCAGGTATGTTATTTCTCGATGCGAATTTAACGTGAATCATTGATGATTCTTTCAAATCTGCCATTTTAGCGGCAGTAAATAAACCGGAAGTGCAAGGATACAGTCCCGTGCCTAGCTTGAGTTGTCATCACCGGTATCGCATTAATGAGCCCCGCCGATCCTCTGGCGTGCCGTAGGGTCAGTCAGTCCCCTTGCTGTTCGCATGGTATCCACTCACACGAATGCAAGGATTTACTCATCAAATGCACCCGTAGGTCAAAAGGGCGTTTTGAATAGAGAAACTAATTGCCGACGCGAACGCGAAATAAATTCACTTAGAGCTTCTATAACTAGAGAAGAAAAGTTTTGATTTTACTTACCAGCAATGTTCCTGAGCTTCTCAATTTCCCCCTTTCTGCTTTATTATCTGATGTCAAATGAACTGAAAATGGTGAATTTTAAGAAGAAAACTGATGCTTATCAGAATCGTAGGTCGACAGCTTTCCGTCGAGTAACCAATGGAAAAGCATGCGATGTAGTGTCTACTGGAATTGTCACTTCCGCGGTACTAGGTCAATTCATCGACTTGGTACACAGTATGAGTGCATCAAATGTAATATCTAGGATAACTTTGCATTAGTGTAAATGCATTAGACTAGATCATTCTCTGAGCTCTGTTGCCAGAGCCATGGACAAAATGTTGTTTTTACATTTTAGAAAAGTTGGAGCATCCCTCTTCTTCTTTTTCTTTTTTCATGTCCTTTTCTTCTACTTTTTAAATCCACTGGCACTGTAAATACTCGGCACTTGGCACCCACACGGTTGTACGACGATACACCTACAGTTAGGTGGAATGTACTCGCAAAGGAAGAAGAAGAATGAAAAGGACAAATTTTCACATGCAAGCATTATCATGATTATGCATGAAATTTTTACACAATTTGTTGTGTGGCTGTGACTCTGAGTGTGGAACTGATACATTATTTATTCCCCTCCCCCCTTTTTATTATTATTTTTTTTACATATTACAGAAATAATTAGAAACCTTGTGCTAGTACCGGTAGAAAAGACCACCCCTGTTCATCATGAATCTTGCAAAGGTATCAGACGAGGAGAAGCTGTCTCTATGCAGAAAATACTTCATTGGTAAGATCAACTCATAAAGATCCTTTTTATTTTTAATTTAAATCCTGTTTAAACATAGACCCTGTGTCTTTTTTCAATGTTCATCTCCACAGGTCTTTGTGTTTCCTAAAATGTAGGTGCAGTAATCAGAGAGCTTTGTCACTTAAGCTTCATCTTAGCTGACAAGGTGAAAATGAAAATTCCCTCTACATGCTAACACTTCTGATTCATATTCCATTGATATCATCAACTCACGGAAGCATTTTATTTCATTCCTTTCAATTATCACCCTCTGAAATAATGATTAAAACTAAAATTGTTATTAATCCTATTTTCCTTCCTTAGCCCTGTGTTACATGCTGAAAATAAATCATTCTTTAAAGTTTAATCTGATTTGCTGTGAGCTCTTTGTGAATATCTCTCAATTTGTTTTATTATGATTCAGGTGGAATATTTGCCCTTCCTTTCCTCTGGTTAGTCAACACAGTTTGGTTTTTCCGGGAGGCTTTTATCCGCTCAGCTTTTGAACAGCAGAAGAAAATCAGAACATGTAAGTCATTTGATAAGGTTAATAAGGTTCATAAGGCGTCAATTATCTTTTATGTCGTTGTGCAAAAAATACATAAATGCTAAAATCAAAATTCCTATTTTGACATATTGGAACAGAATTTTAGCAAAGATCATGCCACCAGAAGATCATACATCAGTTGAGAAGGTCTACATGCTTTCCATGAAATCATTAATCATTGTGTGAAAATTTGATTTTTCAATAATTTTCCATTTTGCGTTCCAGACATGCTCTTTCGCACAACGACATAAAGATAAGACACCTAAAGTTCATTTATTGTCCAAATAAAATGGAAATTTGTTACATTTGCATGGTATAGTTTCACACATAAAAGTAAATGAATACATTTGTACAAAATCAATTTAACTTCATGCTTCCTTATTGTAAGTATGATCACTGTTGTTTCAAGATCCCCTCCCTTTGAAAATAAAGTTGACTTCTGCTCATACAGTATCTTGTGAGAACCAATTGGAAGAGTCATGAGTTGATATTATTAAGGATAAGTGTAAATATATCGAAGGTTTAGTGCAACAAAGGCCTATGTGAAATTTTGGTAAAAATGAGATTTCAAAATCAAAATGATCCAGTAGAGACCAGGAACCCATTTGTAATAATGGTTTCTATAGCAACTTTGGTCTACATGCTGTCCGTGTATCACCCGAAATAGATATGGCTATCTGCTTAAAACTGCTGTGTGTCAGTGTAACAAATCTTCATTTCAATTTTCAAGATTCATCAAAATTTCCAAAAATGCAGATAGCCCTTTGTTGCACTGAACCCTTGATATATTGTGAAGGTTCGAAATCATCAAAATGCTGAGAAATCAACTACATCCTAATTAAAGTCATGTGCAGTCTACACAGAAATGGATATATGGGACTGCGGTCACCGCATACATGACCTGATAGCTTTACACTCATTTTTCAGCTTTTCCCTATATTTGGAATGCTTTTTGCCAAATTTTCATCCCTTCATGCTCCACATTCCAAATTAATAATGCATTTCAAATTTTCTGCTTTAACAGTATCATGTTCTATGTTCAGTGTCGTAATTTTCTGCTGCTTTCATGTTTCTTAGATGTGACTTGGTCATTAATTGGATGTCTGGTGTGGACGACGGCTTTGATAGCATGGATTACTGTATACCAAGTGAAGAGAGCAGAGTGGGGAGAGACTGGTGATAGGTTATCGTTTATTATACCAAGAGGAAGGCCATAGCAGGGACTGCATTCTGCCTACCATGTTTATGAACATTTACCAGTCTGAAATGACAAAGCAGCACGGAAAATGGAAAGAAAAGTTTTTTATTCTTTGAAGTTGGATATTTGAGGGCCACAATTTTATACATCATGTTACATTACATTGTTTTAATGGGGGGGGGGGGGGGGGGGCAGATACCGGTATGCCTTTGCCTTGTAACCATGGCATCATTTCAGGAAAATCGTCCTAAGTTCAAGTTCACCAGCATACTATTGGAAGGTACATTGATTTTAAAGGACTGTTACGATGGAGTGTTGGCAAACTTGTATTTGGACATACTTGTATGTGGACAGTTTAATGAAATAATGCCGATGATTTTTTTTATTTGATCATGATTTATTATTATTATTATACTACAAATGATGCATGCGCATGACTTCATTATACGATCTATCTGCACTCGAGGCTGTATGCATCTCGGGTATGCCTGTATGCCTAACGGCTTCGTTCGATAGATGCAAACAGCCTCAATGAGAGTGGATAAATTGTATTAATGAACGAATGAAGACATGCATCATTTGTTTTATGCAACGACTCTTCTAGATCCTGTTATTTGATAAAATAAAAACAAAAATTGATCTATCCTACAAACTTTTTTTTCTCTAGTTACCCCAAAGATTCGCACAGTCATGGAAGCTGCCATTTGCTTTCTTGTGTGACGTATGTCATGTACAATATGCGCATCCAAGTTAAGTGTAATGCGCTTCCACGTAGTATACACACAAAGTACAAAAAAACAAACAAAAAAACAACAAAATAAAAACGGTTTGGACTTTAAACTTATGCACGCTTTCCAGAAAAAAGGGTGTGATAGGCTAAAAAACTGAATCACACATAACTTTGCTCAACCAATCATTTGATTAGGATGTAGGAGTGAGTTGTATAATATTTGAACATGGTAAGGAACACTATGAACATGACGGACAAAGAAAGCGGACAAAATAAACAACCCCTCATTCTACCCTTCACAATGGTTCTGGTAGTCAAAAGAACATCCCTTCACTGCTGTTGTCTAAAATATGTGGAACAGGTGTCACATGCATATTCACCTGGAAATACATGATTTAACATAATAGCTGTGAAGGGATGTTCTTTTGACTACCAGAACCATTGTGAAGGGTAGAATGAGAGGTTGTTTATTTTGTCCACTTTCTTTGTCCGCCATGTTCATAGTGGAAGCAAGATGGCGATGTCATTAGAACATTTCTTCACATAAAACTCTGCATAACCAGATAACAACACATTGTACAGACTGCCTCGTACCTTTGACCAATGCAGACCAATAATTGTTTATACATGTGTAGACTATACATGTACATAACATTTTTGGTCCGAATTGGTCAAATGTAAAACTATGCATCCTATACAATGTCCATTTGCCTAGTTCGGACCAATCATTATGCGTACATGTACATGTGTAGACTCATGTTTTTAGTCATGTGATCAGCATTTAGTTAGATGTAGAGGCAGTGATCTATATTGATAAAGTGATTACAAGTGCAATAATGTACATACATGATACATGTATATGGGGGGGGGGGTGGATGTTTTTGAAGATCCTAATAGTCAAACCTAACCAACTCTTGGTTTGTTGCATGTATTGAAAGTCAAAGGTTCTTTTTCCTTCATAGCATGCAAAGATGCCCCAGTTATGTTTATGTTAATGACATTAACAGTGATCAAGTCAAAGAAGCCTTTTTTTTTCAGTCTGTCTCCGAAAAAATGAACAGAGTAAAGCAAACTCAAGTGGAATCAAGTGGAATATGAAATTAAATTAGATGATTTGAACATTAGAATTACCTTAGGATTGTTCAAGTTTTCAAAGTATATGGAAGAACTTACAAATGCAGATCTGCCTGCTCCTTGGATTTTGGTCTATGTTTTGCAAAAAAGAATGTAATTCTTCAAGTGTTGATGTCTTATTTTTTTTTATTTTAAAAGAAAAATCTGAAATGCATGTAGGCCTAATATTGAAAAGGAAAAAAAAAAAAATCCCCTCACTCTTTGCTAGTCGCTAACTCAAAGAGAATCATTTCTACGTTCATGTGTTCAGGTAGATATGTTGTATGTATTAGAACTGGGGAGGCTTTCATGAAGTGTCTTGTCAGTGAGTTTAACTGACAAATTTACTCTCAGCCAATCAGATGCAAGGGTTTCTGTAGCTTATAACAGCTGTCAGTCAAAATCACTGACAAGAAACTTCATGAAACACTCCCCAGCTGTTTAGCGTGAGACTTTGGAATCATCAAGTTGATAAGGGCCCCGTTTCATAAAACTTGTTATCAGCAACAAGTTGCAATAACTGTTATGAGCTACTGAAATCCTTGCATCTGATTGGCTGAGAGCAAATATGTCATAGAAATGTGGCAGTTGTTACTGATAACAAGTTCTATGAAATGGGGCCCAGGTTGATAACAAGTGGACTCACTGTCCCCCCCCCCCCCCCCCAAGGACATATGCACTGCAGACAGAATTGTGAATGTGGAACCACATAAACACATATGCCATGAATATTTGGCTCAAACACTTCAGCTTATGTCATCTTAATTCAAAATAATTATGAAAGCCTTTTCAGGAACTTTTATACTATGATATTTTTTTCCCAAGTTAGATGAAATGAATTTGAAAGCTCACAAATTATTTTTCACCTCTCCAGCTACTCTTTTAAGTATTCCAAACCATATATTGTACATACACTGTTTTCATAGAAATCTAAAGGAAGTTTTCCATTTTGTATTTATCAATATAGTCGGTTGAAGAACTTGGGGATTTATATTCCTCAGCATTATATAGCATATTGAGCAAAAAAATGCATGTACCGGTTTAATAGTTTATGTATCATTTGAAATGTAGATTTATTATTTGTACAGATAAAACATTAAATTAAGTAAATTGAATCATAATATGTCTTGATCTGCATTGCGTTGAATTTCATGGGCCAAGGTGGCAAAACAAAGGGTCGGCAAAAATGCATTGCCAAGATATCAACATATATTTTGTAAAGCTATGAGAGAGAGAGAGAGAGAGAGAGAGAGAGAGAGAGAGAGAGAGAGAGAGAGAGAGAGAGAGAGAGAGAGGGGGGGGGGGAAGGGGGCGTGAGGGAGGGTGGGGAAGAGTGAGAGTGAGTGAGTTAGGGGGGAACGACGGGGGAAATAAAATTTGGAAGGCTAAAATTATTTCCATTATTTCCTTATTTAAACGTTATATGAAGAGTGATGAATCATTAATGACATTTGTTACTTTGCTGTAAATACACGTGTATCCTAAATCGTGATCGATTACATAACCAGATCTCTTCTAAAACCTGAGAGAGAGAGAGAGAGAGAAGATTTAACATGCCTATAATTCCATGACATTAATAACGACTCGCTTCCCTCCCCTCCCCTCCCTAGATACAAAAATATAAAAATATAAAATACACTAATTTTTCTTTCTCGTCTACAATGCTACCTTGTACATGTACCTCGTAAGGATTCTTTTCAGCCTGAAGAAGAAATAAGGATCTATAATTCACTTGAATGAAATAGCGTGATAAGAGAAAAATGACTAATTTTAGGAAAATATTTATCATAAAGAAAAACGGGGACAGAGGAAGTTACTCGATATATTCAGGGGATTCGCTCTTGATGAGTAAAAAAGTCCTTTATTTTGGAATTAACATTGTATTCATATTATGACCAACAATGCTACGCATATCAATTTCATTGATCGTAATACCGATGCGCTCTTATCCAAAGGAAACATCTATTATTGTTGAAAATGATGCTGAAGATGCAGCGTATGTTCGGGAATAAAACAATTAAAAATGAGTACAAGAGTTATTTATGTTTTTTTCTCTCATCGATTGCAGTTTTATTAAATGGAGCTTTGTTTTATGATTTTCAAAAGTCTGAAGCCTTATTGTTAACTAAAAATATATTGATTCCTGTCCACAAAAAGATATTCATTTCAACCTTCTCTGTATTCGCTTGAATGTGGCTTTGCAAGCTATGAATCGTGTATGATGAAATAAAATGAAAATAATGAAATGAAGGGTAAAAGATTGTTTTGGACAATTAAATCGCTATAGGTCAATAATACAGCAATAACAGCTCTTTCTTATAGACGCGACTCGGTACAAAGGAAATTGTTTATTCAAGGAAACTTTTATTAAAGCACAGGCCTCTCCTGTATTCGGGAAACATTTTGAGAACGATCATGGTTAAATTCACCTATTCATGTTAGCAAAGTTCAGTATAGCCAAAGCAGCTAACACCAGATCAGTCCGCTTAGCTGGTTTTTGGATGACATGATTGAAGACTTCTTCTTGTGTTTCGTCAATATTCTTAGTTGTTATCTGATAGGCCTACAGTTTGGTCTTGGGTATGCGATGAAGAGATTTCGCTTAGCAGCCTAAATAATACATGTCGTGGATGTTAACCTCTTTGTTTACCGCACAAATACATCCTCAGGCTGGTAGGTTGATTAAAACCGTAACCATGACGATAATGGTAAGTAATGTTGTTTTATAATTACTATGTTTTGTTTTGATTTGATATCATGTAGGATATTCTCTCGAAATGTTTAAATATTTACAATGGCATAAAATCATTCAATCTCTTTTTATTTATCTGAGAATGCCAGGAAAATCATTCAGAGAGTTTTGAAATAAATGTTTAAACTTTTATGAAAGTTAACAGCTGAAGTGTACTGAATTTACCTGAATTTCTCTATCATTAGTTAGGGATAAACTCCTGTTCCGTGGCACTAATAAGTCTTAAATCAGAATTTTCAAAATGTTGGGGAGAATTTCAAAAGAATTGGCTGTTTTGTCACCTCTGATATATTTTTGCACACCATCTTCCTACGACTAGGCCCTACGCAGAAAATTTTTCCGGGGGGGGGGGGGGGAGGGGGAAGCATCTTTTCGAAACATGAAAGCGAGGGAGCGAGGGCGCTTTACATTTTAAAAATTGAAATTGATGCATCTGGTGCACACCTTTGGTGGAATTTTGGAAAATTTTCAGTAAAAAATGTAAGTCTTGAAAATTTCTGGGCGAGGGGGGGGGGAACAGTACTGCCCCCTGCTCCCCCCCCCCCGCCTCCCGCTGCGTTCGGCAATGCTACGGACTAATGTCAATAACTTAAGCATTACTTGTTGCAGTTATTCAACTGAAACGATTTCTTAATCGGCATAGCCAAGTACAAAGCAACGTTATTTGTCACTTTACATTCTTCTTATTGTAGAACTGGTTCGTGCAATGAAGTGCAGTAGCGGTTATTTTCAGTTTAATCTTCTTTCCATTTTTATTTACAGGCTTCTTGTATTAATAATTTAAGTTTCAGCCTGGCTGTAGTTTTACTCACTTTAGTCATGTGTAAGTAGCGACTTCATTCACCTTTGTTACGGATAATATTGTTTAGTTTGAACATAATAAATATATCCTTAGAATTATACCTCACTGCATGGCAAATAATTTTCCATCGACGACAGGATCAGAGGCCCCCGCAGAGGCCATGGATACTGCCTTGTAAATTTTTTTAAAAAGGAGAGAGGACAAGCAAAGATATGATCGAGTTTTATTTTGAATGAATGTGGTCCCATTCTACAAGATAGTTAAAATGATTTTTTTCTAAAAATTGGAGAAAAAAAAAATACCAACCATATTTTCACGACTGAATACTTGAATCTTAGAGACCCAATACATGTACAAAAGAATCTCAGAGCAGATGCTACCGTGCACTCAAAGATTTCTTTTTCATGAAATTTTACGGTTTCTTTTCACCGCCTTTCTTGCTTGATATGTGAAGGGAAGGGTGTATTGTAGGAGATTCTTATAACTTTGATTGTTGGAATTGCAGGCTTTAGTATTCTCTTATTCAAAGGGGATTAGTATGATGTTTTTTTTTTTTAAAAATCGATTGTCCAGCATTTTAAGGATCCTGCTCCTGATCCGCACGGGGGTTGTATGCATAGATTTTAGGCCTCACTCACCCCCCCCCCTCCCGTTTTTGTTTTATACGGAAATGCTACTTGTTATATATTGTTTTGAGAAAATATCAGCTCTTTGTTTTCGCGTTTAGTCACAGAAGGTTCATGGTTTGATAACAGTGGCTTCAGTCATTGTAGAACTACAACGGCTGTTGAAGCAGTCTTGCTCAGACGAACGTTGTCAAAGTCTGAATGTCACTTGAAACTGAAATCTTCACCTGGACTGAAGCCAACGGTTCCTTCAATTAATGAGACAGGTATAGTCCTTTTTTCAAATGCTCCTGTGTTTTTATAGTCCTGCCAAAGGACGCTAGTGTCATGGCAGGGAGACGGACCCCGTCAGCCCGTATAGTGATCCACTTTTGCATGCGCTGCCGATCTTTTTCAAAGTCCAAGTGTATAGCCTGAAACTGACATCTTTGTTGGGAAAGAAACTAATGGTTCCTTCTACTATAAGACAATTGGTTGGACAATTAACTTTAAAGATCACGTCGGAACAAGTTTATATACCAGCATGTTAAAGGGGCTTTCACATGTACGGGGCCCGTACGGCTAGTAAAAAACAGCCGTTGTGCCCATGTATTATTTGTTCCACCTGATACTACATGTATCTGAATGCAGTTTTCTCTTCCCCTCTCTCCTCTCTCTCTCTCTCTCTCTCTCTCTCTCTCTCATTTTATTTTTCCTTTATTGGCCTTCTCCTTTCCACTATGCACTGTTTGCATTATGTAAATTTATATTCATTGTATAATCAATTTATCTAAGGTTAGGACGTCAACTCAAGCTTTTGACGATCCCCTTTTCTATGTATAACTTTATGTGATTATATATGCTGAAAGATGCATTGGAAATAAATGAACATCAAATCAAATCAAATCAAGGGGGAATACTCCATGGACCTCTATCATTGGTCCTTGGACACTCACCTTCACACAAAAAAGAGAATGTGTGAGAAAGTGACAAAAGAGAAAGTTAAAGGAGAATCCAACTCCGGCATCAGCTTGCTCATAGTGAATAAAGATGACCAAGAAGAGTAAACAGTGAAAGTTTGAGCAAAATCGAACAATCTGTTCAAGAGTTATGAATTTTTTTAAGTATAAGTAAATCTCTATTAAGGGGATCCTTGAGTTGGCAACTTTGCCAGCATCTGTGATGTCATCGTGGACAACTCTCAATTCATTTTGTACATAATTAAAAAAAAAATTGATTTATATGAAATTTCAAGTCAGGAATCAACATAATTCTTCCCAAAATGCTTGCAGAATTGATAGCCACGTCATACTCAAACAACAAATCAAAAGAATTTGTATTTTTCTTGAAAATAAAGAAAATGTTATATTCTGTGTACAAAATGAATGGAGAGTTGTTCACGATGACATCACAGATGCTGGCAAAGTTGCCAACTCAAGGATCATCATGATAGGGATTTACTGAAACTTTCAAAATTCATAACTCTTGAACAGATTGTCCGATTTTGCTCAAACTTTCACTGTTTACTCTTCTTGGTCATCTCTATTCACTAAGAGCATGCTGATGCCGGAGTTGGGTTCTCCTTTAAAGGGAGTAAGTGAAAATGAATGAGAGACGGTGCTATATAAGGGGAAAAAAGAGTTGTATATACAATGACACACTCTACATCACATCTAAATGGATTGTAATGTTTATGTAATACATACAGGCTGTGTCCTCAATAGAACCGACATCGTCGCAAACCAGAGTGATGTGAATGCTTGTAGCAGTATGCCATGCCAAAACCAAGCCACTTGTAATGGCACAATGGAATGGTTTGAATGCCTCTGTCTTGATGGCTTTCAAGGTCAACTTTGTGAGATAGGTGAGAAAGTTACTCAAGTTTTTTTTAATAGTTATCCAAACTATATCAACCAGTCATATGCAATGTGATCGTTTATTCACTAAAAACATGGGAATGGCAAACGTCCCTTTCAAATGACTCGCAAACCGACACATTTTAGAGAGGAGGAGAGGAAGGGGGGAGGGGGACTCGTTTTTCCGAAGGTTTGTTTATCCGAAGGTTCTCATTTCCAAGATCAAGAAGGGTACGTCATTTCGAGAGTTTATAATTCCCAAATGAATTTATACGAACCTCGAGATTACGAACCTTTCTGGTAACAAAATTTCGGAATTATTACAATGTTGAAAACAACATGTAGGCTAACATTTAACACGTTAACATTTTTAAAAGGGGCTCCAGCCGGAAACCGCCCACTATTTAACCATTCCTCTTCCTCTTCATGGAAGAATTCATCCTTCTACTTCCTGTACTTCCTGAATAATTATGTTCAATATAGTTTGGAAGTTCATTCATGTAGATGAGGTTGACGCTTCACCGTGTGTTAAGTCCTGAAAAGGACCGTAATAAGAAAAGTGGAGAAAGACAGTGAGCAGGAGAAGAAATGGAGAGGTGAGATAGAGAATAAGAGAGAGTATAGACATTATCTTTCTTGAGAATGAGTGAAATCCTGAAGGACTCTAAAACCAGATGAGAAGGCGATGAGGAGAAAGGGCTCACATGGGTGTCCTACCTGTCCAAATACCAACACATCACCAACTTTCGTATCCAGGAATTTGATCAACAGAATCACTTTGTGAATGAAAGGGGTCGATAAAGACAATCGCGCATTTCGTTTCATGATATTGCCTAGGCATCAATGAATGTGAAAGCATTCTTTGTCTTAATGGAGGAACGTGCAAGGATTATCATTATTATTACTCTTGTAAATGTTCTCCCGGCTTCACAGGATCTCGTTGTGAAACAGATAAGATCTGCCATTCCTTCCTTTTCTTCCCTTTCTTCTTCTTCTTCTTCTTCTTCTTCTTCTTCTCCTCCTCCTCCTCCTCCTCCTCCTCCTCCTGGTCCTAGTGGTTTTTTTTTTTTTTTCAGATTTCAGGTCACAATTATGTTGCAAATTAAATTTTCAAGGTTATTGAACATCATCTCGGCAGCAACATAGCGATTTGCGATGAAAGGTCACAGCACTCTCCCGGCGGGAATTGCACTAGTGGCATAACCAGCCTTCTACACATAGTTTGATGGCTATTATTGGAAAATGGTAGCCGTGCAGAGTTATATTCAACAATGCCCGAAATGCTCCTTTTTTAAAATTTCTTTTACAGGAAATAAAATGCAGATCACTCTCAAGCAACCTCCATTAATTTTAAAGACATTGGTTAACATTGTTATGATTTTAAAAATCTTGTTTTGTTACTTGAAATGGGATAAACATAAGGGTTATAGTGTAAAAATACCAGTCTGAAAGTTTCAAAGTATAATATCCACAGTGCGCATGCGCGTATGACTCACCTTACGGTACTGTGTGTATTGGCGTATCACGCGGCGGGAGGCACATAACGGCATTTTCAAATTTAAGCAAAGTGGTCCTCCAAATTATGGTTGGTTTCAGGGTTTTTGAGTACAAATACAAGTACTCATACAAATGTTTCATCTTAGTTCGAGAATTTTTTAAATCAGCTACTCACAAAGCTAGCCAATGCCTGTAATCCTACTGATGCGACAATGGGCGTATTCTGCAATAGCACCGGTTCTTCGACATAATTATTCCAGCGCCAGTTATTCTCGCTGGTTTCATTAATGGTTTAGGGTTAGAACTAAGGTCAGGGCCGGCGCCAGGCTATTTTGATAGGGGGCAAGATGACTCATAGGTGAGTTTATGTACGCTTTAAATGAAAAAATAGGGGTATTATAATAGTTATATGACCCAACCCTCTCTTTTCCCATACTCTTCTTTCTTCTTTCTCCTCTTTTTCATCTTTTTCTCCTCTTTGAATTTTTGTTTGGTCACTTCAAAAATTATGGGGGGGGGGGGCGGTCGCCCCCTGCCCGCCGCCCTGACTAAGGTTAATTATGTAAGATGCTTCAGTTATATAGGCACGTCAGGGTTGAAGTTTAGATTATACAAAAGTGTCGGGGAACAACAGTTATCGCCTCAGTAGAGTGCCATAGAGAGAACCATTGAAGTCTTGAATTATCTTACTTTTGATTTAGGGTGCTTTTAAAGCTGCATTTATAAACAAGGTGTAAAAAGTTACAAAATTCACAAGCACAGAAAAGGACTAGGCCTCTAAAGAGAGTATCGAGTAGCCGAGTTTCATAGGTGTGTTTCAAAACACTGATTCTAATTTCACATTCGAGCTAACACGAGACCACAAACCTTTATTTCTTACCCAGACATCAACGAATGCGAGAGCGACCCCTGTCTCAATGAAGGCACTTGTGTGGACCTTGTCAACGAATTCACGTGTTGGTGTTTTCCTGGATTCATTGGAGTCAATTGTGAAACAGGTATCAGGGAGCCTATGAAGGGACGGATTGGGGAGTTGAAATCGGTTTGGCAATTTCAAAGTAACCTCCACAGTAAGCCTATTATGAAAATGTTGTGCGGTCCTTGGGACACCCCGTCTCCTTCCTAGCGAATGGGAAAGGGAGGAAGAGAGAGAGAGAGAGAGAGAGAGAGAGAGAGAGAGAGAGAGAGGGGGGGGGGGGAAGTAGAATGCAAGCCCACCCGAATCTCCCAAATACCGAAGGACAGGGAACTTGAAAAATTGCACAGTTGTTGAAAAAATCATAAAAACTGCTTTAAAAAAACGACATTGCGTGTTAGACTCATCCTTTAATAAATCGTCCCATGGAAGAACGTTAATCGTTACAACATGAAGTTAATGGGGCGTGTATTCACTTGCTCGAAAACCGGAAACTGCGGGCGTTAGTACAATAATTATGTGTAATTGGGTTTTTGCAAACATGTATCAATCAGATACGTCTGGGACCGA
The DNA here is from genome assembly GCA_029962745.1 of Echinometra lucunter. Classification (NCBI taxonomy): domain Eukaryota; kingdom Metazoa; phylum Echinodermata; class Echinoidea; order Camarodonta; family Echinometridae; genus Echinometra; species Echinometra lucunter. Next base: position 5,025,212 of record CM057162.1, read on the forward strand.
TCTTCAACGTCACCATCCGAAAGAATCAGTTCTCAATGTTGAACCAGGCGAATAAAAAGATCTGACTGCAGACGTTACCTCTAGACCAACTCCTGCTCCCTTCTGACAACTTCCCTGATAGTCTCATTTTAGGTCCGCTCAAGAATCCAGCAGAGACATGCACCCTTGAGCAGTCTCTTTTCTTTTGCGTAGAATCATCCATTGCGCTCATTGGAAAGAAATCCGTCTTCTTCGCGGGAAGTTTGGAGCCCACTACTTCTCTCCTCGATACCACCTTCACCAAGCTATCGATAGATGATGTGGGCGCTGTAACTGGCATTGCATATGATCCTCAAGATAAGATGATCTACTGGACAGCTAACCAAAATATCTCTCGTGCCACACTGAATGGAACTTTTCGAGAGGACATCGTGATGAATTTAGGAGGTATGATATTTTTTTCATTTTCAGTAGTCATTGTAACCATTAATCGTGTCTTGTGCACTCAGAGTTGCTTCATCAGTATTCATGATATTGATATTTTCCCTGAAGGCCTTGAAAGCATATTAAAACTCCCAAATTTAGCCCTGCTATAAGATAGGGGCCGCGGAACGTTATTGGGAGGGGGAGGGGGCTGGCACCCAAAGGGGCGGCCCAGGCGGAGTACAGGGACTGTAAGGCTTCTGCGGCCCAGACGATCATAGTCATTCCAAGATATCTCCCTACCGGAACCATATCTAACGTAGGGTCCAGTGGCAGTGCAGTGCATGCTAATGAATGTATTGCCACGAGAACATTGAAGGAAACTAACACCCTCAAGTCAAGTAGTTTTTAAATCAAAGCTGAGACAGAATAACACAGATCAGAGATGAAAATTTGAACGAAATCAGACACGGAATAAGATAATAATTGTGCCTATATGAAATTTTCTGTTTTTGATACTTAAAAAAAACCCCACACATGCACACGTTGGTATCAATCTGCATATAGCACATCATTTTATTTGAAATTATAAATACGATAAAACAGCAATGTAGATAAAATGCCTTGCTCAAGGGCATAAGTGCCGTGCCGGGGATCGAGCCCCGGACCTTCGCGTCTCCAGTCAAGCGCCTTAAACCACTTGACTACGGCACCTCTTCTGTTTTTGATACTACCAGAGCTACTGGTGATATAATTTGTGGATAACTCTCAGTATGGTTTGACACAAAAAAATTTTACACATTTTTTATCATCTTGAAGAACGCGAGTTTTCATTGTCCCTATCCTGTTGTGGAGAAAACATTTTTACATTGAATATGGTTACAATGGTCGGTTAATTTACCTGACTGCTAAGAAAGCATGTGTATGCTTGTTAGTAAGCAACCAGGGGACCGACGGCTTTAAGTTCCCTTCGAAGGACTTGGTAATGAGGATTAATACCAGTCCTTACCGAAGGGCATTTCTAGCGCATCTACTTGGTTTCGAACCCGGGTACTCTCGGTTACGAGATCGAGATCACTGCTCTATCCACTGAGCCATTGGCGTAAATCCGGGGAGGGGGGGGGGGGGGATATATCCCCCCACTTTTTCGAGAGGGGGGGGGGATGGCGTGTACAAATATCCCCCCACTCTTTAAGGAAGAAATGATTTTCGAATTAATCAGTTAGTAAAACTTTTAATAATCTGTCATAAACAACCATCTTATTTTAGTATTTTTATTTGAAAATGCAATTGAAAACCCCAAAAGGGGTTACTTTTTTGGCTCGCTTGCTTCGCTCGCTCGTCATATTTTAGAAAAATGTGATTAAAACACGGTAAAGTGGTTATTTTTTGGCTCGCTCGCTTCGGTCGCTCGTCATATTCTAGAATTTCTATTTGAAAATGTGATAAAAAAACAGAAAAGTGGTTATTTTTGGCTTGCTCGCTTCGCTCGCTCACAAAATAAATATTAAAACGTGTGTAAGGAGTCTATGCGGATGGGTGAGGGTGTGTGTTTATACTAAAGTGTGACTTCGACAGAAAAAAAAATCAACAAAAAAGTCAATCATCCCCCCCCACTCCTTAAAGTGGATTTACGCCGGTGCACTGAGCCCCAGCGCCTCCTCCTCCTCTTGAGTTTGAGTTGAGAAAATTTGCAAATTTTAAGCAAAATGAAAATGTTTAATTAGGTGCGTACAAAACATAATGAGAGTTGTCCACGATGATGTCATCTTTTTTCTATGGTAGTATAAAAAAATGTCAAAAAGAAAATTATTTTCATACAGCCAAAACTTTCTTATTCCTTGTCCGATTTTGTTCAAATTATCGCTGATCTGTTTTATTCCGTCTTGGCTTTGATCTAAAAGCTTCTTGACTTGAGGTGTTGGTTTCCTATAATGACCTGACAGGGACAGAATCTGGTGCATGGTTCATGTAGTTTTGGACAAGAATTCTTGCCTGCATCCAGCCTGTCACAACTAGTTTGCAAGCGAAAACCCTGCTCTGTCGAAAAGTGGTCTGAGTAGAAGACTAAAGCAGGTGAATGGCGATCGTGTATACTTCAGCTGTTCCACATATTGACACATCCACGAAGCACGTGGCATTGGCTTCTCTCTAGACCCAAATGTAATCTAAGAAAGTGTCAATTAGGGTCTGTGCCTGTAGACTATGTAAGAACCTCTAATGTCAACCTCCATTTGAGGTGGTGTTCGTGTCCTTTTGTTTATCAACAACCCGGATTACCAAGAAAGATAAAGAGAGAGGAAATTAATAGCACAACTGGAAGAAAAGACTTTACTTTATACGAGTTATCCATTCACTTCGCCACTATTCGATGGTGAGGGGGCGTCAGGGTGGCATCAGGGGGGCGTCCTGAAGGGGGATTGGTATGTGGGATGATGCAAATTTTGAGGGCTTATGATTAGGAGGGGGCGGGACACGTACTCCCTGCAGCTAGCCTTCCTCATTCAACCTTCGTCACTGAAGTTCTCTGGCTTGATTCTTCGGGTGATGTTCGTTATTGCGAAGGTTCGTTATTGCGAAGGTTTGTTTTTTTTCCGAAGGTTCGTTATTCCGAAACACGCAATTTGGGTAGACCCAGATGTTCGTTAGTCCCGAAATGGAAAAGGGTTCGTTAATCCGAACATTTGTGGCGTTATTCCGAAGGTTCGTTTTGCCGAAGGTTCGTTAATCCGAAAATGAAATAGGGTTCATTATTCCGAAGGTTCGATAGACCGAAAATGAAACAAAGTTCTTTTGTCCGAAAAGAACTAATGAACTAACGAATCTTATTTCATTTTCGGACTAACGAACCTTCGGAATACCGATTCTTATTTCATTTTCGGACTAACGAACATTCGGACTAACGAACCTTCGGAATAAACGAACCTTCGGAATAACAAACCTTCGGAATGACGAACTGTAACCGATTCTGGCTGTGCTAGTGCGCGCATTAACTCTTTGTATACATGCTCAAATAATTTTGAGGAGAATAATTATGATAACAATTGTTCTTTAAATATTTTCTTTAATTCTAATTCCTTAGACAGTGTTAATGCAGTGTTGATACTGGTAATTGTTCTGTATCTATGTCTTAAGCACACTAGTGGCCCGTTGCATAAAAGTTATTATATTTTGGATCAGAAATTAATCCTTTCGTGATCGGCTTAAAGGCCTTTGTATCATTTTGTATTTTCAGCTATTTCAGAATGTTGGCACGAAGGTTTACTATTTGGGAAATGACGTCACTTTTATGACGACATTTTCCAAATAGTATTTGTGAAATGACTTCACAATACGCGAAATCTATGCGCGAAATGAAATGTGAGCATACGAGAGCACGAGTGCGCACCATGGGTGTCACGGCTACTGCGTTTTTCAATTTCTGATCACTTTACAGTTTATCCGTACAACGTTAGTATCATGAAGCATTCGATAAGACATAAATATGAAATAAAATGATATTGATTTAATCTGATCTGACTGATTTATTCAAACAAGGTAAAAGCCCGGTTCATCTACTTAGCTAATTTACAATGGGGCCGTGTATGAAAAAAAAAAAAGAATACGAATACCTGTCATACAACAATTAATGCACAAAATATAAGAAAATAAAATCCATATAAGATACATATAAATTTTGATCAGAAATATAAAACTAATTTCGAGTTTCCGGTTAAAACTATGGGCCTCGGTGCCTCCAATAATACCATTCACTTCGGGGCTGCGCCCCTCAGTGAATAGTACTATTTCGGAGTCACCTCTTGCCCACAGTTTTAACCAGAAACTCTCAAGGCAAAGTATGTTTGTATACTATAATAGTAACTCTTCATGGAATACTGGATTTTTATTGGCTGTTGAGCAACATGCCACGCTCAACAGCCAATCAAAATCCAGTATTCCATGAAGAGTTACTATAATAGCAAAGTTACCATTATAGTAAGTTTTATGCAACGGGCCCTAGATTTTTTAATTTCTGGTACAATGGTCGAGGAGAAAGCTAATCATTACGATTGTTCAATTTGTTTGTACGAATGTGCACTGGCGCACACTAACAGGTCCTAAAACAGGTGAATTATCGCTGGAGTTTCGAGACAGGAAAGTTTACTTTGCTTTCTCTGGCTCTAAAGGTTGTGTGGAACGAGCAAATTTTGACGGAAGCGAGAGAGAAGTGCTGGTTGAAAAGCGCCGTTACCCGTTTGGGATTGCCATAGATGGCGTTAATAGGTAAGAAGTATTACTTTCGTATTGAACAGGAGAGGAAAAGAACTGTTTAAAAAAAAAAATCATTATCTATTGTATTTTCTAATCTATCATGCAACCGGATAGACATTTTTGTTACATTCACAGAAGTGTACAGGATATAAAAATCATCAAAAATATTATATTTTGTTTTTATCTTCTTTCCAACAAATATACAAATGGAAACTGAAATTTAAACTCAAGACTCAAAAACTGAAGACCTAAACGTTCACGAACTACCGAAACATGAAACAACACTTTTACCCACAACTCACTTCAAGCATGACTTACGGTGTAAAGTCCTTCAAACTTTCAAAATGTTGTTTAAAAATGTCCGTCTGTCAGTAAACCGATCATGCACTGTGGTAACTTCATTGATAGCAACCGAGCAGTGCCTCTGGTCGCACTGGCGGTATATGGAAAACAGGACCCCATGCACCCCCTCTCCTTTAGATCTCTTAGATGCATAAATTATGTTACCGCGGTTACGCACTGTAATATTAACCACATGCGTTCATATTGATCTAAAATCGAGACGCCCCACATCATACAATCTTTCCTCTATAGACTGATTTTCGCTGCTGTTGTGACAATTCCTGTCTTAGAAAATTATTTTGGAAGGAGCAATTCAACGTCATGAAATCGGAGCTGAATGGGACCAACCCTACCATCATAGCTAAACCATATGGATCAGCCTCAAGTTGTATCTTCTATTACCCCGAAGGTAACAACAATTGAATTAACTTGAAATTTCTGTACAAATTACCTTATCTTGAATTTTTTGCAGAGTATTGTATTTGGTGATGTTTCTGCACGCTTCACATTTTAAGTTAGTTCTGTTACAAAATATGAGATTATTGTAAAATATTTCATTCCTTTTGCATGAAATTTATTCTTTGGTTAAAATGTGTAATAAATATTTCTTTTTCCAAACAAACAAAATATTCGTCTGCTGGAGGCAGGAGGGTATGAATTCATGCCCCCCCCAAAAAAACAAAAAAAAAAAAAAGAAAAACGAAAATAAACGCCCTTCTGTATTGTCGGCTTGAAAGTCATCATTTAGCCAACGGCGCACCCTATAAAAGTTGACGTTATTTATGATTTTTTGTTGTTGTTGTTGATTCTTGATTCTGTATATGGGACCAACGAACTCTGTTCAGCTTTGTTGCTGAAAAGCCACTTTGTGTAATCTGCACAGGTTGCATATACTATTCCGTCTGTATATTATGCATCGCGAGATGACTTACACAGTACTATGTTCTTAACTGATTACGTATAAATCATACATGTGCGCTGATACGGAACTCTTAAAGTATTGGTCATCTTTTGACTGCAACCTGGGGCCGGTTTCTCGAGACCGTCATAAGTCCAACTTCTTGGACATCCCATTGAATTGTGGGTTATTAGACTTATGACGGTTTCGAGAAACGGGCCCCTGTAATAAAACGAAAACATTATACTTCCATTTTTCTCTTTTTTTTCGTACAGTGCACAGCTTTATCATGACTCGTGTTTTCCTCTTTCACACACCCCTCAGAGTCCCTGGTTCTATTCACAGACCGGAAGTACAACATGGTTCAGTCTGTCCGACCTGATGGTACAGATCAGCACGTCGTGACCAGCTGGAACGCAAGTTCCATAATGCACATTACCGTCTACAACTCTACACTCATTTTTACTACGCAAGGAAAGACATTAGGTGAGGTTCCTTTGGTCAACCTGTCGGCGATTAGAACGGCAGATACTCTCAGAGTAAGAGGACATGAAGAACCCCATCTGAGCTTTAGGAGTAAACACATTCACATCTACGATATCCACAGTGATCTCAACTAGTTCATTATACCATATGCCCCAAGGACCCCCTTGGTCCCGCCTGTTTGGGTGCCAGGCCTCCCAACTAAAAAAAAAAAAAAAAAAAAAAAAAAGTTCCGCGGCCGCGGTCCTGCTGTAGAAATGAAGTAATCAAATCGACGATTTAGTTTAAATCGATGATGTAACTTCAAATTGTGTATACCAGCACTTTTTTAGTTGGATCGAAACCAGAAGATAATGATTTACTGTTTAAGTCAACTTTTTAGCATACAGATATTTTAGTGATTTGGGATAATTTTGACTTATTAGCGAGGTTTTTTTTAATGGTCTGAATAATGTTCATGATACTTACTTCTGGGCATTAATTTATTGAGTGAAAATTTTAGACAGAACATAATCCCAAAATTAGTGAAAATTATACTACAGCGAAAATGGCAGCTTATAGATTATATTTTGTCGTGAATTTTCACAGGAGAGTGAGTATTAACATCACTGTCAAATCTTCTAACCATATACCAGCAATCGTTTAATAGGATTATGTAGTCTCTTTATGATTTAAAGCTTTATCAGTCACTTTTGTGAGTTTTTGAAAGTCACGTAAGTGCGATAAGTTCGACTATTTTTTTTTTCATCATTAACATTGGTTAATGAATTACAAGTTGAAACTTGAATAAGGCAAAATTCTGTGCAGTACTTAAAGACATTGGTTAACATTGTTATGATTTTAAAAAAATCTTTTTTTGTTACTTGAAAATTGGATAAACATAAGGGTTAGAGTGTAAAAATACCAGTCTGAAAGTTTCAAAGTATAAAATTCACAGGAAGTATTTTAAAATATCAAAAATGTGAACCAATGTTTGAAAAATATACGAGAATAGACATAAGGAGTGCGCATGCGCGTATGACTCCCCTTACCGTACTGTGTGTATTGGCGTATCACGCTGCGGGAGGCACATAACGGCATTTTCAAATTCAAGCAAAGTGGTCCTCTTAGTGATTGTCTCGTGAGACGAAGGATAATAAAATCGCCGTTTGCGTCTAACTACACGTTTTCATTCCAAATTATGGTTGGTTTCAGGGTTTTTGAGTACAAATACAAGTACTCATACACATGTTTCATCTTAGTTTGAGAATTTTTTAAATCAGCTACTCACAAAGTTAGCCAATGCCTTTAAGCTGAAGAATGTCAAACTTATTTGGACAGGTTTCACGATATTCCAATAATTGTTGCTCAATATTAGAATGTTTCATCATATCGCTCCTTGAAACCGGCAATGAGAAAACAACAACATAAAAAAGAAAAAAAAAACACTTGTATCAGTAACTATAAACACTAGGATCCATGCTATAAACTGTACCTGTGGAAATATGGTGACTAGCTTGCTGTGTCAAGAATTCAGACATGTCAGATATTCTAGTAGTCTTGTGCTGTGTATTTTAAGCCGTACTTAACATGTTCAGTGCGTTTGATTATCTCGAATTCTCTGTACCCATAATGCACTATTTAAGGGTATTTTTTTTATAGTTTATTATCATTGTGTTATGATATGAAATGGTTTGTATCAAATGGCTTGTACAGCGCATAGAAAAACTATATCATATGCACTTTATAATTATTTTTCTTTTAAATTACAGTCGTGTTTAACTAAGAACTAGTTTGTCGTCGCTATAGTCTTGTTTCTCAATGTCTATTTATTCTCTGTTCTTACAGATTTTCTACTCACAATATGTCTGTCTCTCTCCCTCTCATCAAACTTTTCTCAGAGGGGACAACTGAATTCACCCCCAGGAAAAATGCGTGAATTATAGTTATAAATTTTTGAAACAAAATTCTGTTCTTTTTATTCTCGACATCTGTCTACGGAATGTAGTTCCATTTATAGCAGGGCTTTAGATCATAATTTGAATACTGTTTTTTTCTGCTATTTTATCACCTGATAGACAAAATTGGAGGCAGATGGTTGACGTAAAGGTCTACGGGTGATGTTCGTTATTCCGAAGGTTCGTTATTCCGAAACACGCAAATTGCGCAAAGCTAGATGTTCGTTAGCCCGAAAATGAAAAAGGCTTCGTTAATCTGAACGTTTGTGGCGTTATTCCGAAGGTTCGTTTGTCCGATGGTTCGTTAGTCCGAGAATGAAATAAGGTTCGTCAGTGGCGTACCGTGGGTCAACGCATTGGGCATGTTGGGGGGGGGGGGGGGGGGGGGAGGGGGGGCAACCGAGCATGGCCGTACGCAGAAATTTTTTTTCGAGGGGGGGGGGCAAGGCGCATAAAATTTTCGAAGAAATGTGAAAGCGAGGGAGCGAAGCAACCGAGCTGGTCATGAGGGCGCTTTTGCATTTTTGAAATTGAAATTGAAGGATCTGATGCACACTTTTGGTGGATTTTTTGGGACAATTTTTAGTTTTAAAAAATTTCAATTATTCAACATTTCCTGCCCCACTGCTGCGTACAGCCATGGCAACACCGAGTGGAAGGTTTGTGCGGGTGTGTGTGGTTATTTCTATCATGTTAACAATACTATGTCGTAGGGGTGCCGAAGTCGAGTGGTTGAAGGCGCTTGACTGGAAACGCGAAGGTCCGGCGGGTACTTCGGTCCCCGGCACGGCACTTATGCCCTTGAGCGAGGCATTTTATCTACATTGCTGTTTTATCGTCTATCAAATAAAGTGATGTGCTATATGCATATCAGCGTGTATATGTGTTGTTTAAAAAAAAACAATACCGACAGTAATCTTAAGGCAAGGTTTTAGGACGTGAAGGCGTTTTAAAATTTTGGGGAAATTATGCATATTACTATAAATACCACCCTGTTTTTAAAAAAATGTGCGAGAGAGCGAAGCGAGGGAGCGGAAAATCACAACTTCATTTGCAATAAACAGATAAAAGAGACTATATTTTATTACCAAAATACACTTTCGGACCACTATAGGCCAATATATTTTTGGTCTGTCACCTCACTGCCAATATTTTAGCGCGTCCCTGGTCTATTGTTTTCTGTCCGAAACAGTCATCTCTCTAACCGTTACGAGCAAGGGAATTGAGCGAAGAAGCACACACTACCCCCTTCAGTAAATTACATTGTGAGCATATGAAACATCTGAATTATTTATTTGGTCACCTCACTCACCCAATTTGTTTGCTAAAAAAAGACCATTGAACAATTATTTAACATGTTTAACAAGCGAACGCAGAGAGCGAGGAAAAGAAACTTTTTTCATTTGTAGAAGTGATATTTCGTCATCGAAATATAAACATAATCAATTCGATCCCCTGTGTGCTGAATATGAATCTGTTTTAGGTACCTTGCTCACCGTCCGAAACCAATCTGTTTTTGAAAGCGAGCAAAGTCAGCGACGCCTCCCCCCCCCCCCCGCATGTATAGATTCTTCAGCAAAATACAGTAGAATTTTTGGTAACTTTGAGAACCTCCTCGCTGCCCAAACATTATGATACTTTGCTAACTGGCTTCTGAAAATATGATCGCCGTGCCCGAAATCATTTTGTTTCTAGCTTTTACTAGCGGGAGTAGCGAGCTAGCGAACGAGCAGATGGGAATTTTTGTTTTATTTTGGTCTAGGCCATCTATGGAAAGGGCCCTTTTTAGGTAAACTTCTTGGAGTGGAATCCAGATGTGGTTATTACTAACATTCTCTGAGTGGAACAATAGCAGCCTATAACATCATATTAAGACACACAAGGTGCAAACTGATTACTTTGATAAGAATAGCATCGGCATTGGTTAAGTTACTTAAATGCTAGCGAGCCAAGCGAGCGAGCGCTTCACGATATATACCATTTTCCTTTTCCTTTCCCCTTTCTTTGCTCTCTTTCCTTCTTTCTCTTCTTCTTTTTTTTTGCCAGTCGATGGGGGGGGGGACGTGCCCCCGTGCACCCCCGTAGTTACGCCACTGAGGTTCGTTATTCCGAAGGTTCGTTAATCCGAAAATGAAATAGGGTTCGTTATTCCGAAGGTTCGATAGTCCGAAAATGAAATAAGGTTCGTTAGTCCGAAAATAACCAACGAACTAAGGAACCTTATTTCATTTTCGGAGTAACGAACCTTCTGAATAACGAACCTTATTTCGTTTTCGGATTAACGAACCTTCGGAATAACGTACCTTTTTTCATTTTCGGACTAACGAACCTTCGGAAAAAACGAACCTTAGGACAAACGAACCTTCCGAATAACAAACCTTTGGAATAAAGGAACCTTCGGAACAACGAACCTTCGGAATAACGAACTGTAACCATGTCTACTGTCTTATTTTCCGTCAGCCACTTAAACAAGCTTTGATAAACCAGATACAAGACCACTTTGGAGGCTCGAGGTGGGGAGGGGTGGGGTGTCGTGCAAACAAACTTGTCGACAAGGTATCTCAGATTTTGAAACTTTGTCGACAAGTGAAAAAGCTGGTGGTAAGATTTTCAAATTTTAGCCAACGGATGCTTACATCATATTCTCACCAACAAGCAAACAAATATAATAACTGTTTTTTTTTTAAATGTCATCAGTCTTTTAGATTTACTGACAGTGTATTAAATTGAAAGTAAAAAAATAATTAGAAGAAATGTGACACCCCTGAACCCACACTAGCGACACCCGTTATGTGAAGCAAAAGGAAACCCTCCTGGGGAGCGTTTCATGATGTATCTTCTCAGTGGTTTTTACTGAAAAATTTTCTCTCAGCCAATCAGCTGTATGGATTTCAATAGCTTATAACAGTTGCCAGTAAAAAGTCACTGACAAGACACTTCATGAAACGCTCTCCAGGCGTACGTGTGGACTCTGGAATTAGGTGATGGGGTAATACCAAGGAGTTGTTGGTTAATACTAATTAAAATTCGTGGCCTCGGGATAGGTTGGCATCTTTGCAATCCTGACTTTATCCTCCACTTTATGGGTCGGGAAGAGTCCTCCGCGTGCAGCGTGTAGTCTTGGGTTTATTCCTGTAGAATACCCCTTCGCCAGATTGCGATTATCGTCTAATTCATGGAGTAATATCACCGTATCTCCAGGGCTCAGCTCAATCTCGTCGCTACCCCGCGGTTTATGTTCGTACAGGGCTCTCACCTCGTGGTCGTTCTGGCCATGGTAGAAATACCTCTTGTCCACAGAAAATGCTTTGTCCGACGCGTCCTCATAACGATCTTGCATCATCTCGTAGGCCAGGCGACCCACCTGTGTAAAAGAGAGAGGGAGAAAAAAAAAATCTGGGGTCATCAGTTTCCCGGGGGCGCGTTTCGCGTTTCGCGTTTTTACACCGTTGCCTAGGCATTTTCGCGAAAAAATCCTAAAAGTTCTCTGGTGAAAGAGTCTAAGTCCTCAGCGCACAGACGACAGCCAAGATCCACTGCATGCATATGCACATCATACATTGTAAATGTGTGTGAACGAGCTGAGCCCATAGAGTTCTATGGCTGAGCCTGATCTTATCTAAAGGAGAAAAAACAAACAAACAATGAAATACATAAAGAGAGAGAAGAAGCTAGATGGAAGGAAGAACAAATAAAAACATAGGACATGGGAGAGGATAGATGAGAAGAAGAATAAAGGAATACATGAAGAAAGAACAGAGGATACAGAATTCACTATTTCTTCGTGTTTTTTTTCTTTTATCTATACATTTCCCTTTTCTTTATGGACTTCTAGGCCTATCTTTCTTTTAACATTTCTTTGGACAATCCTCTCGTCTGTTTCTTCGCCTTCAGTACCTTGAAGGCCCCTTTTCCTTCTGTATTTCTTTGACTTTTCCTTCATATGGTGGCCCTGAAGTACGCTCGGCAAAAGGTGATGTGCGACGTGAATTTCGCATCCCAGGTCCTGAACTTCGCATCCGAGGTCATGAAATTCATGACCCGTGGCGCAAACTTTGCATCCCAAGTCGTGAAATTCACGACCCGCGGTGCGAAATTCAAGACTGGGATTGCAAAGTTCACGCCACGGGTCCTGAATTTCGCACCGCGAGTCGTGAATTTCACGACTTGGGATGCAAAGTTTGCGCCACGGGTCATGAATTTCGCATCGCGGGTCGTGAATTTCACGAGTTAGGATGCAAAGTTCAGGACCTGGGATGCAAAATTCACGTCGCACATGACCTGTTGTCGAGCGTACTTCAGGGCCCCATACTTTCATCTATTCTCTCTGTACACATACACGATTCGCCGCGTGCACCGCTGTAAGTGGTAGGAGAGCTGAATCTCTGGCTGAAACGAAACCTATGGGTGTTGCAAGAAAGTTGCGATCGATTGCAAGTTGCAACTGATTGTTACTGGCCAATCAAAATCATTGTTGCATGCATGTCTTCGTAAAAGAGCAGACCCTGAGCCAATCAGAATGGTTGTTTCAAAATCAGCAATTATTTGCAATTGATTGCAACTTTCTTGCAACACCCCATATGACTTTGAAACCAGCACGTTTGATGCAGTTAATCGAAAAACTGCCTAGCTAGGCTACGGTGTAAAACGGAAACGCGCTTCCGGGGGGGGGGGGGGGGGCAGTCAGTATAATTCTTGTACACATACCCGGATTTGCCCAAACCAGCCTAAACTAGTTCTATTCAATTGCCAAATTCACTTGCATTTTCGAGGGTTTTTTAGCCTCTTCTTGAAAATTATATCCCCCAAACAAATTTAGCCTCCCTGAACATACCCTATAGAGAAATATGAAGCTACACAAAACCCAGACTAATTAAGGATGGGGAAAAAGTTGTTCTAAATGCGGGCTAACAAACTTTAAAAATACAATTTTCCTTGATTTCTGGCCTTTTAGATACCCTAATTTAACCGGCAAAAACTACCCAGTTTTTCTGGTCTTACATGCATGCGTGCGTACCCCATTTTAAAACATTTTAAAATGTTTAGCCGACGAAAAAAAAGGCTGCTTGAAAAATAATTATGTAAATTCTTTTGGACATTCAATACATACGTACGTTTCGACAATAACCAAATACGAAATATAGTTGTACATTATTGTCCGTTGCGCTGCATTATTTCTAACATAATTAAATCACTTTACAAAATTACCTTACAAAATATTAATCTTCGTCAAATATCCTTGCCCGATCCTTAAACAATTCAAATTTTCAAAGATGAAATTAACAACCTTGCAATACTTTTCCGGATCAATATACATTCGAACATTCCAAAGTTCACTTTTTTTTTTCATGATCATAAACTGAAGGATGTTTATGTCATGTTATATTATACATGTAAAAGGTACATATAATATGTATCTTAATGTTTGTAAAGTCATTTGGATATACCGTAATAATGTGAGCAAAACAAATTACCAATATTAGACAATAAATTGAAATTGAATTGAATAATTGGAGGTCTTGAAATGTGTCGCTTTAGATGACATGAAGAAAACTAAAAAGTAACCAAGGGAAACAGAAAGCTTGGTACATACATTTGATGAGAATGTACAAACGAGAAAATCTGAACGAGCCAACAGATGGAGGTCAAACAAGAATCCCTTCAACGAATTGACGGTGAATCTTGAGGAGAGTTTTGCACTTGTTGTTATTGCATTGTCACTCACAAATACATAATTAGGGTACCTAGAAAAGAAAAGAGAGAAAGAGGGAGAGAGAGAGAGAGAGAATGAGAGAGAGAGAGAGAGAGAAGAAGAAAATTACGTCTGCCATCAGCATTTCACTTTCGCATATTTACAATGATATCGTTGTTGATTTTTTTTTTTTACAGCCGTTTATCAATCAGATATGATTATTTAGGTCTGAGGCCGACCTTTTACGTCCTAAAAGGACTTTTAAATCCTAGACTTGTTTACCTGACAATTTATTTTTCTAACAAGTTTAAATGAAATATATGTTGTAGGAAACAAACATGTGCTGGTTTGCTTTGACAGTAACTGATGCATCGCAACATTTTTTTTCCCTTTGAAAACAAGAGACGGTTTGCTCTTGAGAAATGTTTGCAATACAGGGTGGCCGATAAAAACGGACAATTTTTAATCCAGCATACTTCCAGTGAAGTGGGGTAAATTATAGTAGAACGTAAATATATTAAAAAGAAATTATCAAACTTGGTTGAGTATTTTTCATTACAAAAGCATTTCAGTGAAACAGTGTCGAAGATACCCACAGGCAGTGTTCCTCGCAGAAAATAAGGTACCGTTGTGAAGTTTTAGAAATGGTATATATAACGAAGCTTCGGGCAACCAGTAGTAATAGATTGAAGCAAACGCAATATTATATCCTATTCTCTTTTTTCATGTGTTTTCAGTAGCTTGTTAATTCATGAAAAATTATCCATCCTGACGTACGAAGTCCAATAAAACAACATGAAATCATTTAAAAGATTTGAAATCTGATGTTTAATTTCATGTTTATTTCCTTTTGTTTCATTTGTTTTTTAAAAGAAAAAACATGAAAAAAAAAAGATGTGCAGTCTAACATGTCTGATGTTTGAGTTAACCCTATGAAATATGCATACCAAAACGTATGATTTTATAATGTTTACCAGGCTATCAAAAACGTCTTAAAGCTAGAGCGAACTGGCACCCTTGTATGGGATTTTGAAATAGCGCCCTCTCAGTCCTAAACTACTGATTTTGTCCCCTTTTTGCTCCCAGCATGCTCTATTCTGATCAATGAGACCTTTATTTTTTGAGTAACATCTGTTAAAATGTATTCATACTAAGGAAATTCACGAGAAGCCACAAAGGATATGTTTCTAAGAGTCTCTGGTTTTGAGTAGCCGTAAGTTGGCGCTGTTGTAAATATATCATAATAAGGGTCAGTTCAGTGTTCCTTTAAAGAAAAGAAGGTGTTGGAATAATATTGTCCTCACCGTTTCTGGGCTTCCTCAAGCAGTTTAGTGTCGTCAGTTGCTAAATAGATCCTTCGAACTGGTACTTCCTGTCTCATTTCTAACCTCTTGTAGAAGTCTTCAGCATGGACCATGTATTCCTCGATTCCATGGAACTTCGCCTCCCGTCTGAGTTTGTCAGTCCGCCTGACATGGACCCTATTTGTATCAAGAATAAGAAACAACATAATGGCAGCAGTTTCAAATAAAAAACAATAATAATGAGAATAACTGTAATACAAATACTGAATAAGAATGATGATGATGATGATGATGATGATGATGATGATGATGATGATAATATATCACCATTACATTAATGATAGAAATCCAGAATAGTAAGAATATTCTCTTCAAATGCGCGATATTTTAGAAACGTCAAGAAATAGCTTTAAAGGGGCTGGGAAGTCGCCAATCATGAGGCTACGGCGGATGGCCCAACTCGGATCATAGTCGGATATCTCCGTATATCTTAAAAAACGAACACCTAATATTATTGCAATATACGGACGGCTGGGACGGGCAAACCTGAGCAAAATATTCAAGTATCACGATCATCAGCCTTCTTGATCGTCTTGCTTTTCACGCTGAATCACTTGTGTTTATATTCCAATTACAACAATCATTCTGCCGAACAAAAGCCGAAGTGAGTAATCTAAGAGCAAGGTACCCCACCCTAAGGAAATTTTATTCGCTGGTCCCAGGTCGTTGTGCAGTTTGGTTTGCAATGCGGAGAAAGCGAATGAGTTTCGGCCTACACAATTCGCGACTTTCCATTCCCTTTAAAAGGTTGGTTGAACCCAACCAATTTTGGTTGTTTGTTCCACACTGCAATTCCCAAGGCCTTAACTAATATCTATGTGACAGTCTTACCCAACAATGGGATGATCGAATTGAAGGGCAGCGGATTTCTTTTCGATGTACTCTGTGACATCAGGTTGCGGTCTCATGATAAATTTCATGATCTGACCAATCCACCAAACAGCTGGGTTACCATGCGCCCTCATCAGTTCTTGAGAGATATCCTCAGGGATTGCTAATGGCAGGAACTCCGGCAGAGTCTTTTTGGGTATGTTGCCTATGATTGGAATTTGCAGTACTTGTACTTTCTCGTTGGTGTTCAGATCTATAGGATATAAGAAGAGGAATGTGCTATAAAGTTGGTTGAAATTCGAACATCTTGTCGTTTTATAGCCACTTGGTCTAATACCAGTTAGTCTAATTCCCATTTCGATTAGATCTAACTGCCGTTTGTTCCAATCCTCACTTGGTCTAATACCCACTTGGGCTAATTGTCATTTTGTCTAATGATCAAATCGTCTAATTGCCACTTCGTCTGCTTAGTTTTCCTCATTTTCGTCTGATGACCGTTTGGTTTATTACCAGTTCGTCTGATCAGATAGACTAAGTGGTGTTAGACCAAGTGGGTATTAGACGAAATTAGCATAGCCTAACTGGAAATTAGACGAAATGGTAAATGGGCTAAAAGGTAATTAGACCAAATGGTTATTAGACATATTGGATGTAGACGAAATAGGATTAGACCATATGGGATGAGACCAAACGGGCACTAGACGAAGTAGGATTAGACCAATTAGTGGCAATTCACCATCTTGTCAACTCGAATTTTTACATGATGCGAATTAACACGATGAATGTGTAACCACGACAACCTTGATTCGGCAGAGAAGAACAGAAGCTCCCCCACCCCCGACCTGCCAATTGATATAATAATGTTCGCGGAATGCCACACGAACCTAAAATGGGCATTGACTCAATCGCAACAACACTTTAAATTTCCGCTTAGACTTGAATCAGGGACAACTCCAAAGTCCAAAATTGTCTGCAAATTTTTCGGGCAAAACAGACACATGAAAAAGCCGATCGCCCGCCCCCCCCCCCCCTTGAAAAATTCTGCATCCGCCGCTGAAATAAACTGTACACATTTATAACCCCTACATGAAAGGAATCTATCCCTTCAATCATGCTAATAATAACTGGAAAATAGAGATGTGGCTCTGAAGTACGCTAGACGACGGTCATGTGCGTCGTGAATTTCGCGGCCAAGTCGCGAAATTCGCGACCACTGGACGCGAACTTTGCGACTTGGCCGCAAAGTTTGCATCCAGTGGTCGCGAATTTCACATTCCCGGCGCACATGACCTGTCTTCGAGCGTACTTCAGGGCCACCATAAATTTGAGAAATTTTTCAGTACAATACAATACGAAGAGGTGCTGGAAGGCTATACTCCTCATAAAGTTTCTCATGTGCCTTTTAGCGATTAAAAGTAATATTTTCTTGTCACGTTCCTCAGATTTTCATGCATCTGTTTCTTTCATATTCTCCACTTTCTTCTTTTTTTGAAGACCAATACAGGGCTGGATCCAGAATTTTCAGGTGTCTGTTTTATCCCCAAAATTTGCTGAGAAACAAAAGGAAAAAGAAAAGGAAAAAAAGGTCCGCGGTTTCAAGGGGGCGCGGCCGATTTGGCCCCCACCCTGGATCCGCCCCTGCAACATAATATCAAGGTCAACTTGAATACCTACCTCCCCACTTTGCCTTTGTGTTTCCGCTATCATCCAGGCAGGTCTCGCTCAATGGCAGAAAGAATTTTTCCCATCCTTCCTTGGCATATGACCACCCCTTTGAGTGCAAGATGAGAGTCCTTCCGGTACCATAGGCCATTATCATGCAGTAAGATAAATGATGAACTTGGCATCCAAAGCCACATTCAACTTTGAAGTTGCAGACAATCTTTTTAGCGCTGCTGCAATTTTGGGGGTTCTAAAAGTACATAAAGAAGATGTTGATGCTTAATGCATGTGCATGATTTCTCTTTAAGATCGTGATGTTTCGATTATTTTTACATCCAAAGTAATATAGTTATCAAATCCTACAAATAAAAGTACGAAACATACTTTTCATTAATCTATTGATTGTGTTTTCTTTAGACAACGTATACTTTTCAATATAAAAGCTATTTTGGAAGAGAGCTCTGTATGTCATGTCATGAATTTCAAAGAAGTTATGTGGACTTTGAATTGGAAATAGTTAGCCAGAATTATAACACGAGATACGAAAGTTTTTTTTTTATGTAAACGGTACAAAATCACACTTTTTCTGAATATTATCGAAAGTGACACTGCTGGTGAACTTCACAGTCCGTCTGGCCTCCATTATCTATCTATCTGTCTCTCTTAGTTCACACATCCTGTATTCACATTTTCACGAAGCTTATTTCAAGGAATTTCATCTTATTTTCCTTTGATAATGCAAGCCTTGGAAAGGGTGTGTATGTGTGTGTGGAATGGGGGGAGTGGGGTCCTTCAATGATTTACCATTTTAACTTGAATGGTGATGTATTTACGAAGTAAATGAGTGAGGTATGCGTGTGTGTGGGGGAGGGGAGGAATACCTTTTCCTCTTGGCCCTGGGAATGTTTTTATATCATCATGTTTTGTACATTGAGAATGATCCTGAATGTTCGGATTTAAATCAATAAATTTTGAATTTGAATTTGACTTTGAAATCTTGTTGAAGTAGAGATAATATAAAATACAAGCATCACTACAGACATACCTAGAAAATTGTACTCACATTTTTAAAATTAAAGTGATCCCATCTTGGTCATTTCGCAGTATGAAATTAGAAATACAAATTATCCATTCTTGACAAAAGGTCCACATTATGTGGTTTGGCCTAATAACTTTTGATGCAAAGCCCTAAAAATCATACCAAATACTGAGCAGAAAGAGCAAAAAATTCTACACATACTGTGCCTATTTTGGTTGCGTCAGTATTTGTTGTTTGATGCTGACAATTTTTGAAAGGAAAATAAGCATTCAAATCCTTAAATTGGCAATTCGATGGAATCTCTAAAATCATTGTTTTCCCCTGCAAATTGGCAACTTTTGGGCTTCTCATCAGACTTCCTGTCAATTTATGTTTATTTCAGATACATTACTTTTTAGGAGATAAAAAATATAGCAATAAAAGAAAAATATTTGGTGTTGCCAATTTGAAGTATAAAAGCTGATCATATTAGGTTTTAAATAATTCCTGTCCCAAATGGGTCATTTGAACACCAACCTGGAGGTAAAATAATCTCCGTTGTATGAGGTTTGATAACTCCTTTAATCCTCTTTGTCTCCAAGATGAGAAGCCATCCACTTGTCCCAGGTTGTAGATATCTGTCGCAATAGATCTGTGCATGTAGATATGTTTTAGTGACACAGCAGATTTTCTCAAAGTCCCAATCTAAGTTGATCTGAAGTCCGACTCGTTCGCATTTATAAGAAACGCAGACGAGAGTTCGGGTTGAGTCGCTTTCGTTATATTCGTTATAGATTCGATCCACAGTGACTCTAACTTTCCTGTTTTCGGCGGGAGATCTCCCGCTTTGAATCCATGTTCACAAAATCTCCCGCTCTCCCGCTTGAGTTTGAATTTCTCCCGCCCTAGCTGTGTTTCTCCTTTTTTCTCCCGCCCAACCACCTTTTTGAAAAAAATCAATCTGAATCTTTGGATTTTACCTCATTTAGTGTTGTCATAATATGTTCAAAACAATCCTAATTAAACATAGCATCAAAGAGCTTCGATAACCCTATAAGTGGCCCCCGGCCGCAAGGAATTTTGTGCTTTGCGCTGATGATGTGGACTACGCATAGCAAACAGGAGACTACAGAGTCTCCTGTTTGCTAGGGCGTCTCGGCAGGAGAATATCCCGCTTAAGAGGTGCTTGGGGTTGGAGTCTCTGGATCCATACGTGGAACTTTAGTTTCGAGCCTCAGCGATGATTCATAACGACAGCCAGATTTACATGTATATGCCGAGGGATAATGAGCCATACATTCATCCCATTTTGTTAGCCCTGCTTGGTCATGTATGTGTAAGTTCATTCTCTTTTGCTTTATATTTTATTTGCTGTGGAAATTTGGTTTGTTTTAGTTTATTTTGAATTATATTGGATGTATACATATTAGCTTGTACAGAACCTCATACCAACAATAAATCTGTTTTTTTTGTGGAAGTGACCCCCTTCCCCCCTCCACCAAAAAGAGTTTAAACCTTTGTGCGTATATAGACGGGACTAATGTAATTTAGTTATATATCGTTGTCTACATTACCTGTGTTGTTCTCCACCACGTTCCAAAATTTGATCAATGTTGACTGCGATATTCTTATCTTCAATGGAATTATGAAGTTGTTGCAATTGTGATCTGATGTAGTTCCACATCTCTTCCACCTCTCTTTCAACTCTCCAGCGCATCCTCTCATAGTCGAGACTGGGCGGAAACAACGTTCCATTTAGGTCTGATGCAAAAGAAGAACCTGTCGTGAGAGAGTATAATTATTTTGCCAGGTTCTGGGCCGCTGAACAGGTGCCAGTGCCATGTTCAAAAGAGACCATACACAGACACACTTCCCCCATATTTTCTTATTAGTTTTCATTCAAAACAAATCACTACCTACAAATCAATATAAATAATACAAATCTTCATTTGATAAATATATATTCACAAATCAATGAGCAAGGAAGACGAATCATGGAATGAAATCACTCATATAGAAATAAAATACATAATCCCAACCCCCAGCCGGGACCCAAATAGTATGAAATTAAATGAATGATCTTTCAAAAAATATGGAAATCTTCCTTCTTTTCCTTGTCATTCCCTCGACCATAACCTCATTCAAATGATAAAGACACAAAATCACTAGTTATAAATAAGTATAAATGCAACTCCTCTTGACGCATTCATACGTCAACTAATGAATTAAACATGAATCCACAAATCAATGAGAGGGAGAGAGAGAGAGTGAAATCACTTTAGAAAAAAAAACCGCGTCAAAGTGTGGCAATCTTCTTCCTTTTTTTTTCTCAATAATGTATCTCACTATTGCCATACACACGAATATGACGTGACGTGTACATGTACTTCACAATTTGCCAGAGGAGAAGAGAATAGCATCATTCATTAAAAAAAACCATAATACCTGATGTGTGAAACCCTCCGTTCCCAGTCCCCCCCCGCCACCCTTCTGCTACCAAATCCCCCCACCACAGACATTCACAACCACACCCACAGGCACACCAACATACACAGATATGCAACAGTACTACACCCTCTCATTCACGCGCGCACAACACTAGACACACATCCTGAATGCACTTTCAGTTTGTCCCATTTTTGCAGGTGTAAATGCAATTTGCCTACCTTTATTGCTAGGTTTTTTTTTCTTCCGCTATGTATTTTCACACCGGAAGGTACATGGCTTTGGGACCTTGATTTAAAAATTACATATTTGATAAACAGGATGAGAGAATTCACACATTTATTTCTATTTGAATAACCAGGTAGTCCCATGAACATTTTCCCCCATTCCAAATCTCTTAATTCTACCAAGCCGAATTATTCAATACAGAATTGCCACAAATGTTTAACCTTCATGCAGTTAAGAAATATATGTAAATAAGATTCTTTCTGTTTTGGCAAAATGAGCAGTAATTGTCCCTCGCAAACCCAAACCTCAACAGATGTTCCTTTGTGTATATGACTCCATGTAAAAGAATGAACTGAAATTCTCCTTGTTTTCTGATAAGGGTTGAGCTCCTTGCTCGGAGAAAAAGCGTACTTAACTCTTTATTCGTAAAGTTAAACTTGCTATAACTATCCTTTGCTGTTAAATTATATGACCCACGTAAATAATTGTTAATAAAACAGTTGTAAATAGTTCCAGATTTTACTGCCTGAAAGACTGATTCCTGCTCAGAAATATTCATGGTAATATCAAAATCTACAACAGGTACAAAATAGATTTTTTTTTAAAAATTTGACCGAAGGAGTAGCATTCTTCCAACTATTTGGTATGGCATGAGCAATATCGATTATCTAGAGCATTTGATTTGCATTAAGCCTAAGATTTTGAAAATAAGCCGCGGGCTTCATATGCCCATTATCCAAAAATACGATTGATAGTGCGTATGCCTTTATTAAATAAATCACTATCAAAAATCATTTTACCTCTAAGCATTTCTGTATAAAATGGTGGTATTTTAAATGTTAATTTAGACGTGTCAAAATCTCCCCCCCCAAAAAAAAAAAAAAAAAAAAAAAAATCAGAATACAATATCCATCCAGCATCTCTTTCTCCGTACAATAAAAAATTTAAACGCATTAAACGTGGTGTCTTAACAATTTAAAATTCATCATTTTTAAACCCTCCATGCGAGTAGTCCTGATACATTATATTTCTACACACGCCTACACAAACACACATACACATCCTCACCCTCTCTCTCTCTCAGTCTCAACACACACCCACAAACATAAGTAATTTCATTCCTTTTTTTTTCTTCTTTGCTCACTGATTTGTGAAAATAGCCTATATTTGATTTATCACATTTTCAAAAGAGGACATACACAGGCAACACACCACACACACGAAGAGTTCGTTATTAAAACATAAGCTGCATTCATAAAGCAAAGCTTTGAGGGAGAAAAACACCTTTAATTCTATTTAGTATTATCAGTATTGAATAAAACTTTATAGTCATACTGTACTACACTGTATTGGGATATTGGGATAATTTAACCACCCTTAAAACAAATCAAGGTGCCTTTCAAAAAATTCAGGTGGATGTAGCATGCTTTAGAAGCAGAATATTTACCCCCCCCCCCCCCCCGCACAGTGGACACAGCACCTACTGTGTGGGAAATTAAAGGTCAATGCCAATGCACGATAATGTGCGTGTATCATGGGGGTGGCATGTTTTAGAAGCAAACTTATAAATTCAAGATTACACTTATACTGCTTTCACACCTAGGTACGGTCGCTGCGACCGATCGTTTTGGTCAAAAACGATCGGTCGCTGAGTACGGTCGGTGAGGTACTTCAGATGCGAAAATGTTGCAAATGTAATCAGTACCCTCTGTTCTAATGCGTTCAAGTGCATGTGCAATACGTAGAATGTATTCATACTCTGATATTAATTAGATCAGTATAAATGCATCACTTACCAAATGTGTGTGCGTCTGAAAAGTTAGCAGGAGCGCCCCTTTTACCTCCTTCATTCCATGCAGGTAAACTGTCCAGGAAGAAATCACATCAAAATGATTTTGCTTCACTTTCTAAGTAAACCGAGTTGAAGTGCCATTCCTAGGTAAGCTTAAAAAGTGCCACCGAGATGACGAGATAATTCCTCATCTTCTCGACCTGTTTTTTGGTCCGAGAAGGCGAGAAGGCGAGAAGGCGAGATCCGGCATCTCGTCAACTCGACTTCTTGGGTCAGAGAAGAACGAGAAGGCGAGGAATTATCTCGTCATCTCGGTGGCACTTTTAAGCTTCCGTGCATTCCTCAACTGGTCACAATATTACAAAGTTAAACAGTTGTACATGTAGAATCTTCCAGACAGATGTAATCTTGCACTTATCATGCTTGTCGGCCAACATATGGTCAAAGGAAATTTTATCGGTTTTTTTTTTTACAAGCTTGGCTGTCAGGTAGGCATAAGATTCACGTGTACCGATGACAACGAGAGGTATGGCTGCTCCCGTGGAAGGTGTCAGATTTCCTTTGCAATTCTATCTTTAAGAGTATTGTTTTCTGTTTAGAAGTGGTACCCAAAGGTGTGTGTGTGTGGGGGGGGGGGGGGGGGGGAAGGTGTCTTCTAATCTTTAACTTTTATTCAGAGTGTCTTTGAAGTTTGAATGTTTTAAAGTGTCCTGTTGTCTGGTTCTGTGGTTATTTCATGTATTTGCATGACCTTTATCTCTTCATAGGCCTACCTTCCATCGAACAATGTCATAGAAGTGAAGAATCCGGACGAATTCATGGTGAGGAGACAGACCATCAAGCTACACCCCGTGAAAAGCAGCACTGCAGCAGCACGTTGATTCCTCATCGTCGACAGTCTTTCAATGCTTTCGGGATTCCTAGTTTAGGCGTTACGGCTTTAGAGAACGACAAATATAACATACCAAGTAGTTATGGTTCTTGGACTGCTTTGTTAACATCTATATCCATATCATCCAGGAAAAGCCAGGAAAACAAATGTAACGGTACCGAAATTTGCGATTTGTTTTTGTTTTTGAAAAGCAGTTCGTTTGCCTTCTTGCACTATTCACATTGTACTTATAGTAAGTTTATTTGAGTTGACAGTTTTCTTGGTCACGCTGGCGTTCTGGAATGTGAATAGGTAATAATGCACACCTGATGCAAGTGCTTGTAGATTTCTAAAAGATATTTGGTGGAATTTGTGAATAATAATCACAAGGTTGGGTTGTTGCTAGGCTTGGGGCTGACTAGGGTTTTCTAATGAATTGAACTGAATATGTTTATTGTCCGTAGAGGAAAATCTTTTTACATCGGATAAATTTAAAATACAAATACAAATACAATTTCAAGTGAAAAAAAAAACAGAGCAAAGATACAAAATTATTCAAAGATTATTCAAAGCTTGTACCGTACCTTTTTCTCACACATATACATATAAAATGGTACAACCGGCCGGTAAATACATTCCAACCTCTCCCGCTATATAGTATATATCAAATGAACATGTAGCCAAGTTGACAATGTGTAAAATTTAGTCAGATGCAGAAGTTTCAACACTAGATATTTCCAGATTCTCAGGGGCTTATCAGGCTGCTATTCATTCAAGCATTTTGCTTAAGATAGCTGGCCCCTGCATTCTTGTTTTTATTTCTGCTACTTGTTCATTTCTACTTATAATCATGTCTTTATTCTGTTGCCATTTGTTATTTAACTGTCACATTTGTAATTTGATCAATTATGTTGTATATCTATTAATATTGTTTGTAAATTTGTTATTTGATTTGACAATAAATGCAGAAACTCCTACAAAAAAAAAATTCGGGGGAAGGAAAAATGTCACTTATTGTTTCAAAAGAGGCACATGCTTGAATGGTAAAAGGGACACATTAGGAAACAAAAGGGGCAACTGTGGCAATTATTGCACGTTGAGAAATTTGACTTACTGTAGACAGACAGGAAAAGGGCCATAATAAAAGTCAATTAGGGCATGTATGAGATTTCAATGAGGTAATTGCCCTACTGGAAAGGAAAACTTACGAGAGGTGAAGAGGGGCAGTGGTAGGATTTTAGAAGGGCCACTTATCTGAAGCGAAGAAGGGCACCTCATAGAAGATGAAAAGGCATTTATTAATTTAAAACGAAATAGCTCCATGTAAGAAGAGAAAGGGTACGGAACAACTTTGAAAAGATCATTTTTAATCGGAAAAATGGGCAATTTTAGGGTGCTTGAAAAGTGGGGGCACTGTACCCCCTGCCCTCCTTCACGAGTCCACTCCCCCCCCCCCGCTCCGCAGCCCCTGAGAATCTGGAAATAATAGTGTGTTCCAACTTCTGCATCTAACTATATTTCACGCTTTGTCAACTTTGCCACATCATGTTCATTAAATCAAAAGAAGTTTCATAGATAAAACCATGAATTATTTAACCCATTCGTGACATTGGTCCACATTTTGTGGTTTGGCCTAATATCTTTTGATGCAAAGCCCTAAAAATCATCCCAAATACATGAGCAGAAAGAGCAAAAAATTCTACACAAACTGTGCCCATTTTAGTTGCGTCAATATTCATTGTTTGATGTTGAAAATTTTTTAAAGGAAAATAAGCATTAAAATTCTTAAATTGCCAATGTGATAGAAAGTTTAAAATCACTGTTTTTCCCTGCAAATTGGCAACTTTTTGACTTCTCATCATAATTTCTGTCAATTTATATTCATTTCAGATACATGACGTTTTATAAGAAAAATGTAGCATTAAAATAAAAATGTTGGTGTTGCCAATTTGAAGAATAAAAGCTGATCAAATTAGGATTTAAATAATTCCTGTCACGAATGGGTTAATATAGTGGCAAAACGCTTGCCCTAGTCCACGTACTGCCTGGACTGTTCTCTATGATCCGTATGCACACATATCAGCGCACACCATGGCTATATACAATGTATATGTACACAAATAAAGTGCACGTACGGACACACAGCCTGAGTTTCTTTCGGGGTAAGTGAATTCGTGGGAAGATCCTACATCAGCGAGCGCGCACGCATGTTCGGGAATTGGTGACCGTTTAAAACGACCAGCAGCTGGTCTACGCTTGCCCCTGTAGGCCTACTCTTTGATTTTAGTCTAAAAGGAATCACGAACATCTTCAAGTCCCCATGGCAAATCGTCTTTATTATGTCGTAACGAAATAACTGACTAACTTCAATACTTGCAGTTCAGCTGCTCTAAAACACTCTTGCATAGTGCCGTCAGCTGTCACTGGAATCCTGGTCAAGTGTGATAAATTGCAGTAATTTTACCCGCAGATGAAACAAATCCAGCTTCCCACGCTACCTATACATGTATAGTATCTTGCAGATTTGACCATTCGGTGTTCATGATAACTGAATATTCGGTGTGGATTACCAGTGAAACAGAGAAAATAGCCCACGGCATAACTAATCATGTCACATAATATTACAGTTGTACTTGTATTGTTTTGTTTTTCTATATTGTAATATTTTAGCATTCGTTCATTGTTTTAAATTGTATTTTAATTGTATATGTCATACAGGGCTCTCTTGGAAAGTAGTTTTAATGTACTGAATGGACTACCCTGTGTAAAGAAAACAGAATATATATATATAGTTGTGACAAGGAGGAGGCGGCGGGACGTTGCTAGTATGTTCACTTGCCTTTATTGAGCCGAGCTTTCGACCCTGTGACAGGTCTTCCTCAGGGCTTGAGATACAAAACAAAAATTGACCAATTGCAAGCATGCAACAAAACAACGAAATGAAAACAGCATTATAACACAAATACAAACGTAAATAACAGAAAACGGTGTTAGCAATTGCACAGGCTTTTTAAGTTACAGTTAAATTAAAATCAAAGTGTTAAATCAAAGTGAAGAGACGAACGGAAAGTGTAAATCATATAACTCAAAGAGTATAATCATAGCAATACTAACTAGTGTCTTGGCCGTGTGTTGTTTAGCGAATAAACATGGCGAGGGGTTATGTTTTGAAGGAGGTGGCAAAAGCACCGAACTCTATTGGTGGGCGGTGGGGTGTGGAGTAGAGTACCTACAAATAAGGTGTTGTGACTTTATATTATCCATAGCTTTTTCTCATTCACCTACAACTGCTTATTATTGCCACCTGCATTGCTCCATCCTATGTGTATCTTATGTGGCTTCCCCGCCTACACCACTCTAAGTGGCGTCCGAGCGCATTCCCTGGTTCAGTGACTCCTGCTCTTGTGACGTACCACATCACGTGACCAAACACACGAGCAGGAATCACTGAACCACTCCCACAACCCCACCAGGTAATAATTAAAAACGTTTATTTCTTTTCATTTTGATTATATTAGTTTTCATATTCTTTTTGTTGTTTTCCCTAAGTTTTTTACTGTTTAGTTATGCTTGTCAATCCGTTTGTTTCTGTTTTCTGTTGTAGAACCCTTGATAAAGGCATATGTAGCCGAAAGCTCGGGACATTAAAGTGGAATTATACAGCTACGTCCGCTGTCTTGCGTGTTTCATTCTATATGCCATTAAACAAGACAGGGCCAATCATGTTAATGGGTTGTGCACACATTACATTTATATAATGTGATATATATATATAGAGAGAGAGAGAGAAAGATGTCCCCTCACAAAACGTGTGCAGTGCCTCATTTTAGTACACATTGGAAGAAAATAAATGAAATGAAGCTGACGTAGCTCTCGATCATGTCCTTTTTATTATGGCAAGCTTTCGGCCAACATGGCCTTCATCAGGTCTGAACAGATAAGAAACGAACAGGCAAAATAATATACACATAGAAGTAATATCAAAATAATGTCGAAATAATACTTAATTGAACAATTGAATATCAAAATAATATACCGAAATGATACGGAAATGATACTTAATGAACTTTATGAATGATGATACATAACTGAACAATTAATGTCGAAATAACAAATAAGTTCAGTTATTCCAATTACGTATTATTTCGACATTATTTTGATATTACTTCTATGTGTATATTATTTTGCCTGTTCGTTTCTTATCTGTTCAGACCTGATGAAGGCCATGTTGGCCGAAAGCTTGCCATAATAAAAAAGGACATGATCGAGAGCTACGTCAGCTTCATTTCATTTATTTTCTTCATATATATATATATATATATATATAAAGAAAATCAAAATATGAAGAAAATCAAAATATGAGTTCTGCTTCGGAATGTTAGAATAATAAAATGAAAGATGCCAATAAATAAACAAATTCCGTCAGACGTGAAATTTACAAATTTTCGGCCATAGGCCTTCATCAGGTAATGATGAAAATTTTATTTAGTATCAAACATACAAAGCGTAGAGCGCAAAAGCGCAAAGAGCTCCATGGATACCAAGCCAACCAAGGAGGAAAAGGGATAGAGAGAGAGAGAGAGAGAGAGAAAGGAAGAGAAAGAGAGAAGGGGAGAGAGAAAAAAAGGGGAGGTAAAGATGACGTAATAAAAAGGGAAGGAAAGCGAAGGAAAGTAACAAAGAAGCGCAAGGCGCACAAAAACTCCAAGGAAACCAAGCAACCAAGAGAAGGACAAGAGAGAGAGAGAGAGAGAGAGAAAATGACGTAACAAAAGGAACGCGCAATAAAGAAAAAGCAAAAGAAAAGAAAAAAGATAGGGGAAAAGAGAGAGAGAAAAAAAAAGCAAAAGGCTGAGAAAAGAGAGAACAAAAGGGGGGAGAAAAGGAAGGGAAAGGAGTGAAAGAGGAGAAAAGACAAAAACAAAAAAAGGGGAAAAAGAGGAAGCCAGGAAGACAGGGAAAAAAAGAAAAAGAAAAAAGAAAAAGAATTGAAAGAAAAAGTAAGAGAGAGAAGAGGAAGAAGAAAAAAAAAGAAAGAAAAAAAAAAAGAAAAAAAGAGGAAGAAAAGACGGAAGGAAAGAAAACAAGCCTAGGAAATCTGGAATGAACGAAAAGTAGCGTTAAGGCCAAATGGATATAAAGTTCCCAGTTCGAAGATGATCCTCTCTTCTTGTTGCTTCCTGATGGCATCATCTCCTCTACACTTGAGAACACCGCACACCTTGAAATCGTCAATAGTATGTCCCGGTTGGTTAAAATGACGAGCTACTGGTAGTCCTTGTGTGTTCAGATGAATGGATCGTAGATGCTCGGTGACGCGATCAGCCAGTCTGCGTTTTGTTTCTCCTATGTAGTACTTCTTACAAGCGGAACAAGAAATCGCGTATACCAGGTTATCTGTAATGCATGAAAAAGATCCTTTCACTCTGTAGTTCCCTTTATGACCTCTGATGACCTGGGTGTTGTCGATACGTCTGCAAGTCTTACAACGTGGTCGCTTGCACGGGGTAGATCCCTTTTCTGTAGGTTCTGTACTTTGACTGCTGAAATGAGTGTGTACCAGCAAATCCCCAAGGCTTCTGTCCTTTCTGAATGCTCTCAGCGGCGGTTCCTTGAATATCAAAGAGGTAGTGGGGTTGTTGAGTAGAGATTTGAAGTTCCTCCTGATAGATGATGATAGCTCTGCCGTAGTTTGATCAAAAGTGAAGACGAGGGGTGTCCTATTTAAGCTGCTCTTGGTAGTGTTAAGCGACAAAGTATCGTGTCTGGTCACTCCGGCGATCTTCCTCATAGACTGATCGATGACATGTGGGGGATAGCTTCTGTTCAAGAAGAAATTTCTCATTTCCTCACAGCGCTTCTCAAAGTCATCTTGATTACTACACAGGCGTCGTAGTCTTGTCAGTTGAGAATAAGGTATGGCCTTCTTGCAGGCAGGCGGGTGTGAAGACTGATAGTTTAGGTAGCTGTGAGCGTCGGTTGGTTTGTAGTGCACACTGGTATCCAAGCGACCTCCCCTGGTAGTGATGTCGATATCCAGAAAAGCTACAGAAGTGTCAGATATGGAGTGAGTAAATGACAACGCTGGATGGAATGTATCAAAGTGCTGGATGAGGAGACTAAGTTCATCTTTGGAGCAAGTAGCAATTCCAAAAATATCGTCGATGTATCTCTTCAACAAGAGAGGTTTAGGACCTTCATAAGAAGACAGCATTTGGTTCTCCATGTACCCCATGAAGAGGCAGGCGTAAGATGGGCCCATTTTGGTTCCCATAGCAACACCTTTCTTCTGACTGTAGAAATCACCGTTGAACTGAAACGATGACAGATCCAAAACTAGTTCTGCAAGACGTAGCAAACCATCACTTCCTAGCCAAAACTCTGACGCCTCTAAGAATCTCGTTGTAACGATTCCCGCGGATCTCCCTATTTCGGAGAGTGAGCGCTCGCTTTTAGCGAAGGGTCTCTCCTTCGTGCCTGAGAGTAAGCAATGCGATGAATTCCAAGTCCGCTCTGATTTTGAATCTTTCGCTCGCAGACTCCGTCTTAAGGCCTACTACGAAGCTAAAAGTGATAAGCCCTTATCAGGTGGAGATTCCAGTAACTCGCCTATTTCAAGCAACTCCTGCACTGACCGTGATGATAACCATCGTGAGCAGATTGATACTTCACGTAATGTCGATTCTCGGCCTATCGCTTTTGAGCAACTCCAGCCACGCTCTTCTTCTTGGACCCCACCCGCCGGGCAGTTCAGGAACCTTGATCTATACATTCAGCAGTGCAGAAGTGACATTGATGCTATTGATTTCAAAGCTCGAAGAAGGTCATCCAACCTCACCAAGGAGGAGCTATCCGCATTGAGATCACTCAAAAACAACCCGGAATATGTGATCAAGCCTGCTGACAAGGGAGGTGCTGCTGTCGTCTGGCGTCGTGATTTGTACTTAGCCGAAGCACTTCGTCAACTGAGTGATTCTGATTTTTATGACAAACTTTATGAGGATCCTACACCCAGTCAACAACAGGTTGTAAAGGAGACCGTGGAGGACCTCATTAAGCAGAAGCAATTACCACCTTCAGCATCGAATCTTATCCAGAAGAATCCTAGAACTTCGAACTTTTACCTTCTTCCTAAGATTCATAAGCCGAACATACCGGGGCGTCCTATTGTTTCGACAATCAACTGTCCCACTGAACTGATTAGCAGGTATCTTGATAGCGTTTTTTCACCGCTCGTCTCTTCTCTACCTACTTATGTGAAAGACTCGTCTGATGCCCTCCGGCTCCTCGAGAGTGTCACCTTACCGCCCGGTGAAGGAAAGACTCTCCTTTTCACCATGGATGTCAAGTCACTGTACACTAACATACCCAAGAGGGATGGTCTGCGAGCTGTACAGCATTTTCTTCAGGGAAACCCATCCTCGGATAGACCAGACGACGTTACTATCTTACGTCTTGCAGAACTAGTTTTGGATCTGTCATCGTTTCAGTTCAACGGTGATTTCTACAGTCAGAAGAAAGGTGTTGCTATGGGAACCAAAATGGGCCCATCTTACGCCTGCCTCTTCATGGGGTACATGGAGAACCAAATGCTGTCTTCTTATGAAGGTCCTAAACCTCTCTTGTTGAAGAGATACATCGACGATATTTTTGGAATTGCTACTTGCTCCAAAGATGAACTTAGTCTCCT
This sequence comes from Echinometra lucunter, assembly GCA_029962745.1. Taxonomy (NCBI): domain Eukaryota; kingdom Metazoa; phylum Echinodermata; class Echinoidea; order Camarodonta; family Echinometridae; genus Echinometra; species Echinometra lucunter. The sequence continues at coordinate 5,057,118 of CM057162.1, forward strand.
CATCCAGCACTTTGATACATTCCATCCAGCGTTGTCATTTACTCACTCCATATCTGACACTTCTGTAGCTTTTCTGGATATCGACATCACTACCAGGGGAGGTCGCTTGGATACCAGTGTGCACTACAAACCAACCGACGCTCACAGCTACCTAAACTATCAGTCTTCACACCCGCCTGCCTGCAAGAAGGCCATACCTTATTCTCAACTGACAAGACTACGACGCCTGTGTAGTAATCAAGATGACTTTGAGAAGCGCTGTGAGGAAATGAGAAATTTCTTCTTGAACAGAAGCTATCCCCCACATGTCATCGATCAGTCTATGAGGAAGATCGCCGGAGTGACCAGACACGATACTTTGTCGCTTAACACTACCAAGAGCAGCTTAAATAGGACACCCCTCGTCTTCACTTTTGATCAAACTACGGCAGAGCTATCATCATCTATCAGGAGGAACTTCAAATCTCTACTCAACAACCCCACTACCTCTTTGATATTCAAGGAACCGCCGCTGAGAGCATTCAGAAAGGACAGAAGCCTTGGGGATTTGCTGGTACACACTCATTTCAGCAGTCAAAGTACAGAACCTACAGAAAAGGGATCTACCCCGTGCAAGCGACCACGTTGTAAGACTTGCAGACGTATCGACAACACCCAGGTCATCAGAGGTCATAAAGGGAACTACAGAGTGAAAGGATCTTTTTCATGCATTACAGATAACCTGGTATACGCGATTTCTTGTTCCGCTTGTAAGAAGTACTACATAGGAGAAACAAAACGCAGACTGGCTGATCGCGTCACCGAGCATCTACGATCCATTCATCTGAACACACAAGGACTACCAGTAGCTCGTCATTTTAACCAACCGGGACATACTATTGACGATTTCAAGGTGTGCGGTGTTCTCAAGTGTAGAGGAGATGATGCCATCAGGAAGCAACAAGAAGAGAGGATCATCTTCGAACTGGGAACTTTATATCCATTTGGCCTTAACGCTACTTTTCGTTCATTCCAGATTTCCTAGGCTTGTTTTCTTTCCTTCCGTCTTTTCTTCCTCTTTTTTCTTTTTTTTTCTTTCTTTTTTTTTTCTTCTTCCTCTTCTCTCTCTTACTTTTTCTTTCAATTCTTTTTCTTTTTTCTTTTTCTTTTTTTTCCCTGTCTTCCTGGCTTCCTCTTTTTCCCCTTTTTTGTTTTTGTCTTTTCTCCTCTTTCACTCCTTTCCCTTCCTTTTCTCCCCCCTTTTGTTCTCTCTTTTCTCAGCCTTTTGCTTTTTTTTTCTCTCTCTCTTTTCCCCTATCTTTTTTCTTTTCTTTTGCTTTTTCTTTATTGCGCGTTCCTTTTGTTACGTCATTTTCTCTCTCTCTCTCTCTCTCTCTTGTCCTTCTCTTGGTTGCTTGGTTTCCTTGGAGTTTTTGTGCGCCTTGCGCTTCTTTGTTACTTTCCTTCGCTTTCCTTCCCTTTTTATTACGTCATCTTTACCTCCCCTTTTTTTCTCTCTCCCCTTCTCTCTTTCTCTTCCTTTCTCTCTCTCTCTCTCTCTCTCTCTCCCTTTTCCTCCTTGGTTGGCTTGGTATCCATGGAGCTCTTTGCGCTTTTGCGCTCTACGCTTTGTATGTTTGATACTAAATAAAATTTTCATCATTACCTGATGAAGGCCTATGGCCGAAAATTTGTAAATTTCACGTCTGACGGAATTTGTTTATTTATTGGCATCTTTCATTTTATTATTCTAACATTCCGAAGCAGAACTCATATTTTGATTTTCTTCATATTCTACTTCTTCTGCAACTCGTCATCATGCGCCAACCAGCAACGATTATTCAAGTTATAAGGAGGAAACTTAACCATTTCTTGAATTTTTTCAACCAACCTATTCATTCCTGTGCCTTCTACTATGGGATGTCAGTGTTTTCAAAGACGCGCTTCTGTAGTCATCGTGATTTCGTTTCTACCTGCCTCCGGAGGAAAGTCATTCCCTATGGATTTCGCATTTCTCTGCGTCCTTGCCTAGGAAGAATTCATAAGGAGTTTATTGACCACAATCTCTCTCAATGTTCTCGACGGCTAATGAGATTGTCACTGGAATCCTACAACCGTCAAATTGCACACCATAACTCTGAGATGATTCAACGAAGAAGTGACCTTCTGAAACTGTGTTCCCATCATGACTACAACGGGATCAGACTGTTTATTCACAACTGCAACCGTGAGTATTATGACACTCTTCATTTCCACAAGTGCAGGAAACTTTCTTCGTTACTACCTAGCAAACCATCACTTCCTAGCCAAAACTCTGACGCCTCTAAGAATCTCGTTGTAACGATTCCCGCGGATCTCCCTATTTCGGAGAGTGAGCGCTCGCTTTTAGCGAAGGGTCTCTCCTTCGTGCCTGAGAGTAAGCAATGCGATGAATTCCAAGTCCGCTCTGATTTTGAATCTTTCGCTCGCAGACTCCGTCTTAAGGCCTACTACGAAGCTAAAAGTGATAAGCCCTTATCAGGTGGAGATTCCAGTAACTCGCCTATTTCAAGCAACTCCTGCACTGACCGTGATGATAACCATCGTGAGCAGATTGATACTTCACGTAATGTCGATTCTCGGCCTATCGCTTTTGAGCAACTCCAGCCACGCTCTTCTTCTTGGACCCCACCCGCCGGGCAGTTCAGGAACCTTGATCTATACATTCAGCAGTGCAGAAGTGACATTGATGCTATTGATTTCAAAGCTCGAAGAAGGTCATCCAACCTCACCAAGGAGGAGCTATCCGCATTGAGATCACTCAAAAACAACCCGGAATATGTGATCAAGCCTGCTGACAAGGGAGGTGCTGCTGTCGTCTGGCGTCGTGATTTGTACTTAGCCGAAGCACTTCGTCAACTGAGTGATTCTGATTTTTATGACAAACTTTATGAGGATCCTACACCCAGTCAACAACAGGTTGTAAAGGAGACCGTGGAGGACCTCATTAAGCAGAAGCAATTACCACCTTCAGCATCGAATCTTATCCAGAAGAATCCTAGAACTTCGAACTTTTACCTTCTTCCTAAGATTCATAAGCCGAACATACCGGGGCGTCCTATTGTTTCGACAATCAACTGTCCCACTGAACTGATTAGCAGGTATCTTGATAGCGTTTTTTCACCGCTCGTCTCTTCTCTACCTACTTATGTGAAAGACTCGTCTGATGCCCTCCGGCTCCTCGAGAGTGTCACCTTACCGCCCGGTGAAGGAAAGACTCTCCTTTTCACCATGGATGTCAAGTCACTGTACACTAACATACCCAAGAGGGATGGTCTGCGAGCTGTACAGCATTTTCTTCAGGGAAACCCATCCTCGGATAGACCAGACGACGTTACTATCTTACGTCTTGCAGAACTAGTTTTGGATCTGTCATCGTTTCAGTTCAACGGTGATTTCTACAGTCAGAAGAAAGGTGTTGCTATGGGAACCAAAATGGGCCCATCTTACGCCTGCCTCTTCATGGGGTACATGGAGAACCAAATGCTGTCTTCTTATGAAGGTCCTAAACCTCTCTTGTTGAAGAGATACATCGACGATATTTTTGGAATTGCTACTTGCTCCAAAGATGAACTTAGTCTCCTCATCCAGCACTTTGATACATTCCATCCAGCGTTGTCATTTACTCACTCCATATCTGACACTTCTGTAGCTTTTCTGGATATCGACATCACTACCAGGGGAGGTCGCTTGGATACCAGTGTGCACTACAAACCAACCGACGCTCACAGCTACCTAAACTATCAGTCTTCACACCCGCCTGCCTGCAAGAAGGCCATACCTTATTCTCAACTGACAAGACTACGACGCCTGTGTAGTAATCAAGATGACTTTGAGAAGCGCTGTGAGGAAATGAGAAATTTCTTCTTGAACAGAAGCTATCCCCCACATGTCATCGATCAGTCTATGAGGAAGATCGCCGGAGTGACCAGACACGATACTTTGTCGCTTAACACTACCAAGAGCAGCTTAAATAGGACACCCCTCGTCTTCACTTTTGATCAAACTACGGCAGAGCTATCATCATCTATCAGGAGGAACTTCAAATCTCTACTCAACAACCCCACTACCTCTTTGATATTCAAGGAACCGCCGCTGAGAGCATTCAGAAAGGACAGAAGCCTTGGGGATTTGCTGGTACACACTCATTTCAGCAGTCAAAGTACAGAACCTACAGAAAAGGGATCTACCCCGTGCAAGCGACCACGTTGTAAGACTTGCAGACGTATCGACAACACCCAGGTCATCAGAGGTCATAAAGGGAACTACAGAGTGAAAGGATCTTTTTCATGCATTACAGATAACCTGGTATACGCGATTTCTTGTTCCGCTTGTAAGAAGTACTACATAGGAGAAACAAAACGCAGACTGGCTGATCGCGTCACCGAGCATCTACGATCCATTCATCTGAACACACAAGGACTACCAGTAGCTCGTCATTTTAACCAACCGGGACATACTATTGACGATTTCAAGGTGTGCGGTGTTCTCAAGTGTAGAGGAGATGATGCCATCAGGAAGCAACAAGAAGAGAGGATCATCTTCGAACTGGGAACTTTATATCCATTTGGCCTTAACGCTACTTTTCGTTCATTCCAGATTTCCTAGGCTTGTTTTCTTTCCTTCCGTCTTTTCTTCCTCTTTTTTTCTTTTTTTTTTTCTTTCTTTTTTTTTCTTCTTCCTCTTCTCTCTCTTACTTTTTCTTTCAATTCTTTTTCTTTTTTCTTTTTCTTTTTTTTCCCTGTCTTCCTGGCTTCCTCTTTTTCCCCTTTTTTTGTTTTTGTCTTTTCTCCTCTTTCACTCCTTTCCCTTCCTTTTCTCCCCCCTTTTGTTCTCTCTTTTCTCAGCCTTTTGCTTTTTTTTTCTCTCTCTCTTTTCCCCTATCTTTTTTTCTTTTCTTTTGCTTTTTCTTTATTGCGCGTTCCTTTTGTTACGTCATTTTCTCTCTCTCTCTCTCTCTCTCTTGTCCTTCTCTTGGTTGCTTGGTTTCCTTGGAGTTTTTGTGCGCCTTGCGCTTCTTTGTTACTTTCCTTCGCTTTCCTTCCCTTTTTATTACGTCATCTTTACCTCCCCTTTTTTTCTCTCTCCCCTTCTCTCTTTCTCTTCCTTTCTCTCTCTCTCTCTCTCTCTCCCTTTTCCTCCTTGGTTGGCTTGGTATCCATGGAGCTCTTTGCGCTTTTGCGCTCTACGCTTTGTATGTTTGATACTAAATAAAATTTTCATCATTACCTGATGAAGGCCTATGGCCGAAAATTTGTAAATTTCACGTCTGACGGAATTTGTTTATTTATTGGCATCTTTCATTTTATATATATATATATATATATGATACATAACTGAACAATATTATTAATGTCGAAATAACACATAAGTATTCCTAAGTTAATCAAATATTATTTCCTTATCAATTCGTTATATTTTCTTTACTTATGTGTTATTTCGACATTAATTGTTCAGTTATGTATCATCATTCCTAAAGTTGATTAAGTATCATTTCCGTATCATTTCGGTATATTATTTTGATATTTAATTGTTCAGTTATTCCAATTACGTATTATTTCGACATTATTTTGAGATTACTCCTATATGTATATTATTTTGCCTGTTCGTTTCTTATCTGTTCAGACCTGATGAAGGCCATGTTGGCCGAAAGCTTGCCATAATAAAAGGACATGATCGAGAGCTACGTCAGCTTCATTTCATTTATTTTCTTCCAATGTGTACTAAAATGAAGCACTGCACACGTTTTGCGAGGGGACATCTTTCTCTCTCTCTCTCTCTCTCTCTCTCTCTCTATATATATATATATATATAATAGAGAGGATCCCAACTTCAATATCTCGATGGCGTCTCGGGTGGATATATAAGTGTGAGGATATGATAGTCGAGACACGGACGTTGCTATACTTCAAAACTTTATTCAACAAGCTTTCGGCCTAACCGGCCTTCTTCAGGTTTCTGAAGATGCAAACATAATAGTTATAATTACATACCTGTATCCTGGGGAGCACCAAGCTTCGACGGCAAGACAGAACGGACTGAGAAGAGCTGGTTACTTACTAATTACCCACTCTGCCTAACTGTAAACGATGCCGCTCTGCGATGTTCTCATGTACATCTATTCCTTCAAGGAGTAATCCACTGTCCATTCTCTTGAGCTTGCAGTCAGTTCTGACAAAAACTGATCATCATGATCTAATTTCCAATTAGACGTCCGTTCTGCTGCGTGTCGAACGAGGTCTGTGATTTCTGAATGGTCTCGGAATCCGCATAACTCCGCATGGATCACTGCTCTCGACCTCCCATCCTCTCTCTCTCTCTATCTCTCTTATGCTCTCTCTTTCTCTTTCCTCACTCACCGGCCTTCCCAGTTTTCCCTTAGACAATGTCAAAGATCACTAATTCATTCACACTTGATCGCACATTTTTATACACACCCATCAGATAGCACACATATACTTCACTTTCTGTAAGCATCATTATTTTACACATAACCTATACATTAAATTGTGTTCATTATTTTATTAAGTTATCGGTATTAAGCGTAGCCATGAATATGTATGTATAAAGGACTGTTGTAAAATGTGTGTTTTGCAACCGCCTACGACACGCTCACACATGTGTAACATGACATAATTATAACTATTATGTTTGTATCTTCAGAAACCTGAAGAAGGCTGGCTAGGCCGAAAGCTTGTTGAATAAAAGTAAAGTACAGCAACGTCCGTGTCTCGACTATCTTATCCTCACACTTATATATCCACCCGAGACGCCATCGAGATGGTGAAGTTGGGGATCCTCTCAATTATATATATATTGTTACGAGTTTGAGTTCAAAGATAAATTCCCCAAAGTCTGGGGTGGAGAATAGGGTGGTTTTTCTGGTAAAAAGTAACGATCAGCGTTCTTGTGATTCTGTCGTGTGAAATTCATCTAAAGTAATCATTAGGCCCTACCAAGTGCAGAGTTAAGTAAGTAGGAACGTAACATGGGGGCACGTCAAAGGAGTTTCCTAAAATGTATATTTTAGGACCCGTGGATTGGCATTCAAATGAATAATTATCTATAGTTATAAAAGGTTGGATAGTTCTTAGATGTAGAACGTAGTCGTTGCCACTTTGTATATGACTTGTGTAGATCTGGTTCCGTCACGGCGTACGCATTGGTCGGAACTTTTTGGTCCTTTGGTGGGATATAATTTGTTTTCTGACGGTACAGGGAATATTTGGTCTGGTTTGGTCCTTGTACAGTAATTATAGCACGCTGTATGATTATTAATTGTCATGTTGTAGACCTGGACTTGTCTAGTGGCCTGGACCTGGACCGTGCGCAGATTTTGGTTGCGGTCGAATCTAGTTGAGAGTACAGTACGAGTAGTAGTACGTGTGCGTGCGTGTGCAAATTTCGATCGTCTGCGCACGGGGCACGCAGAATTTTTTTTTGCGGTAGTCTCGTGTCAAGGCTTGGTTAGTTTTCATTTGTCTTCTGAACTAACAATGGCGGAAGATAAAGTGAAAATGTTTTTGGATAATCCCACACTTAATGGGTTGGATACTCTTCGAAAGGATGAGTTGCGTGAGGCTGCAAAGCATTTTGGTGTGGCTGTTTCTTCCACTTCACGGAAGACAGAAATAAAAGAAAAAGTAATTCAGTGGCTCCATGATAATAAGGTATGGAAGGAGATAGATCTAAGGGATGATGAATCTTCTGACTTATCTGTGGACTCTCAGAATAAGAGTGGTGATGGAAAGGGGGTTGAGGCGGAGCTAAAATTGAAAGAACTTGAGTTACAAGGGAAGCGAATTGATTTGGAAATGAAAAATCTGGAGATGAGGATGAAGGAGATGGAGTTTGATAGAAGTAGAGATAAGAGTAAACCACAAAGCTTTGATGTTTCTAGAAATGTTAAGTTAGTCCCAAAGTTTTGTGAAGACAAGGTGGATGAGTTCTTCCATCATTTCGAAAAGCTCGCCTCTAGTCTTGACTGGCCTAAGTCTGCGTGGCCAACGCTGGTGCAGTGTTCTCTGGTAGGGAAAGCACAGGCGGTATACGCATCCCTTTCGGCCACTGACTGTTCTGAGTATGACACTCTGAAAAGTGCCATCTTACGGGCTTATGAGCTGGTGCCAGAAGCCTATCGGCAGAGGTTTAGGAATTCCCGTAAGGGTGAAAGCCAGACGTTTGTTGAGTTTGTGCACGAGAAGCGAATGCACTTTGATCGCTGGCTGTCGGCAAGTGGTGTGAAGAACTTTGAGCAATTGCAGGAGCTCACCCTCTTGGATGAGCTAAAGAGATGCATTACACCTGATATGAGGCTGTATTTGGAAGAGAGGAGGGTAGAAGATGTAAAACACGGTGCTGTTCTCCTCGACGAATATTTACTTACACACAGAGGCAGTTCCAGGGGAAGCACAAGTTTGAAGGGGGCTTCTCTTGGGCGTGATAGTGAATCTTCTAGTCCTAAGAGTAGTACAAAGAGAGATGGGTCTTCGAGCCCAGTGGTTAGGAGAAAGAAGGTAGGACCATGTTATTATTGCAAGAAGGATGGTCATTTCATGTCTGAATGCCCCTCCTTGAAGACGAAACATTCAAGGGCAGTGTCTGGTGGTGGTGGCTTGAGCCCAAATGCTTTGGTGAATGGAAGTAGTCTGTCTAGTTCACGCAAAGAGGTGCATGATCATTTCAAGCCTTTCTTGTCAAAAGGATTTGTAAGCCTAACTGAGGGAGGGGAAAAGGTACCTGTAACAGTCCTGAGAGACACCGGTGCGGTGCAGAGTCTTCTTTGTGCAGACATTCTCCCCTTTTCGAAGGATTCATCAGCGGAGTCACAGGTTTTGGTCAAAGGTATTGGGGACACCACGGTTGAGGTTCCCCTTCACAACATTCACCTACAATCAAATGTAGCGTCAGGTCCTGTGGTGATTGGAATTAGGCCTAGACTTCCTGTTGAGGGTGTCACCTTGCTCCTGGGTAATGACCTGGCGGGAGAGAGAGTGATGCCACATGCCATCCCAAGTGTTGACCCAGTAATTGATGACAAGACAGAAAATTTGGTGGATGAAATGCCTGATGTTTTTCCGTCCTGTGCTGTCACAAGGTCGATGACGAGGTCAAAGGAGGAAAATGTGGAGACAGTATCAAAGTCTTCAATGGGAGGTACATTCCTGGCTCCCCTACAGAAGACTGATAAAGAGTGTGTGAATGAGTCCGCGCGGGAGAAAGGTCATGGGATAAGTTTCCCGTTTTCTCGGGAGAGGCTTCTCTCACTGCAGGGGGAAGATGTTGATCTCATTCGCTTAGCTGAAGCAGTAGTACCAGAAGAACAGTGCTTTCAGAAATCTTCTTGTTTCTACAGGAAGTCTGGCATTCTCATGAGGAAATGGCGCCCTCCTGATGCTCGTAGTGATGAGGTGTGGAGAGAGATCCACCAGGTTGTCGTTCCAAGGGAATTTCGTGCAGAGATTTTGAAGGTTGCGCATGAAGCTCCATTCTCTGGCCATCTTGGGATCAATAAGACACAGGACAAAGTGTTGAGACACTTCTTCTGGCCAGGTCTTAGGAAGGATGTGTGTGACTTTTGCAAATCATGTCATACTTGTCAAATGGTAGGAAAGCCAAATCAAAGGATTCCCAGGGCACCCCTTCAGCCGATCCCTGCATTTGAGGAACCTTTCAGTTCAGTTATAGTTGATTGTGTTGGTCCGTTGCCTAAGACGAAGGCAGGAAACGAATATCTTCTGACCATTATGTGTGCCTCCACAAGATTTCCAGAGGCTATTCCCCTCCGTCGTATCACTGCACAGAATGTCAGTAAGGCTTTGGTGAAATTTTTCACCATGGTAGGCTTACCGAAAGTGGTGCAATCTGACCAAGGTTCCAATTTTACCTCGAAGCTGTTCCGGCAGGTGATGAATGAGTTGGGTATTCAGTGCATAACTTCGAGTGCATATCATCCCCAGAGCCAGGGAGCTCTGGAGCGTTTTCATTCGACTTTGAAAAATATGCTAAGAACATACTGTCATGAATGCGAGAAGGATTGGGATGAGGGCTTGCCCATGCTCCTCTTTTCAGCAAGAGAGGCGGTCCAAGAATCTTTGGGCTTTAGCCCGTTTGAACTAGTCTTTTGACACAATGTACGTGATCCTTTGAAGGTGTTGAGGGAAAAGCTCTTGTCTGAGGATAAGGATACTCAGTTGTTGGATTATGTGTCCACATTCAGGGACAGACTGACTAGGACCCGTACACTGGCAGCTTCTCACCTAAGGAGTGTACAGAGGAACATGAAAGTTCGGTTTGACAAGAAGTCTAAATTTCGCAGCTTTACTCCAGGAGCACAAGTGTTGGTTTTGCTCCCTATCCCTGGAGATTCGTTGCAAAACAGGTTCTCTGGCCCGTATGTTGTGAAAGAGAAGATTGATGATGTGAATTACATCATTCATACCCCAGATAGGCGGAGAAAAAGTCGTTTGTGCCACGTGAACATGCTCAAGGAGTATGTGAGTGGCAAACACGGAAATGGAAGAATCCCAGTTGTGGAATGTGCAAAGCAGAGCAGTATGCTGCCTTGTGAAACAGAGGGGGGTTTGCAAAGACCTGTAGTAAGTGTAGGTAGTGTCGATGTGCTCGAAATCAATGACGTGGCTGGGAAGATGGATGTGAGGGAGAATGGCAGAGTGCCAGAAGTGAAGTTGAGGAACTCAGATATCCTGTCTGACCTTGACGAAAAGCTTCGTCATCTTTCTGAGAGAGAGAAAGATCAAATGCAAGAGTTGATATGTGAGTTTCATGAGCTTTTTGATGATGTTCCCAAGAAAACGGGTGTCCTGTTTCATGATGTAGATGTGGGAGATGCTGCTCCGATAAAGCAGCACCCTTATAGGTCCAATCCACTAAAAATGGAAATATTGAGGAAAGAGGTTAGGTACATGCTAGAGAACGACATAATAGAGCCTAGCAAAAGTGAATGGAGTTCACCTTGTGTTCTGGTCCCTAAACCAGACAAGACCTTCAGGTTGTGTACAGATTATCGGAGGGTTAATTCTTGTACCAAGTCTGATTCTTACCCAATTCCGAGAATTGACGATTGCATAGACCGCATTGGGGCTGCTAGGTTTGTCAGCAAATTCGATCTTCTAAAAGGGTACTGGCAAATACCTTTGACTGAGAGGGCAAGAGAAGTGTCTGCCTTTGCCACACCCGATGGATTGTTTCAATATAAGGTCATGCCCTTTGGGTTAAAGAACGCTCCGGCCACATTCCAGAGGATGATTAACAGCTTGACAGCAGATCTGGTTGGTTGCGAGGCATACATCGATGATGTTGTTGTGTACAGTGAGTCGTGGGAAACCCATCTTCAAACAGTGAGAACGCTCTTTGCCCGCCTCAGAGAAGCAAATCTAACAGTCAACTTGGTCAAAAGCGAATTTGGTCAAGCTCAAGTGACATTCCTTGGCCACGTTGTGGGACTTGGTGAGGTGAGACCCATACTAGCCAAAGTGGAAGCGATTGCTGATTTCCCACCGCCAGAGAACACTCGCGATCTTCGACGGTTCTTAGGAATGGCCGGATATTATCGCAAATTCTGTCGTAACTTTGCGGATGTAGCGGCACCCCTTACCTATCTCCTTCGCAAGAATGTGCCATTTCAGTGGTCATCAGACTGTCAGGTTGCGTTCGAGCATATCAAGGCCATTCTGGTAAACAAACCAGTGCTAACTGCCCCTAACTTCTCCAAGCAATTCCAACTTGCAGTAGATGCCAGCGGACGAGGTGCAGGGGCTGTGTTAATGCAGAAAGACGATAATGGAGTAGAGAAGCCCGTGTGTTATTTCTCTAGAAAGTTCACAAGCGGACAACAGAACTACTCTACTGTTGAGAAGGAAGCTCTGGCTTTGGTTCTGGCCCTTCAACACTTCGATGTGTATCTGGGTACCACATCTTTCCCTATACGCGTCTGGACTGATCACAATCCTTTGACTTTCTTAGGAAAGATGAAGAACAAAAACCAAAGACTGATGCGCTGGAGTATCATCCTCCAAGAATATGATCTAGACATTAACCATGTTCGTGGTAAAGACAATGTCATCGCCGATGCGCTGTCAAGGTGTTAAGGACTAAGAAATTGATGTGGACATTATTTACAGAGCCCGTCACCAGATGATAGCCTGAAATAGAGGACACATTTGATTTAATTCATTGTGCTTTGTTTTCTGCATAATTGTGGTTATGAAAGAATTGTTGATGATACTTGCTAAATGTACATGCGTTCATGTGTACCATGGCAGTTTGTATCAGCACTGGAAGTGAATTTTTATAATGAAGTATTTAAGACTTCTTTTACTACAATATTAACAACAACAACAACAAAAAAAAAAAAACCAAGAAGGAGCATTAGTCAGCCACTTTGTTGTGCACCGGTTTGATATAAGCATGATCACAATTCAATTCTCAAAGTTGTCGGTCAAACAAGTGAACATTACATTCATCGTACGTCTATGCATGTAGACCATTTTATTAAATGTGTATATAATAATGTGAAAGAACACGGTATTGAGCAGTCGATGAAAAACAGTTAATGAAATTTTCATCTCGTGCTTATGGTTGAATCTGTAAGGTAGAGAAGCAACCATGATATAAATGTTTGTTACTCCACAATTAAAAAAAAAAAAAGTTTCAATTTTAAAGAAAGAATGTTTCAGTAATTTACCTTGTGTTTAGTAAGTTTTATATGCATTGAACGATTTTACATGTGCTATGGCAATGTGAATGTTACTGTTTTGATGTGGATCCGTTATTTGTTCGATAAAAAAGAACTGGAAAATACGTAAATGGCATACATAATTTCACAATGACAGTCTTTACATGTATTTCGGAACCATATGTTTGATACTAAATGTACATGTTATTTGGAGTGTTGACCCGGATCTGTAGAATCTGCTGGTTTAGGATAAAGTCCTCAAGAGTATATTCATGGTAGAGAATGGGCATTTTCTTGAACTTCATTTTATAATGTTTTTTATATTTTAATATAGAAGTTTTAGTGATTTGAACTGTAACTGCCAAGAGGAAATGCATGATAATTACATGTGTATGGTGAAACATTAATATTGCTGAATGGTAAAGATTCAAGATGCAGTGAGAAAAGCTCATTACCCTACGACATAAGATGCATTAGAAAAAGAAACATTCAAGTGAGTTTTGAGATTTTGTGCTCTTGATTATATTTGTTGTTCCAAATGTTCGTGTACGTTATAAACACTGCCAGAGTGTTTGCACTCGATGTCTTTTATGCTTAAGCTTAGATGTTTATATGAGATATTGCCCTAGGATCGCTTATTGTTCAGTAACTACTGGAAATTGTTGTTTGTTACTGGTAGAAAAAGCCCTTGTGTTTTTACCTACATTGGATTTTTTTTTTTTTTTTTGAAAAGAAAATGTTCCTCCAAGTTTTGTAACCCCATATGCATGCTGGGGAGTTTTGCCCAATGGTGCAAAACTTTTTTATGTAGGGAGGTGTTACGAGTTTGAGTTCAAAGATAAATTCCCCAAAGTCTGGGGTGGAGAATTGGGTGGTTTTTCTGGTAAAAAGTAACGATCAGCGTTCTTGTGATTCTGTCGTGTGAAATTCATCTAAAGTAATCATTAGGCCCTACCAAGTGCAGAGTTAAGTAAGTAGGAACGTAACAATATATATGTATATATATATATATATATACTGAAAGAAATGAAAATGGGAGAATAATAATTGCGTAGCTCCCTTAATGTTCCCCAGAGCTGTCATCCATTTTGAATCGAGGGTTGAAAAAATGCCTCCGCCGGGAATCGAACCCGGGTCACTGGCTTAGAACGCCAATGCCTTACCACTAGACCACAGAGGCGGGCCAGCAGTTAGGCGTGACCGAATCCAATTGACTGACAGACAGATTTCCAACCCTTTTTGATCCTTTATTTTGGTGCAGATGAGTTAATGAACAATGAGAAGCCGCATGTATGTATGTATATATACTGAAAGAAATGAAAATGGGAGAATAATAATTGCGTAGCTCCCTTAATGTTCCCCAGAGCTGTCATCCATTTTGAATCGAGGGTTGAAAAAATGCCTCCGCCGGGAATCGAACCCGGGTCACTGGCTTAGAACGCCAATGCCTTACCACTAGACCACAGAGGCGGGCCAGCAGTTAGGCGTGACCGAATCCAATTGACTGACAGACAGATTTCCAACCCTTTTTGATCCTTTATTTTGGTGCAGATGAGTTAATGAACAATGAGAAGCCGCATGTATGTATGTATATATATATATATATATATATATATTCCTCTCAGTTTGACATATCCGCAACGCAACAAAGGTGCAGTACATCATAGCACTCTAAACTTGAACCCATGTGATCTTTTCTGAAGTTTTTCAAATGCATCTAAATAGACAAAAGTCTTGCTACAGCATTGTCATGATGGTGTCGTGCTACAAGTCAAGGGCCCTCTTGCATAAAAAAATGCGATTAAACGCATCTCAAAAATCAAACGCAACTTGATTTTCAACCAATCAGTATTGAGTACTTGGGACTTGCATTTTTGAGTTGCGTTT
>CM057162.1:5072219-5140219 GCA_029962745.1 Echinometra lucunter
TATATTTCTTAACTGCATGAAGGTTAAACATTTGTGGCAATTCTGTATTGAATAATTGGGCTTGGTAGAATTAAGAGATTTGGAATAGGGGAAAATGTTCATGGGACTACCTGGTTATTCAAATAGAAATAAATGTGTGAATTCTCTCATCCTGTTTATCAAATACGTAATTTTTTACTAAAATCAAGGGCTCAAAGCCATGTACCTTCCGGTGTGAAAATGCAAAAACATATAGCGGAAGAAAAAAACCTAGCAATAAAGGTAGGCAAATTGCATTTACACCTGCAAAAATGGGACAAACTGAAAGTGCATTCAGGATGTGAATGTCATATTCAGGATGTGAATGTCATCAGGTATGGCGTGTCTAGTGTTGTGCGCGCGTGAATGTGAGGGCGGAGTACTGTTGCACATCTGTGTATGTTGGTGTGCTTGTGGGTGTGGTTGTGCATGTCTGTGGGGGGGGGGGGGGGGGGGGGAATGGGAACGGAGGGTTTCACACATCAGGTATTATGGGGTTTTTTTCATGAATGATGTTATTCTCTTCTCTTTTGGCAAATTGTGAAGTACATGTATAGGTCTCATCATATTCGTGTGTATGCAGTGGCGTAGACAGGTTCTCACACCTGGGGGGGATGATTTGCCGAGGATAATTTTGTATACAGATACACACACACACACACCCGCAACCCCTCACAACTCACACACACACACACCCACACACGCACGCACACATACACACCCACACCCAAATGCACAGACATAAATAGACAGGGCGGCGGAGCGTCTTTCAAAGTGGGGGGGGGGCGCTAGCAAAAAAGGGCACTTTGGGGGAAAAAAGGGGGCCCTTACAAAAGCTGAACACGAGAAGGAAAATATACCCTTACATTCTATTTAACACACTTTTAAAGTGCATTTTGACATACTTTTACAAGTCATGATAATAACTACTTTGCACTATTATTGTATACTGCTCTGTCTTACTCAATTGTGAGCGAGCGAAGCGAGCGAGCAAAAAATGCTAGGTATTTTTGCTGAAGGGCATGGTATTTGCAGTATATTTCGAGTGGCCTATAGTGATAAAGGCTCCCGGAAATTCATTTTATTCGTGTCCCATTATCATTGTAAATTTCTTCCATTTACTCTGTATATAGTTTTTCTTATAGTGACCAAGCTATAATGTTTAAATGCATTAGTGAGGTCTCATAGCTACCGATTATTTTTTATCAGAGAAAATATTCAAATTGAATGGGGTTTTGAGCACAATACCATCAGGAACTTAAAACATAATAGACTTTATGGTTACAACACACTTGAACTGCCTTGAGTGAGATATCATAAGTACGAGCGAGCTTTAGAAAGAAAAAGTAGAAAAATACCCCCAACAAAGGGGCACCGTTCCTTCTAATTACAGTTGTGGGAAGTTGTGGAAACTTGCCCGAATGGAAAAGGGACACTATCAGAAAACAAAAATGGCACTAATTGCCTCTATCTTACATGAACAGATGTAGATATTGGACATACTAGAAAGGAAAATGGGCACTTATCAGAAGTAAATTAAAGCATGTATCAGATTTCAAATGGGGCATTTATCAGGGGTGAAAAGGGGCAATCTGCAGAAGAGAAATTGCACTGTGAAAAATGAAAAGAGGTAGTGAAAGAGGATAATAATCACAATTTAAAAGGGACATTCATTTGAAGTGTAAGAGGCGCACTTCTCAGAAGAACAAAGAAAATGGGCCCTTCTAAGATAAAAGTAGGGCACTGAACAGGTTTGAAAGGCGGCATTTTTGTTGGGTAAAAAGGGGCACTTTTTGGATGCTTCGAAAAGTGGGAGGGGGAGGGGGAAACTGTGCACCCTGTCCCCCGGGAAGGCCGCCTCTGTAAATTGAAGATCTACGCATCGTGACAAACGTATAGAGAATATGGACTGTCACACACATTATTGCATATTTACATCACGCTATTTATCTTTTTTCAAATTTTGTTATTACACCACTTCAGAAAAACTGAGACGGCGCCGAAATTACCCAAAAGTAATATAAATAACTACATAAATCAGAATAATGATCGATATAGTTATGATAGCAATCGCCATTTCAGTCACATTAACGATGATGATGATGATGATGATGATGATTATTACTGTTATAATTATGATAAACAATAATAATAATAATAATAATAATAATAATAATAATAATAATAATAATAATGATAATGATAATAATAATGATAATATTCAGTAATGTATTATTATTATTATTATGTTTATTGCTGTTGTTGTTATTGTTGTTATAATGATAATGTAAGAAAACATCCTTCCCTAAAACCTGGGGGGGATGGTTGTACATGTCATCCCCCCCACCTTGTGAGGTGGGGGGGATGCATACCCCTCATCCCCCCTGCTGTCTACGCCCCTGTGTGTATGGCAATAGCGAGATACATTATTGAAGAAAAAGGAAGATTGCCACTCTTTGAAGTGTTTTTTTTTCTAAAGTGATTTCACTCTCTCTCTCTCTTTCTCTCTCTCCTCATTGATTTGTGGATTCATGTTTAATTCATTAGTTGAGATATGAATGCGTCAAGAGGAGTTGCATTTATACTTATTTATAACTGGTGATTTTGTCTCTTTATCATTTGAATGAGGTTTATGGTCGAGGGAATGACAAGGAAAAGAAGGAAGATTGCCATATTTTTTGAAAGATCATTCATTTAATTTCATACTATTTGGGGCCTGCCTGGGGTTTGGGATTATGTATTTATTTCTATATGAGTGATTTCAATCCATGATTCGTCTTCCTTGCTCATCGATTTGTGAATATATATTTATCAAATGAAGATTTGTATTATTCATATTGATTTGTAGGTAATGATTTGTTTTGAATGAAAACTAATAAGAAAATATGGGGGAAGTGTGTCTGTGTATGGTGTCTTTTGAACATGGCACTGGCACCTGTTCAGCGGCCCAGAACCTCGCAAAATAATTATACTCTCTCACGGCAGGTTCTTCTTTTGCATCAGACCTAAATGGAACGTTGTTTCCGCCCAATCTCGACTATGAGAGGATGCGCTGGAGAGTTGAAAGAGAGGTGGAAGAGATGTGGAACTACATCAGATCACAATTGCAACAACTTCATAATTCCATTGAAGATAAGAATATCGCAGTCAACATTGATCAAATTTTGGAACGTGGTGGAGAACAACACAGGTGATGTAGACAACGATATAACTAAATTACATTTAATCCCTTCTATATACGCACAAATGTTTAAACTCTTTTGGGGGGAGGGGGAAGGGGGTCACTTCCACAAAAAGCAGATTTATTGCTGGTATGAGGTTCTGTACAAGCTAATCTGTATACATCCAGTATAATTCAAAATAAACTAAAACAAACAAAATTTTCACAGCAAATAAAATATAAAGCAAAAGAGAATGAACGTACACATACGTGACATTTACCAAGCAGGGTTAACAAAATGGGATGAATGTATGGTTCATTATCCTTCGGCATATACATGGTAAACCTGGCTGTCGGTATAAATCATCGCTGAGGCTCGAAACTAAAGTTCCACGGTATGGATCCAGAGACTCCAACCCCAAGCACCTCTTAAGCGAGATATTGTCCTGTCGAGACGCCCTAGCAAACAGGAGACTCTGTAGTCTCCTGTTTGCTACGCGTAGTCCACATCATCAGCGCAAAGCACAAAATTCCTTGCGGCCAGGGGCCACGTTTAGGGTTATCGAAGCTCTTCGATGCTATCTTTAATTAGGATTGTTTTGAGCATAATTATGACAACACTAAATGAGGTAAAATCCAAAGATTCAGATTCATTTTCTTTCAAAAAGGTGGTTGGGCGGGAGAAAAAAGGAGAAACACAGCTAGGGTGGGAGAAATTCAAACTCAAGTGGGGGAGAGCGGGAGATTTTGTGAACATGGACTCAAAGCGGGAGATCTCCCGCCGAAAACAGGAAAGTTATAGTCACTGTGGATCGAATCTGTAACGAATATAACGAAAGCGACTCCACTAAAACTCTCGTTTGCGTTTCTTATAAATGCGAACGAGTCGGACTTCAGATCAACTTAGATGGAGACTTTGAGAAAATCTGCTGTGTCACTAAAACATATCTACATGCACAGATCTATTGCGACAGATATCTACAACCTGAGACAAGTGGATGGCTTCTCATCTTGGAGACAAAGAGGATTAAAGGAGTTATCAAACCTCATACAACGGAGATTATTTTACCTCCAGGTTGGTGTTGAAATGACCCATTCGTGACAGGATTTATTTAAAACCTAATTTGATCAGCTTTTATTCTTCAAATTGGCAACACAAAATATTTTTCTTTTATTGCTATATTTTTTCTCCTAAAAAGTAATGTATCTGAAATAAACATAAATTGACAGGAAGTCTGATGAGAAGCCCAAAAGTTGCCAATTTGCAGGGGAAAACAATGATTTTAGAGATTCCATCGAATTGCCAATTTAAGGAATTTAATGCTTATTTTCCTTTCAAAATTTTTTTATTGTCAGCATCAAACAACAAAATACTGACGCAACCAAAATAGGCACAGTATGTGTAGAATTTTTTGCTCTTTCTGCTCATGTATTTGGTATGATTTTTAGGGCTCTGCATCAAAAGTTATTAGGCCAAACCACATAATGTGGATTGGCTCTCTTCCAAAATAGCTTTTGTATTGAAAATATACGTTGTCTAAAGAAAACACAATCAGTAGATTAATGAAAAGTATATTTTGTACGTTGATTTGTAGGATTTGATAACTGTATTACTTTTGGATGTAAAAATAATCTTAAAGAGAAATCATGCACATGCTTTAAGCATCAACATCTAAATTTTATATTGTATCATTCTTCTTTATGTACTTTGAGAACCCCCAAAACTGCAGCAGCGCTAAAAAGATTGTCTGCAACTTCAAAGTTGAATGTGGCTTTGGATGCCAAGTTCATCATTTAGCTTACTGCATGATAATGGCCTATGGTACCGGAAGGACTCTCATCTTGCACTCAAAGGGGTGGTCATATTCCAAGGAAGGATGGGAGAAATTCTTCCTGCCATTGAGCGAGACCTGCCTGGATGATAGCGGAAACACAAAGGCAAATTGGGGAGGTAAGTATTCAAGTTGACCGTGATATTATGTCGCAGGGGCGGATCCAGGGTGGGGTCCAAATCGGCCGCGCCCCCTTGAAACCGAGGACCTTTTTTCTCTTTTCTTTTTCCTTTTGCTTCTCAGCAAATTTTGGGGATAAAATAGACACCTGAAAATTCTGGATTCAGCCCTGTATTTGTCTACAAAAAAGAAGAAACTGGAGAATATGAAAGAAAAAGATGCATGAAAATCTGAGGAACGTGACAAGAAAATATTACTTTTAATCGCTAAAAATCACATGAGAAACTTTATGAGGAGTATAGTGTTCCAGCACCTCTCCGTATTGTATTGTAATGAAAAATTTCTCAAATTTATGGTGGCCCTGAAGTACGCTCGAAGACAGGTCATGTGCGCCGGGAATGTGAAATTCGCGACTACTGGACGCAAACTTTGCGGCTAAGTCGCAAAGTTCGCGTCCAGTGGTCGCGAATTTTGCGACTTGGCCGCGAAATTCACGACGCACATGACCTGTCGTCTAGCGTACTTCAGAGCCATATCTCTATATTCCAGTTATTATCGGCATGATTGAAGGGATGGATTCCTTTCTTGTAGGGGTTATAAATGTGTACAGTTAATTTCAGCGGCGGATGCAGAATTTTTCAGGGGGGGGGGGGGCGCGGCGATCGGCTTTTTCATGTGTCTGTTTTGCCCGAAAATTTGCAGACAATTTTGATCTTCGGAGTTGTCCCTGATTCAAGTCTAAGCGTAAATTTAAAGTCTTGTTGCGATTGAATCAATGCCCATTTTAGGTTCGTGTGGCATTCCTCGAACATTATTATACCAATTGGCTGGTCGGGGGTGGGGAGGTTCTGTTCTTCTCTGCCGAATCAAGGTTGTCGTGGTTACACATTCATCGTGTTAATTCGCATCATCTAAAAATTCGAGTTGACAAGATGGTGAATTGCCACTAATTGGTCTAATCCTACTTCGTCTAGTGCCCGTTTGGCCTTATCCCGCATGGTCTAATCCCATTTCGTCTACATCCAATTTGTCTAATAACCATTTGGTCTAATTACCACTTAGCCCATTTACCATTTCGTCTAATTTCCAGTTATAGGCTATGCTAATTTCGTCTAATACCCACTTGATCTAACACCACTTAGTCTATCTGGTCAGACGAACTGGTAATAAACCAAATGGTCATCAGACGAAATGAGGAAAACTAAGCAGACGAAGTGGCAATTAGACGATTTGATCATTAGACAAAATGACAATTAGCCCAAGTGGGTATTAGAACAAGTGAGAATTGGACCAAATAGCAATTAGATCTAATCGATATGGGAATTAGACTAACTGGTATTAGACCAAGTGGCTATAAAAGGACTAGATGTACGAATTTCAACAAACTTTATAGCACATTCCTCTTCTCATATCCTCTAGATCCGAACACCAACGAGAAAGTACAAGTACTGCAAATTCCAATCATAGGCTACATACCCAAAAAGACTCTGCCGGAGTTCCTGCCATTAGCTATCCCTGAGGATATCTCTCAAGAACTGATGAGGGCGCATGGTAACCCAGCTGTTTGGTGGATTGGTCAGATCATGAAATTTATCATGAGACCGCAACCTGATGTCACAGAATACATCGAAAAGAAATCCGCTGCCCTTAAATTCGATCATCCCATTGTTGGGTAAGACTGTCTCATAGATATTAGTTAAGGCCTTGGGAATTGCAGTGTGGAACAAACAACCAAAATTGGTTGGGTTCAACCAACCTTTTAAAGGGAATGGAAAGTCGCAAATTGTGTAGGCCGAAACTCATTCGCTTTCTCCGCATTGCAAACCAAACTGCACAACGACCTGGGACCAGCGAATAAAATTTCCTTAGGGTGGGGTATCTTGCTCTTAGATTACTCACTTCGGCTTTTGTTCGGCAGAATGATTGTTGTAATTGGAATATAAACACAAGTGATTCAGCGTGAAAAGTAAGACTATCAAGAAGGCTGATGATCGTGATACTTGAATATTTTGCTGAGGTTTGCCCGTCCCAGCCGTCCGTATATTGCAATAATATTAGGTGTTCGTTTTTGAAGATATACGGAGATATCCGACTATGATCCGAGTTGGGCCATCCGCCGTAACCTCATGATTGGCGACTTCCCAGCCCCTTTAAAGCTATTTCTTGACGTTTCTAAAATATCTCGGCATTTGAAGAGAATATTCTTACTATTCTGGATTTCCATCATTAATGTAATGGTGATATATTATCATCATCATCATCATCATCATTCTTATTCAGTATTTGTATTACAGTTATTCTCATTACTGTTGTTTTTTTATTTGAAACTGCTGCCTTTATGTTGTTTCTTATTCTTGATACAAATAGGGTCCATGTCAGGCGGACTGACAAACTCAGATGGGAGGCGAAGTTCCATGGAATCGAGGAATACATGGTCCATGCGGAAGACTTCTACAAGAGGTTAGAAATGAGACAGGAAGTACCAGTTCGAAGGATCTATTTAGCAACTGACGACACTAAACTGCTTGAGGAAGCCCAGAAACGGTGAGGACAATATTGTTCCAACACATTTTTTTCTTTAAAGCAACAGTGAACTGACCCTTATTATGATACATTTACAACAGCGCCAACTTACGGCTACTCAAAACCAGAGACTCTTAGAAACATATCCTTTGTTGCTTCTCTTGAATTTCCTTCGTATGAATACATTTTAACAGATGTTACTCAAAAAATAAAGCTCTCATTGATCAGAAGAGAGCATGCTGGGAGCAAAAAAGGGGACAAAATCAGTAGTTTAGGACTGAGATGGCGCTATTTCAAATTCCCATACAAGGGTGCCAGTTCACTCTGGCTTTAAAGTGTTTTTGATAGCCTGGTAAACATTATAAAATTATACATTTTGGTATGCATATTTCATAGGGTTAACTCAAACATCAGACATGTTAGACTGCACATCTTTTTTTTTTCTCATGTTTTTTCTTTTAAAAAACAAGCAAATGAAACAAAAGGAAATAAACATGAAATCAAACATCAGATTTCAAATCTTTTACATGATTTCATGTTGTTTTATTGGACTTCGTACGCCAGGATGGATAACTTTTCATGAAATTAACAAGCTACTGAAAACACATGAAAGAAGAGAAGGGGATATAATATTGCGTTTGCTTCATTCTATTACTACAGCTTGCCCGAAGCTTCGTTATATATACCATTTCTAAAACGGTACCTTATTTTCTGCAAGGAACACTGCCTGTGGGTATCTTCGACACTGTTTCACTGAAATGCTTTGTAATGAAAAGTACTCAACCAAGCTTGATAATTTGGTCAGATTTGTCTTCTTGATATATTTACGTTCTACTGTAAGTTGCCCCACTTCACTGGAAGTATGCTAAATTCAAAATGTCCGTTTTTATCGGCCATCCTGTATTGCAAACATTTCAAAAGAGCAACCGTCTCTGGTTTTCAAAGGGGAAAAATGCGATGCATCAGTTACTGCCAAAGCAAACCAGCACATGTTTGTTTCCTACAACATAAATTTCATTTAAACTAATTAGAAAAACAAATTGTCAGATAAACAAGTCTAGGATGTAAAAGTCATTTTTGGACGTAAAAGGTCGGCCTCAGACGTAAATAATCATATCTGATTGATAAACGTCTGTAAAAAAAAAATCAACAACGATATCATTGTAAATATGCGAAAGTGAAATGCTGATGGCAGACGTAATTTTCTTCTTCTTCTCTCTCTCTCTCTCTTTTTCTCTCTTTTCTTTTCTAGGTACCCTAATTATGTATTTGTGAGTGACAATGCAATAACAGCAAGTGCAGAACTCTCCTCAAGATTCACCGACAATTCGTTAAAGGGATTCTTGGCTGACCTCCATCTGTTGGCTCGTTCAGATTTTCTCGTTTGTACATTCTCATCAAATGTATGTACCAAGCTTTCTGTTTCCCTTGGTTACTTTTTAGTTTTCTTCATGTCATCTAAAGCGACACATTTCAAGACCTACAATTATTCAATTCAAATTCAATTTCAATTTATTGTCCAATATTGGTAATTTGTTTTGCTCACATTCTGCAGACATTATTACGGTATATCAAAATGACTTTACAAACATTAAAATACATTTCATATATATGTACCTTTTACATGTACAATATAACATGACATAAACATCCTTCAGTTTATGATAATGAAAAAAAAATAAGTGAACTTTGGAATGTTCAAATGTATATTGATCCGGAAAAATATTGCAAAGTTGCTTATTTCATCTTTGAAAATTTAAATTGTTTAAGGATCTGGCAAGGATATTTGACGAAGATTGATATTATATAAGGTAATTTTGTAAAGTGATTTAATTATTTTAGAAATAATGCAGCGCAACGGACAATAATGTACAACTATATTTCGTATTTATTGTCGAAACGTAAGTATGTATTGAATGTCCAAAAAAATGTGCATAATTATTTTTCAAGCGGCCTTTTTTTTTTTCGTCGGCTAAACATTTTAAAATGTTTTAAAATAGGGGTACACACGCATGCATGTAAGACCAGAAAAACTGGGTAGTTTTTGCCGGTTAAATTAGGATATCTAAAAGGCCAAAAATCAAGGAAAATTGTATTTTTTAAAAGTTTGTTAGTCCGCATTTAGAACCAACTTTTTCCCCATCCTTAATTAGTCTTGGCTTTGTGTAGCTTCATATTTCTCTATAGGGTATGTTCAGGGAGGCTAAATTTGTTTGGGGGATATAATTTTCTAGAAGAAGCTAAAAAAAACCTCGAAAATAGGAGTGAATTTGACCATTGGGTAGAACTAGTTTAGCGTGGTTTGGGCAAATTTGGGTATGTGTACAAGAAATTATACTGGCTGCCCCCCCCCCCCCCGGGAAACTGATGACCCCAGATTTTTTTTTTCTCTCTCTCTCTTTTACACAGGTGGGTCGCCTGGCCTACGAGATGATGCAAGATCGTTATGAGGACGCGTCGGACAAAGCATTTTCTGTGGACAAGAGGTATTTCTACCATGGCCAGAACGACCATGAGGTGAGAGCCCTGTACGAACATAAACCGCGGGGTAGCGACGAGATTGAGCTGAGCCCTGGAGATACGGTCATATTACTCCATGAATTAGACGATAATCGCAATCTGGCGAAGGGCTATTCTACAGGAATAAACCCGAGACTACACGCTGAACGCGAAGGACTCTTCCCGACCCATAAAGTGGAGGATAAAGTCAGGATTGCAAAGATGCCAACCTATCCCGAGGCCACGAATTTTAATTATTATCAACCAACAACTCCTTCGTATTACCCCATCACCTAATTCCAGAGTCCACACGTACGCCTGGGGAGCGTTTCATGAAGTGTCTTGTGAGTGATTTTTTTTTACTAGCAACTAGTTATAAGCTATTGAAATCCATGCACCTGATTGGCTAAGAGCAAGTTTTTCAGTAAAAACCACTGAGGAGATACATCATGAAACGCTCCCCAGGAGGGTTTCCTTTTGCTTAAGATAACGCCATGTGTGTCGCTAGTGTGGGCTCAGCGGTGTCACATCTCTTCTCCTAATTTTTTACTTTCAATTTAATACGCTGTCAGTAAATCTGAAAGATTGATGACGTTTTCAGAAATTAGTTATTATTTTTGTAGGGAAAAGGGCAGACATATTGTGAGTAGAAATCTGTAACAGAGAATAAACAGACATTGAGAAGCAAGACTTATAGCGATGACAAAACATTTCCTTATTAAACACGACTGTAATTTAAAAGAAAACTAATTATAAAGCGCATAATGACATAGTTCTTCTATGCGCTGTACAAGCCCAATGATACAAACCATTTCTTGTCATAACACAATGACAATTACTTGAACTATAACAATAATTTATCCTTAAATAGTGCATTATGGGTACAGAGGATTCGAGATAATCAAACGCATTAAGCATGTTAAGTATACGGCTGAAAATATACAGCACAAGACTACGAGAATATCTGAATTCTTAACACAGCAAGTAGTCACATTACTTCCACAGAGGTTATAGTTACTGATACAAGTGTGAATTTGTTTGTTTGTTAGTTTTGTTTGTTTGTTTTGGAGGGTGTTTTTTTTTCCCCCGTTTCAAAAAGTGATGGGATAAAACTTTCAAACTAATATTGACCAAAAATTATTGGAATATCGTGAAACCTGTCCAAATAAGTTTGACATTCTTCAGCTTACAGGGTAAGTCTACCCTAGAAGTTTCACTTTTTCAATAAAAGGAGATAAATTTGAACAGCATTTTAAAAAAGAAATGAGCAAAATCGGTCAAAGAATAAGAAAATTACACTCATTTACATTTTCTAGTAAACTACTCTCGGCTCTGTAAATTGGCAACACTGATGACATCATATGCTAGGAGGTCTCCATTCACTTTGTACATGAAATTTCACATTTTCTCAATTTTCTTGAAAGTTACACATTTTCTCACCCCATAGTCAAAGTATATTATTGTAAAAAGCAATTCTTGTGAACACACGTTGACTATGGGGGTTAGAAAATGTGTAGAGTGCTCTAGTGTCAATATATAGAATCTCTTTGGGCGGAACAGACTGAACAGCCATAACCGTATAAGTTTAACGTGATCTGATTGGTCAAAACTATACAACTATACAACTATGCAACTATACAACCATACGGCTATATGGCGAAATCATTCTGTTCGCCGACCATATCTGTATGGTTTCTCGCGTTCTGATTGGTCAAAACTATACAACTATGCAACTATACAACTGTACAACTATGCAGCTATTCCAAAACTGCATAGTTGTACAGTTGTATGTCATTCATGACACATAGCTGTATGGTTTCTCGCGTTCTGATTGGTCAAAACTACACAACTATACAACTATGCAACTATGCAACTATACAACCATACGGCTATATGGCGAAATCTGTTCGCCGGCTATAGCTGTATGGTTTCTCGCGTTCTGATTGGTTAAAACTATACAACTATGCAACTATAACAACTGCACAACTATGCAGCTATTCCACAGCTGCATAGTTGTACAGTTGTATGTCATTTATGACATTTTGGCCCGCAAACGTGGCAACTATACAGACATTGGATAGCTGCATAGTTGCATGGCTGTGAAGTTGTTTAGTTGTATAGTTGCATATTGTATAGTTGTATAGTTGTAAAGTTTCCTTTGTTCTGATTGGTTAAAACTATACAACTCTACAACTATGCAACTATACATCTACTCGAAGGCCGTATAGTTGTATAATAATGACACCAACGACCCGCCATATACGTCGGAGACTATATATAGTTCGGACAGCGCACATATGATGATTGCTCTTGTTTACAGACTACGTGTGTTGAACAATTGGCAAAGAGAGCAAAGATCATAAAAGAAATTACGCACCACGTACTAGCCTGCATTCAGTGCATTGGGTGGTATATCACGATATCTAACCAAAGGTCAACTACTAGTATATGGAAGTTGGCCCCGTTTACATTGTTACTTTAATCCTGTACTGCCAGTTGAACATTTATTTGCTTTTATTAGCACCACTGATGCACTTCATTACTTGTTTTAAGATTGTATTTAGGCCTAATAACTAGAAAATTCTATCACCGTATCATTGATGTATAACATTAACCTCATGCTTGCTATACCAAACTTGTTTTCATGATGATGTGTTTCGTTATATTCCTATCGCGTCCTTTTTAAATTATATAGTGCAGCCTCATGTATTTCCTGGCCAAACTGTTTACTTTCTCTTTTTAATGGCGTGTCATTGTTGCAAATATCTGTGTATTTGTATTAATGTTGTCAGAAATGCAGCCTGTTTACACTCCGAAAAATATTGGGTAAAAATGTGCCATGAGAGTAATTATGCGTCCAACCAACTTTGAGCATTTCTTTGGGCATTCCTTTTTATGCAATTTAATGGAAATTTTGCCCATTCTAAAGTAATTACTGATTAATTTTTACCCTTACTGGACAATATGCTTTCTGCATTGGGTAAAAATATTGCCCAAAGTGGGTTGGACATAATTAAGATTACCCTCGTGCTGGTTAGAATTTTACCCAATATTTTTTATGGGTTTATCACACTTTTATAACCCCCAGGCATGTTTGTTTCTTATCTGAATAAATAAAAACTAATTGATGATAGAGCATCAATGGCATTCATTTCTGTTTGTGAAGCCCCAGACGGTCTTTTATTACGTAGTCCCAGCTGCATAAAACCTCTTTGGGATACTTTTGGTTTCCTCATATTCTCGTAGAATAGTTTACTGAAAGGTAAGATATCTACAACTTTTTACCCTTTATTGTCTGAAAAATTCTTCGTGTCCAAAAAGATATTTTTCCCCATTTTCACCTGTATTCACCTGTCTAGTCGGGCTCCTTGGAAGACGAAAGTCTCTTAATGCCCTCCCATTCTCAGATAACTTCCACTGCATGTTCTATCCATTATAATCATCGGTAGTTCCCAGGATCGGTAGACTTGCCCTTCTTAAAAAATGCCTGTGACATGTGCTACTTTCCATCCAGCCGGTACCTTGCCACTCTTCAAAGACTTGTTAAAAATTACTGTCAGTGGGTCAGTCAATATTTCTGGAGCTTCTTTAAGAACCCGGGAATGAATCTTGTCTGGGCCAGGTGACTTTGATGGATTCAGATGTAAAAGCTTCTTGAGAACTTCTTCTCTACTTACGTCCAAATCAACCAGTGACTTATCACTGTATTTTGTAACAGGGTCTGGAATATATGATGTATCTTCTTGTGTAAATACACTTGCAAAGAAATTATAAAGCAGATTTGCTTTGTCTCCATCAGATTGTGTCTTAGTGCCATCTTCCTTTGTCAAGTCACTAATACCACTTTTAACTTTAGTTTTGAATCTCACATAACTCCAGAACCCCTTTGGATTGTCTTTGATTTGTCTTGCCAGATTTCTCTCAAATTGTCTCTTGGCTTTCCTCACTTCTCTAGTAGCTTCATTCCTTGCTGTAACATAACTGAGATAGTCTCTCCGCTGCTTTGTATGCATATACTTCTTCCAAGCATGCTATGTTGTTTGTTCTTCACTCTGCTGAGAGTATTATTGCACATCCACATACACTTCTTCCTCCTTTTCTGAGCTTCCCCAATATTGGGAGACTTAGTCTTAGGTATATTGTTCTCCATTGCTTTCTCCATATTATAGTAGAGAAAGTCCCAAGAATCTTCCACATCAAGACTATCTAATTTTGTCCAGTCCACTTCTTCCAGCTCATTCTTTAATCCATCATAGTCCCCCTTATTATATATAAACCTG
Source organism: Echinometra lucunter (assembly GCA_029962745.1). Lineage (NCBI taxonomy): Eukaryota > Metazoa > Echinodermata > Echinoidea > Camarodonta > Echinometridae > Echinometra > Echinometra lucunter. Next base: position 5,086,652 of record CM057162.1, read on the forward strand.
GGCATTTGGACCTCATCAAAATCCTTGTAACATTTCAACTCAAACTGCAAAATGATGTGATCACTCTTTCCAAATGGATTCGTCTCCAATATTTCCTCAATCATCTGGTCATCATTCACAATAATTAGGTCAAGGAGACTCGGGTTTTGATCCCCTCGATCTATACCTAGTGTTGCACCTCACTGTTTCGTACAAATAGTTGTCTTGCCAGTGTAAGCAATCTATCAGTTTACAGCTCCTATGTGATGCACATGATGATGAGGATGTACAGGAGTCTCAGTCTACTTCAGGGAAATGGAAGTCTCCCATTATCAATAGGTGAGAGCATTTCTTATCACATGCTGCCCCAATAAGATCAAACAAGACTGATCATTATTCTCCTGTGACGAGTTTGCCTGCGGTAAATGCATCCAACCGGTAAGCTATCCTTGTCCTTCAGTTTGATTCCACACCAAAACATTTTCTTTGAATTCTTCATTGATAAGATAACTGCCATTGCTCTCAACCACTTCCTTGTATAGATACATGCTCCTCTACCTTCCTGTTTTGTTATGAAGCAGTCGTAACCATCTAGTTCCAGCTCTACCTTCTCAATATCTCTGTTACGAGCCCTAGGTAATATTTCAGTCACAGCTACTAAATCAGGCTGGTGTAATTCAATATATGCCTCAAACTCTGTTCTCTTATTCATAATACTATCGGCGTTGGTATACATACACTTTAGGCTCTGGACTGTCTCTAGATAGCTCTCCTTTCTGTGGTTTACAGAATATGTTATTTCATCATTTTCCGTGAACAAATTCACTAACTCTGGAATCAGTCTTATGAAGAGCGGAGGTACCATCGCTTGATGCATCAGTTCCTTGGTTATATTGTTGGAAGTTTATTCCTATACTCCTCTTGACATTATAATTTTCTGGTACATCTCTTAAGGTGGCCGATCTTGTGAGATCCTGTGTATAACTGAATGTATCAGTGCTTCTTTGCACATCGATCTTGTCTCCTCTGCTTCTTGGAGTATCAGTGTCCGTAAATGACTTACACATGTGCATACTACTGGGAACTCTTGGATCTCCAATCCCTTCCTCATTAGGCAGATCATCACCTTTTGTGATGCTATAGACATGTATTACCTCCTCACTTTTCTCCATACTGCTAGATTCATACGAGGTCGTTTCACATATTCCTGCTCCCACTTGTATACTGGAGGGATAAACTGTACAAGCAGGTCCAATTACCTCCAACCGTGGATCGGATGTTCCCACTAGCTCCGACATCATTACGTGTATCTCTACTACATGTTTCAGTTCCGATTCTCACATCCTTACTGACATAACTTTTATCTGAATCACTCCTTGTTTTACTCCTGCCATTATTATTTACTCCATTATCTTTGGTGATGCTACAGACATGTATTTCTTCCTCACTTCTCTTTTTACTGCTAGATTCATATTATGAGATCGTTTCACATATTCCTGCTCCCACTTGTATATTGGAGGAATAAATTGTACAGGTATAGGTCCAATATTACCTCCAGCTGTTGATCGGACAGTACCTCTAGCTCCAACATTATTACATGTATTTCTACTACTTGTTACAGTTCCGATTCTCACATCATTTCTGATATTACTTTTGTCTGAATCACTCTATGTCTTACTCCTGCCTTTAATACTTCCTCCATTATCTATATTGTCACTTTGTGCAGGGACCGCACATGTGTTGCTAATATATACATCATTGCCACCCAAGCATGTCTTTGTAATTCTGTGGTTCTCTTCACTCTTCGCTGATATCATACTGCCTGCTATCGCGACCCAACAACTATCTTTCTTTCTGGTAGTGTCATTCAATTTTCCTTCTTTTTTTTTTTTTTTTTTTTTTGATAATCTGTTTCCTGGACACTTTTCCACAAGGGTCCTTTCACATCATAATTTGCTGTACTGTTTCTTTCAATTTATATTGAAATAACTGATTAATTATTGAATAATTTATTATTCATAATATCTTTTTGTCTGAAATACTACATTTATGTTTCGAGAATATAGCAAAGATATTCTCCGATTTATATACAATACCAAATAATAATTTCAAAGAAAGCGTCCGTCCTATGCTGGTTTTAAACAATAAGTTCCCAAAATATACGGATAATTATATCGCGAAGAAAGATAAATTGCCATTTCACCGTAGGAAGTAAAAGTCTGGATTATAATCAGCCATCTTCACCTTTAGTGTGCTCCCATAATGAAGGACTTATAATGTTGCCTTAACTCTTTATTATTATCAATATTATTGGGGGGGGGGGGGGGTCTCTTCTCTCAATGACTATTAGTTTGTTCTGATTTATTTTTTCTGTTTTTTTGTTGTTGTTGTTGTCTGGTTTGGTTTGTTTGTTTTCTTCTTTGGTTTTTTATCATCATTCTTTAATGATAATAATAACAATGATAATATAAATAATAATAATACTGATGATAATGACGAGGATGATAATAATAACAATAATAATAATCATAGTAATGATAATAATAATAATCATAGTAATGATAATAATAATAATAATAATACTGATAAAATGAGGATGATAATAATAATAATGATAGTAATAACAATAAAAAAAATACAATAATAACAGTAATAATAACAATTACATTCTAGAGCGCTTTATACAAAAGTTTCTAAGTACATTACAAGTCATGATGATTGGTAAAAAAAAAAAAAAAAAAAGCACGAAAATTCCAAAGTTGAATAGAAATGAAAAAAATAACTAAGGATAATTATGAAATGGATGATCATATTGAAATTATTTTGGGAGATGTATGATTACGATTTAATTTCCTTCTTGTGATTTTTTTTTTCTTCTGTTATACTTCGTGTGTCTTAATTCAATGAAGATACGAATAAAAACAATATTTTCAGTGCTAAAGCAAATGAAACTGAACTAACCAAAATGTATCAAGAACCCAGTTTGAAAAGATCTATACATTCAACATTAAAAACTCACTCAAAGGAAAATGATCCTGGGAGTCAAGTTTCAAGGTCATCTTCTGACTTTAATACGTTCCTTTTCATCATGTTCATCCCTATTTTCATATCTTTAAAACACTTCATTCTGACATTAACAAGCAGCTTTTGGACTCAGTGTACCTTTCACTGTATTATATTGATTATATGTTTATTTTAAACAAATGCAATATTCAATTACGATCATTTTACTGTTTTATTTGAACTATCACAGTTTCATGATTTCCCATACATGCCATAAATTCATTTTAATGTTGTATATTCTTGAGGATGTTTCCATGCATGTCCGAGTCGGGGCGGAAAGCCGGCGGACTACAGTAATTAATCTTCCTTTTTCCTTTCCCAGAAACCCGGGCATGTATATGGTCAGCATCCTCCATTCATTTTGTTCCTTGTATTCCTTGTTTATTTTCTTTTGTATTTTGAATTGCCAAATAAAATAATAAAAACGATGAGAGAATGGCCCAATGATTAGGGAAAACATAAACAACGCTTCAGTATAAATGAAAAGGAGTGTAGATAACTGATTCTCCATCTTGTTTATTTCCGTATAAAACAAATTGGCATGATAATAATAAAACGTAGAAATAAATGAAAACAATGATATGTAAAATTGGCTTAATGACTTTTACTAACTCATTGATAAGCCTATTGGTTTGCTAAAAACGTTGCTGTTCCTGTTGAATTTTTTTGAAATAGATTTGGTCAATTTTCGTTCATTTCTAGATCGGTCAATGGCACTTTCAATAATGGGTCACGTTTTACGAAGTGACAGTCCATAAATCATTATAAAAGACCTTCTATGTCCGGTTCGATAATGAAATCCAAGCAGTGTGGTAGTGTATAGGATCGGTGATTTGCTTGCCGCCCTCACCCGCCCGTATAATAATGTTTCTAACATCCGGGCTGAACATATACAACAGCAACAACAACGTTTCCAATCGGGAATAGCATTAAAATTGTCTGCAGCTCGCACGAATTTTGCGAAAGGGCCTTCTTCAAAAATTTTATCGTATCATTGGAATCCCTGGGTTTAGTGGGTTTTTTTTTTTCTTGGAGCAGCCCCGGCTAAACGAAGATCTCTGTGAGCCAGTGATCTGGTGACTGTGTTGCAACGTGTCAGTTTAGGAGTCATCTACATTGACAGAACCCAACGATTTTAGAACTGCCGAAAATCGTCAGGTATGCCCACTTTTATCGTTATGAACGAGTCATCTTATTATTACGGTATACTAAGAGTACTCCACAGTCTTGACTGTATTTGATTTTAAGCCCTATGAATCAAAAGCAAATTTGAAACAAAATATGACATTGTTTTGATGTCGATTTATGTTCAAATCTCCAAAATACTGTTATATAGGGCACTGAACTTGCCCTCTGTCATCAAAGGTACATCATGCAAAGAGCTTATAGTTAAGTGGAACAAGCCTTCCTAAGCTAAAGGAATGGATCTTGGCTTTCCTCGAGACAAAGAATCTGATGCCCGTAATAGATCCTAACAGAGAAAACTGAATTTGAAATACGTTTTTAAATGGACAGTTTTCATACTGTATGTAAATTAATACATGTTTGCCATGTGGTTTTGATTGATGTATTGCAAATTCAGTCAGGTTGGACTGTATGTAAATTAATACATGTTTGCCATGTGGTTTTGATTGATGTATTGCAAATTCAGTCAGGTTGGACAAACAGTTTGGCTTGCCCAACCTTGCAACACGCGTTTATTGTACACACTTTGCATCCAGACTATAGAAATAATTATTACAAGTAACGTAACAGGTGCATGCATGTAATATATTTTTTTAGCAAGGCTTTGACAAAGGAGCTTGCTTATTTTATTATGAAGATAAGTCATGGTAACTATATTATGGCAATAATAAACGTTTTCCTTTTTTTTTTTCTTTTTGTTTTCTCGCTTTCTATAGCTGGAATATTATACCCTGGAATAGCTTGAATAGAATGGATGATATAGATATCGATGTCCATTTAGTTATTTTTTTCAAGACATTTTGACAAAGAAGTTTGCTTTAGTTTTCCTTGATTATGAAAATGAGCCATTCAAATTATGGTAATCAGTGGTAATTACAAACTTACCCTTTGTTTTCTGGCTCGCCATTATATAGCTAGAATATTACACCCTTCAATAGCCTATAAACAACGGAGGATATTGATATCGATGTCAACAGAACAGTGGAATAACTATAACTACCATAGTCTCCCAAAAATCGAACATGTTTAAATTTCCTGCGACTCCCCGGAGACCTGGCGAGTCTCACGCCCGGTGTTGTCACTCTGTATTGACTTCGTGTACGCATGATCGTTCGAATTTCGCGTTAAAAGGGGCCTTTTTTTTAGCATGTTCGCGATTTTGAAAAAAAGAGGTTGTTTTCATGGGCTTGTACTCGAAATTGAAAAAAAGGTTGTTCTTCTGGTCCTTATTTAATTGCGAAAATAGTGGTGATTTAGTAAAAGTGTTCTTGGAATGCGAAAAATAGGGGTGTTTTTTAAAGGCCAATTTGTACCCGTTTTGTGTCAAATAGGGGTAAAAATGGCGGAAAATGTACTTGAAACACCGCAAAATAGGGGTTAAATTCTGGGTTGCCGAACGATCATGGTTACATCTTTAGAGTGACAACTCCTGGGTCTCACGGAGACGTCGCGGGGACGTCGCGGAGACGTCTCCGCAACCAGCGGAGACTTGAGTTGCGAACTAGTCGCGAATCAGTTTCCAGGCCGGTGTGATGCCCCCTTTACTTTTTTTATTGAAAATTTTCCAATAATTCCATCCAAAGTGTGCACCAGATCGTTTAATTTCAGTTTTATAAATGCAATGGGATTTTTTTTTTCTTAGGGGCGTATGCCCCTTCTCACAAGATGATATGGTTCAGAAGTTCCTTGGAAGGAAGGTTATCGTCATAAAAGAGAGGCGATCCTTTTTACGGACAGAGGTATTAGACCTGGGGGTGTTTCATAATGTTCGTAAAGTTACGAAGGACTGTCTTGAATATGAAGTGCCAAAATGGGATGCCTAAAATTTTTCCAGACGTTTTAGCAAAGTGTGATTGCATTTTAAATAATCTCAATTGATTTGTGGCAAAAAATATAATTTGCAATAAAGATGTTTGTAAACAATAGTACTGTTAATATACAGATCTGCATATTTCACCTTTAGCTGATGCGATTTATGATTGAGAATCGCATTTGGCTTGCTATATTCAAGTCGTTCATAAAGTCATTCGTAACTTTACGAACAACTTTATGAAACACCCCTTGAAGTCGGATCAAGAAGAAACAGACTCACGAGTGGTTTTCTACTGCAGTTATACATGTGGGAAGAAACTAGGATATAGGCCCCGGACTACGACATCTTGGCCGTTTGCATAAAAAAATTGCGATTAAACGCAACTCAAAAACGCAAGTCCCAAGTACTCAATACTGATTGGTTGAAAATCAAGTTTCGTTTGATTTTTTAGATGCGTTTAATCGCAACTTTTTATGCAAGAGGGCCCTTGACTTGTAGCACGACACCATCATGACAATGTTGTAGCAAGACTTTTGTCTATTTAGATGCATTTGAAAAACTTCAGAAAAGATCACATGGGTTCAAGTTTAGAGTGCTGTGATGTACTGCACCTTTGTTGCGTTGCGGATATGTCAAATTGAGAGGAATATAATTTATATACATAATTGAGAGGATCCCCAACCATCTCGATGGCGTCTCGGGTGGATATATAAGTGTGAGGATAAGGTAGTCGAGACACGGACGTTGCTGTACTTTATTTTTATTCAACAAGCTTTCGGCCTAACCGGCCTTCTTCAGGTTTCTGAAGATACAAACATAATAGTTATAATTATGTCATGTTACACATGATGTGTGAGCGTGTCGTAGGCGGTTGCAAAACACACATTTTACAACAGTGCTTTATACATGTATATCACATACATATTCATGGCTACGCTTAATACCGATAACTTAATAAAATAAAATAATGAACACAATTTAATGTATAAGTTATGTGTAAAATAATTATGCTTACCGAAAGTGAAGTATATGTGTGCTATCTGATGGGTGTGTATAAAAATGTGCGATCATGACTATGGAGGACGGCGGCGGCTTCATTTTACTCGGCTGATAATTAATCTCGTTAAGGTCCCGAATTTGCGATGTGAACCGTTTTAAACTTCTATATTATGAGTAAGTCTGGGAAACCTAATCCTGAGCGACAGACATATTTTCTTCGTCGGAAGGAGTAAAAAGATGGTCATTCCTCTACGCCAGTTAATTACATGTTAAATGTTATCAGAAATGACCACGCCATCTATGGTGAATTGTATGCACAACTCTGTCTTGCAGCCTCTCTGCTATTCGTTAATAAACCACATTAACTCACTACGATTGCACCTCATCGTTTTTCCTTTAATTGCGTGGTGGCAGCGCTGGAATTCGACCCACAGCCTAATAAATTCATGCTCCACTCTGGGAAAAATTTTGCTGTATAAAAACAGCCAGGTGCGCAGTAAAAGTAAGTTTTTACCGCAGACTTGTAGTGTGAGTGAGAGTAGCAGTAGGCCTAGGCTACAGTCCCACAGCCTCACAATGGCGTGTGCTATGCCCAAAGTACCCAAGCAATGGTGCTTGAGCAAGGTAGAAACTATCACCTCATTCGAGAGTTGGAGACAGAATCTCCTTTATACTCTTAATCTAGATCCTCACTTTGCCCCTTTCTTGAATGATGCAGTCACTTGGGGCAAAAAGACAAAATCAAATCCTACACGAGGTTTTGCGGATGACCCTACCTCTATCCCTTCAGAGTCGCGCAAAACTGCCCAACAAAAAGCTAACCTCTTAGATCTAATGCTTGGCCAAATAGCCAATTTCTGCCCTGTGATTGCCAGAAACTCTATAGTGCGTAATTCCACCTCACTAAATGACATCTGGTCAACAATAAGGCTTCACTATGGCTTCCAATCTACAGGTGCCCATTTCCTTGATTTTTGTGACATTAAGTTTCAGTCAGATGAAAGGCCTGAAGATTTGTATCAGAGAATTCTTGCCTTTGTAGAGGATAATCTTTTGACATCTGGTGGGGGAATCACCCACCATGGTGATCCCATTCTTGAGGATGAAGATCTCACACCCACTATCGAGAATTTTATCGTGTTGCAGTGGCTTTACTTATTGCACCCTGACCTTCCCAAGGTAGTTAAACAGCGGTATGGCACAGAGCTCCGGTCACGTACCCTTGCCTCTCTCAAGCCTGAGATTTCCCAAGCCCTCACCAGTCTGTTAGAGTCTGTCGAATGTTCTAGAGCCATGCGTACGGCTGCCTTTCCACCTCGTGGTCGTAACCAGGCCACGCCCCGCCGTACCCAGTCCCAAACTCCGACTAAGTTTCGCTCTAAGCCTACTAAGTCATGCCCTCTCTGTCTTCAGTCTGGCCGCCCTAGTAGTCATTTTTTGAGTGTGTGCCCCTACCTCCCAGAATCTGATAGACAATACATGGCCAAGGCCCGGCAGGTTGCCAAGATTTTTGACAGTGAGGGAAGCCCTCCAGATGACCTTGACCCGGAAGAATCTCATGTCCAGTCTGATTCTTGCTCTGATCATAGCCTTGGGGATTCTTCCTCAACATTGCGTGTCCAGGTGCGTCAGTCTCCATATTTTGATGCATTCTACAACCATCATGCTGTCCGCATCACGGTTGATAGTGGTGCCACTGGGAATATGATGCGTGCCTCTACGGCTTATGCTCTAGGTTGTACTGTGACCCCAACCTCCCAATCGGCTCACCAGGCTGACGGCTCGTCCCCTTTAGTGGTCATTGGTGAAACCCACCTTTCTTTTTGTCGTGACAGCCATGTATTTCATTTTGAGGGATTGGTCATCGAGAATCTTGACGTTGATGTTCTGGCTGGCACGCCTTTTATGGAGCGGAATGATGTGGCTATCCGGCCAGCTAAGCGGCAGATTACTTTGGCCGATGGCACTGTATATGCATATGGTTCCCAGGGTAAGCCCAAAGCTGGTCATGCTGTGCGTCGTGCTCATGTTCTCCGTGCCCCACCTCAAACTACCACCCTCTGGCCAGGGGAGTTCCTTGAGCTTTCCCTCCCTCTAGAATTTGCCGATGATGAGGCCCTGGTCTTGGAACCTCGTACCGCTTCCCCGCCCACACCCACTCTGACAGAATTTTGCCCTGTCCCCCGTGTAGTCTCAAGCATAGCGGGTAGGATCCGCATTCCTAATCTTTCTGAGGCCCCCTGCATTATCCGCCGCAATGAACATTTGTGTCAGGTTAGCCCCATGTTTGTGCAGGATGGTGTTCAGGTTAACCCCCCCTCCTCAGTGCGGGATACTGTTCCTTGTATGTCTCCTCAAGGGAATGAACCTTCCCGGTCTTCGGAGTCTGTGGTTGTGGATCCTGATGGGATCCTTTCCCCTCGGGTTAAGAGTGACTTTCAGTCTCTTCATGCTGAGTATGATGGTGTGTTTAGCCCCTCTTTCAAGGGTTACAATGGCGCTTCTGGCCCATTCCAGGCCGTTGTGAACATGGGTCCAGTCCAACCACCACAACGCAGGGGCCGCCTTCCCTTATATTCCCATGACAAGCTAGTTGAATTACAGGACAAGTTTGATGATCTTGAAAGGCTTGGCGTGTTTGCACGCCCTGAGGATGTTGGCGTTACTGCCGAGTATGTTAACCCTTCGTTTCTTGTCAGGAAGCCTAATGGCGGGTCCCGATTGGTAACTGCCTTTGCTGATGTTGGCCGCTACTCCAAGCCTCAACCCTCAGTTCTCCCGGATGTTGATTCCACTCTGCGAAAGATAGGCCAGTGGAGGTATATAATTGCATCTGGCCTTGCTAGTGCCTTTTACCAAATACCTCTTTCGCATGAGTCAATGAAGTACTGCGGTGTTGCTACACCTTTTCGAGGCATCAGAGTCTACACCCGTTGTGCTATGGGTATGCCTGGTTCTGAGACTGCATTGGAGGAGTTGATGTGTCGGGTACTTGGTGATTTGTTGGTTGAGGGTGTTGTTGTTAAGCTTGCTGATGATATGTACTGTGGTGCAGACACCCCACAGGCATTATTGCAGAATTGGTCTCGAGTATTACAGGCTCAAGCCTCCAATGGCCTCCACCTTTCTCCATCCAAGACTACCGTCTGTCCAAAGACTACCACAATTCTAGGTTGGGTCTGGTCTGAAGGAACCCTTAAGGCCAGCCCACACAGAGTGACAACATTGTCTTCTTGCTCACCTCCCTCCACTGTGAAAGGCATGCGATCTTTCATTGGTGCCTATAAGATGCTTTCCCGTGTGCTCCCTCATTGTGCATCCTACCTGAGCCCCCTTGATAGCTCTATCGCTGGGTTGAAATCACAGGACCCCATCACATGGACGGATGAGCTACATGATTCTTTCAAGAAAGCTCAGTCTGTCATCAGCTCATCACGCACTGTCACTCTGCCGCGCTCGTCAGATCAATTGTGGATAGTTACTGATGGTTCTGTCAAGAAACATGGCCTTGGCGCTACCTTGTATATCACACGGAATGAGAAACCCCTCGTCGCAGGCTTTTTTAGTGCTAAGCTTCGGGGTCGTCAAGTCACCTGGCTCCCCTGTGAGGTAGAAGCTCTTTCTATTGCTGCTGCCACCAAACATTTCAGCCCGTACATTATCCAATCCCAACGCTCTGTTTGCGTTCTCACAGATAGCAAGCCTTGTGTACAGGCGTATGAAAAGCTTTGCCGAGGAGAGTTCTCTGCTAGCCCAAGAGTTTCCACCTTTCTGTCCACAGTGAGCCGATACCAGGTCTCTGTACGTCATCTAGCAGGCTCGGCTAATGTCCCTTCTGATTTTGCCAGCAGAAATGCTCCCCCATGCGATACTCCAAAGTGTCAGGTTTGCACCTTCATCTCCCAGATGGAAGACTCTGTTGTCCATCTCACTTCTGTAGAGGATGTTCTGTCAGGAAAGCGCCGCCTTCCTTTCACCTCCCGCCATGCATGGAGTAAGATCCAATCCGAATGCCCAGCCCTACGTCGCACTCATGCTCATCTCGGGCAGGGTACTCGTCCATCGAAAAAGCTGACAGATATTCGGGATGTTAAGCGCTATCTGCAGGTTGCTACCATTGCTACGGATGGCTTACTCGTTGTACGACAGGACCGTGCATTCCTTCCACAGCGGGAGCGCATTATTGTTCCCCGTAAGGCTCTACAGGGAGTCCTTACTGCCCTTCATCTCCAACTGAGTCATCCTACACACCATCAGCTCAAACAGGTGGTTTCCCGGTATTTTTATGCCCTGGATCTTGATGCAGCTATTCAACAGGTGACTGCAGGTTGCCACAGTTGTGCCTCACTCCGGAATGTTCCACGTGCTGCTACCCCCCAGTCCACGAGTGACCCCCCGAGCGTAGTAGGTGTGTCCTTTGCTGCAGATGTCATCAAGCGTGCGCGTCAGCTCATTTTTGTCCTTAGAGAGACTGTCACCTCATATACTGTGAGCACCTTGATATCCGATGAACGCAGGGAGACCCTCTGCAGTGCCCTCCTTCAGCTATGCACACCATTAAGGCCCCTTGATGGTCCCCTTGCTGTCGTGCGCACTGACCCTGCTCCAGGTTTTGTGGCCCTCCAGCATGATGAGTCCCTAAGCAGGCAGGGTATTGCAATTGAACTTGGCCAAGCCAAAAATGTCAACAAGAACCCTGTTGCTGAGCGAGCTGTACGTGAGCTAGAGGATGAGCTTCTTCGTGATGATCCCCTTGGTGGCCCAGTTACCCCCCTCGCTCTAGCTCTCGCCACTACACGCCTCAACAGTCGCCTCCGTGGTGTCGGACTTTCTGCCCGTGAACTATGGACCCAGCGCGACCAGTTCACCAGTGAACAGATTCCATTGCATGATATGGATATCATTACAGCTCAGCATGACAGACGACTGTCTAATCATGGGCCTAGCGTGAAGTCAAAGTCACCCATGCACCCATCTTCCAAGTCTGAGACTGTGATTCACGTCGGTGATCTCGTCTACCTGCGTTCCGAACGGTCAAAGTCTCATGCCAGACCTCGTTACCTTGTTTGTAGCGTGGAGGACGAGTGGTGCAACGTTCGCAAGTTTGTAGGCAGTCAACTCCGCTCTACATCGTACCGTGTTCGACGTTCCGACTGCTTGAAAGTATCCCCGGAGTATCCCTCCTCCTGTCCTCAGCGACACAGAGCCCATGAGAACGATGATGAGTATATTGACTGTCCGGCCAGCAATGTCCGTTTGCCTCTCTCCACACCAGCTGACGGCTTTGGACCCATCCCAGCAGATTACCCTGCATACTCAGCAGATGCCTCTGATGTCCCAATCGTGCCCGATGTCCCCCCTCCCCCTCCACGACCCCCTGACATTCCCCAAGAACTGTCTACCCCTGAAGATGTTCATCCCCCCTTAGACCCTGAACGGTCTACTAGCTCTGGGCCCCTTCCTTCCCCCACACCCCCAAGTAGCAGACGTTATCCAGTACGTCGTCGTCATACCCCTCCATATTTACAAGATTATGTCTGTGATTAAATCTACCCTCTTGTGGTTGTGTATTCCCCCCCCCCCTTCCCACTCCCTGCTGCCGGACTTGCAACTTTTTCCAGTGCCTTTGCTATATATTATCTCACCTCAGCCTGATAGACAGTCCATTTTCAAGCATCTCAGATTATTTGCTGCCTTTATTTTTCCTTTGGATTGTTGTTACTGCTATATTGCCATTGTTTGTGCTTCTTTATTATGTTCCATATTATCCTATATGTACGTGTCTTTATAATTATATTGATTATTGCTGTATTTCACTTGTGTGTCCCCTATCATGCTCCTGTCTGCATCTTAGGTGCGTCCTTTCATCAGGGCATTAACATGTCACACCAGAATTCCCCTTCTACTGTGTCCATCAGGTATTTATTTTTGTGTGTGTTTGGGTTTGGGTTGCCATTGTTCTCAACATTGCCGTGTATATTTTTATCCGTTTATATTTTGATGGCCCAGTCTCATTATATAAAGCTGTGATTCAGAGCCTGTTTGTTCCCTTTTTCGTTTTTTTTTCGGTATGTCAGCGTTTGCAGGTCGTTTTCCTGCTGGATTCTATGTTTGATAGTGTTTTTTTCATAATTTCAGGAGGATGAAGTATAATGTTAAGAGTTTAAGCATGATGCAAGTTATCATAGATCTGTAGTTTGCCTTAGATTTCTGTGAAGGCTGTTTTAAAATTTTCTAAGCTGTTTTACTCCCTAGTCATTAGGGGTTGTTTAAGTGTTTATTTATTAGTGTGCTAAGTACAATGCCTAGTCAGTGAGGGCTATTTTTGTGTTTAGGTTTTTTGTTTTTAAGTTTCCTGATACACAATGTTTTCGCCTGGCATAGTATTTTCTGTAATAACAAAATGTCGTTTATGCTTTTTCTTATACTTGAACACCCCATGAAAGTATTGCCTATTTGTTTGATATAGACCTGTATGTATAAAGGAAGAGAAGAAAGTGATTACGCCAGTTAATTACATGTTAAATGTTATCAGAAATGACCACGCCATCTATGGTGAATTGTATGCACAACTCTGTCTTGCAGCCTCTCTGCTATTCGTTAATAAACCACATTAACTCACTACGATTGCACCTCATCGTTTTTCCTTTAATTGCGCTACAACCTTGACGACTCAATCGCAACTTGCACTAACTGTATCTAACACACGTGAAGACGCTTCTCCTACGGATAGCACCACGGAAGCTACGCCTACCCCAGTGCATTACATAACGCAACACACCCAAACGTATAATTCGCATGACGATACCAATATGGCGCCTGAAAGTGAAGTGGTGAGTCGCTCGGAGTTCTTACAACTATCAAATACAATAATTGACAAACTTGATACCCTCAACTCAAATATTTGTTCCATGAGAAATGATATTGCCGAAATTCGTAACACTGTTTCTGATCTGGAGGTTTCCGTAGCTGATTCTTCTTCCAGATTATCGAAATTAGAAAGTTAATCTCTTCCACGAATGAGAGAGGAAACAAAAAGAGTCGAATGGGACTTGAAAGATAAATTGCTAGCCCTCGAAATTCATAGCGGGAAGATGAATCCATTGTTGTATGGTGCAAAACGGGAAAAGGATGAAAATGTTGTTATGTAGCCAGAAATACCTTCAAGGAGCTTGGTTTCACTCAGGAAATTCCACTCATCAACGTTCATCGTTCGCCTCGTCGTACTCAGAAAAATAACCAACCACAAGCAAGTCCAGACCCAATCATCATCCGCTTTAGCTCTATGATTGACCGCAATGCAGTGCTCAACGCCTACCAGCAAAGGATGTCCAAAAAGATGGCATGTCCTGATGGCGACCAGCAGTCACCTATCAACCAGCGTCTTCCATGGAGATTTGTCACTGACCTCCCACCCGATTTTGAAACACCAGAAATACCTACTTGAGAAAGATGCCTACAAATTTAGGAAAGAGCAGAATAAATCTACTAGAATCAAGCTAGTCGGTGTGAAACTACATCTTGAAGTCAAAGAAAAAGGATCTCACTCTGAATGGAGGAATGTGAGTGGCTAGTTATTGATTTATCATCATTTTCTACCTTTCGAGAATTCATGTAATTTGTCAGTCAAAGACTATTTAAGGAAGCTTCAGTGAAGTTTCAATCATTGGCTCTCATCAAGTAAACAAAACTTTTGGATTTGTCTTCATGGATCAATGCAGTACATTCTCATTGCATGACGTACTTTTCTGCTACTATATTATTCATATCTTAATAATTCCCAAATCTGTATTATGTGAACTGTCCTACTTATCTGATTATTAAATTCTTGGACGTAACTGCAGCATTACCTCCGTAACGTAAAATTCAAAGCAGTACAAATATATCTATCAGGCAAACCCCAAGGGAATTGAAACCTCCTACCATCACCATTGTCTTTATTATCTGTATGGGCTTTTTGCCAAATTTAGAATTGAACGCAAATTCATTCATAGATACCTCACATCCTGGGGTATTTTTGTTTTGTATTGGTCTTGCCTCTTTGTTTCAACGGCTTTTGTTTTTTGTTTGTTTTTTTTTTTTCTCAAAAGTCGACATTAATATAAGAGGTTCTAATTAAACTTAATGTTGAAAATGAAGCTAAAAACCTACGCTTGAATAGTAAATAAGACCCAATTTCTGCATCAGTAACCATGCTCAATAATATGTTGATTTTGTGTATCAATTTTTCTTTATTTTTAAGTAAAGGGGTCTTTCTGACATGTCTGACTTGAAGGTACTGTTTCTTTCCCATCTAGCAATGACAAAAATCTCTGGTATTGTTTACAATTTTCACTGCTTATCTCGCAACTGATTACAAGTTCATGTGTGTTCTACAAACTTTAGCTTTCATCGCGATTAAGTCTTAAAGCTCCAAAGGTTTTCCATTTGTTTCATGTACCAAGTCTTTATATTATTTCAAAGGAATCAACCATTAAACCGAATGCAACAAAAACGTTGAATCGTTCTAAATGATCAGAATACAGGTCGTTGTTGACTTCAAACCTCCACTGAGGTGACTTTCATCCGTACTCCTTCTCTGACTAGTATTATTACCAAATTAAAAATGTGTCACTCCTGTCAGCTAATAAACAACTGGCAAGTCGCCTAAGGGAATTACATTCTATATCCCATTCTTACATTACCATTTGTTCTTCCTTCTCGGAAGAGATCTCAAACTCATCATTGTATAAAAGCATATTACAGAAATCACCGTAAACGAGGTCGTTGTGATAGTCAGTATATTGAAACAGAAGCTCTGATGCATTTTCTTCTCAAACCTATATACAAACTAATGAATCATATCGATTACACTTTTAGCTTTTAGCTCCTGTTTTGATTCATTATGCGCAACCTTTTTTGACCTTATCACTGGCTTTTCACTTATACATGTATCAGATGTAAATGTCCACACACCACTGCCTGCTAGCTTTAGCATCACACAAGATGGAATGCAATTAGGTTTGTCGAATTTGAACTTTGTGCCCTCTTCGCCATTGTACCATGGCTTGTGAGGGTCACAAAAACTGTTTTCAATATCTAAAGCCTATTTCAATAGATACTGAAATGTTGGCCTATACCTAGGGGGTATCTGTATCATTGGACCAATGCTGTGCTAGTTTCCATCTGTGCATTATCAGTTGTTTTTTTCTTCAGTCGCTTTTTATAGTGCTCATTGGGAACCAATGAAGATTCATAAATAAATGAAATATGATCAAACTGCATCATTAGACATCACATGACTTATCAGCTGCATGGAAATAGTAATTACTGGTGGAAATGTCATTCTACATAGCAAGATGCCAACGTTGCTAGGGAGCAGGCAGTCCTTAGCAACCAATTTCTATGCAATTAGTCAATATCACAGTGTTAACTTCAGAGTCCTACAACTTTTTTGTTAGATAAGTGATGAAGTTGAAACTTGCATATGATATTGACCATAGATATGGAAAATTTTTGAGAAAGTCTGAAATTATCAGTCATCGGGACCATTGAAATACGCCGAAATATGTATTTTGATGAAATTAAGATTTTGGGTAAAAAAAGGTAAAATTTCACATATTTGAGCCAAAAATGTCATGCAAATCATCTTCGAACCCATCAAAAGTGACATCACTGTGTAGGGAATTTGATACTCTTTAATATGATGTATCATACGTGAAAAATAGATGTTTTATTAAATATTTACATTCAAAACAGTTCAATACTAGTTTACAAGGCAGCCATTTTGGAAAAATGGCCGCCATTTCTTTTCAGCAGCGTAATTTCAAGGTAGTCACCTGGAAGTTGTGCAGTATGATCTCCTGAACACAATGACACCCAACAACCTTTTACAGCATTCCGTGTCCCTAAAACCTGTCTTGCCCCCTAGGTACTAGTTAACCTTGAATTACTTAACTCTGTTTCTTGACAATCAATTTATCATGCATGTTTGCCTCCTACATCGTGCTATTCCGATAGGATTTTGAATAATCAATCAGAATATGTAATCCCCACTACCCTAATGACCATATTATTGGACTGTATTACTCGCTATTTTTCCCCCATTCAAGAAAGTGAACCACAATTTACCGGATTTTATCCACTTTTGGGATGTGTTTGTAGTATTTCACATGTAGCACATATGATCTAAAGATGTTTTAGTATTTTTTTTTCTTACTTTTACTAATGAATAGAAATCACTCTTATTCTTATTATGAATGATTTATGGATCATGCAGGATTGGATTAGCGAGGTACAAATTTGTGATGGACAACTAAATTCTACCATTGCTAAGCACAGGGTTGTTTGTGTTTTGTTTGTTTGTTTGTATGTTTTCCCCAAGACAGTGCTTGAAACGTTGGCATTAAAGAATGTAGCAATCCTATAATTGTTGCGGATTTTTAAAGGATTCTGAAGCTTAGTAGAGATCTTTATTATCACATTTCTGATATTGTAGTGATATGGCTTTGGTAGGCATTACAGGTGTAATGTACATGTATGTCATACCAGTTGTATTGTTCCCAGGCCAGTTGTGCTGGCTTTTGTATTGTTAGGCCTTTTACATGTAGGTCACTTGTACTTGCCCTCTTTTCAGGTGCATTGCATTCCAAAATGTAGTATAGAGTAGGAAAAGTTGGGTGTGGCTATTTAGACTGGGAGGATAATTTTGTGTGAAGGTTGTTGGACTGTAACAGTTACAAGTAGTGTTAGAGGTACTAGTAGGAGCAGAACTGAGAAGACAGAAACTTGAGAAAGGAGTACGTCTGGTTTTTTTATAGTGGCCAAAACTGAGAAAAGTTGAATTGATTTATTTTGTTATATTTGTGGATGTCCTGCTGAACAGTTTAACAACTGTGATTGCTTTCATACATGTTTTTGACTTGATTGGCATCATTCTGCAGAACTATTATTTTCAATAAAGACTGGATCACATATGCATTGAACTAAAGGTACCTATGAAGCCTGCGTCCTTTTTCCACGTCTCATTATAATTTGGCGTAGTCGGCAGGATAATTCTTCTCGGCACCTCTTAATCCCCTACTGGCATATGCCACTGGGTGGGGAACACCATCACTATCTTCTTGCATCAAACATGCACCTAGGCCCTGTAGAGAGGCATCGATTTCCAAAATAAACGGCCTAGAAAAATCAGGATATCTCAACACTGGAACACTTGTCAGTACAGATTTCAAATCATCAAATGCACTTTGAGCTTCTTGCGACCATGCAAAAGACTGTGTTGGTTTTTTGCACTTTCCTTTCATGAGTGGGGGTAAGATTGCATGGAGTGGGGCTGCTAAAGAAGAGAAATTGTTAACAAAACGCCTGTAATAACTAGCGAGCCCCAAAAATGATCGCAATTCTTCAGCACTAGCAGGCACTGGCCAATCCAAGACCTTTTGAACTTTGTCTTTGTCTACAGAAATACCTTCAGCACTCACTACATGACCTAAATAATTAACTTCTGTTCTAAATAGGTCACATTTCTTTCCTTTGACCTTTAAACCAAACTTTCCTAATCTTGACAACACTTTGTCTAGGGTTTCTAAATGAACATCAAACAAAGGTGAAAACAAAAGAACATCATCTAAGTAAATCAACAGCTCTGTTAAGTTCATGTCTCCTAAACATCGCTCCATTACTCTTTGAAACGTGCTAGGAGCGTTAACTAAACCAAATGGCATACGGTTGTATTCAAACAAACCAAATGGGACTCTAAATGCTGTTTTCTTCTTGGAATCAAAATCCATCTCCACTTGATGGTATCCATGAGCCAAATCAAGAGATGAAAAATAAACAGCACCGCTGAGTGCTTCAAGCGACTCATCGATACGAGGCAACGGAAAAGCATCTTTCAATGTCTTTTTGTTTAATTGTCGATAATCTACACAGATGCGCAAGCTGCCATCTTTCTTTTTAACAAGTACAATAGGGCTTGCATAAGGGCTAATACTAGGTTCTATAATACCTTGATCTAACAAATGTTGCAAAGTGTCTTTTACTTCCTTCACATAATGGGGAGGAATCCTTCGATAAGGCTGATTAACTGGCTGATCATCAGATGTGTTTATCTTATGGGGCACTTCATTGCAATAGCCAACATCAAAATCACCTTTGGAGAATACAGCATCATGCTTTTGAATGAGCCGTACCACTCGTTCTTTTTCATGTTGAGATAGTTTACAACATTTCAAATCCAAACCAGGAGGCAAGGAATACCGACTTCCATCACTAAATGTGAACACTTCTGTTGCTGAACTTTCTTGACTATTACTAGGGGTAGGCACATTCAAAAGCATGATGCTGTATTCTCCAAAGGTGATTTTGATGTTGGCTATTGCAATGAAGTCTGTAGATCAGCAGATGAGACAGAGATGGCCAGAGTTCTTGTCTCATTTGGTGTTTGTATACAACACGACACCCCACTGCACTACTGGAATAGCTCCGTACACTTTAATGTTTGGTCGGGAACCACTCATACCTCTTGATCAAATTTTAGGTCGCACAGACTGTGATTGGAATCAGGAATTTGTAAAACAGCAAGCTGAGCTCTTAGACCGTACTAGTTCAAGTTCAAGTTCAATTTATTCAAAAACCAGACATATTATGAGCACAAATCAATGATCAGATGGTACAAAAGAATACATGATACAATATGAACGGTTTTCTAGGACCCCGAAGAAGCACAGCTTGTGAGTGGGGCCCTATATACCTCTAAATAAGATGAAAATCTAAATGTATAAAATGACAAAGGAGAATACATAATAAACCGATATATCGACTACAAATATGTACAAAATGTACACTAAAACAAGTGTCAGCATAAACACAAACACACTCACACACACACACACACACACACACACACACGCAAACACACATGACTAGGGTGGCCAACTACGAGATACATGTAAAACATAATAGACTCTATGGAAGAAAAAACTTTCTAAATTAACTAAGATAATAGATTGTCAAAGAGGTATTTTTTACATTGCACTTTAAACCGATAAAGAGTTGTACAGTTCCTAATATCAGAAGGTAACCTGTTCCACTCCTTGATACAGGTTGTTATGAAAGAATTTAAGGATACATTAGTTCTTACATAAGGTCGGTGGATAAAGTTATGTTAAATGAGGCTTGGTTGTTTGATCTGTCATCAACAAAATCACCCTTATTAACACAAAAGATTGGCAAATGATCTGATATATCTGAGCACAAGATACCAGCATCGAAATCATTATGGATACAGTTGGTAAAAATATTGTCTATCAGAGTTGCTGCATTTTGTGAGATTCGAGTGGGCTTTGATATAAGAGAAAATAAACCAAAAGAATTCATCAAGTCAGCAAATTCTTTGACCTTAGCATCAGAATTATAATTTAGCAGATTAAGGTTAAAATCACCAGTAATATAGACATCTTTATTTTCTCTGCTAAGAGTCTGAAGCTGCAATTCAAGGTTTTCACAAAAGGATGTACTATCGTTAATTGGTGCTCTGTATACACAGCCAATCACTGTCTTTTTATTACTCAAAGACAATTCAACAAAAATAGATTCATAATGTGGATGTGCACCAGATAAATCAGACCGAATTTTACTACCTATTCCTTCCTTAACATACAAGGCCACTCCGCCTCCGGACTTGTCAGATCGACAGACATGAAAAAAGGAGTATCCTGGTATCTGGAACAGATTGGTATCAGAAGTAGATTTTAACCATGTTTCGGAAATTCCAATTACCGAGAAGTTATGCTTGAGGCAGGTCAATAAGTTAACCAACTCATCATAATTTTTATTCAGGCTTCTGGCATTGAGATGTAATAGATCAAAATTATTGACTGCACTTCTCCGAAAATCATTACAATCAACATAGGTACAATTGTTTACTAAAACATTTACATCATCTTGCAAAATATTATCCATTAAAACAACAGAGAGTACTGTAAATATCACAGAGACTTACATTTATAATATCATAGTTGAAAGCAAAGCCAGGCCTAGACAAACAAAAACACACAAGCAAGCATACCGTAACCATACACACAAATAAACTACACACACTAGCACACAAAAGAAGCAACATGAATACATGAAATATGCAAACCATAGTATAAAAGACTACCAGAAAGAAGAATAGCAAGCATTGCAGAAATATAAATAGCCTAAATGAAAACGCTAAATACTTAAGAATAAAGGGCATACTAGATAAAATCAAGTGTAAAAGATATTGTAGAGAACAACAAAAACTACAACAAATAAAGAAAATAAAATAAAACAAAACAACAGCAACAACTAGACTGAAAAAAAAAGTGTTAAAAGGTTAAAAGTTCACAAGGAAATAGCAAAAAACAGCCAAGAGCATATCTTTGACCAATAAAAGCTGGAAGTGGAAGAAAATACATGAAAAAATCAACAACTGCATTAAGGAAAGTGCTGGATAAGAACATCATTTAAGTCTCTTGAGATCATCAGCGGTATGGATTGGGCGTTTTGTTGATTGGCCCCCTGCCTCCTTGATGAGCGCAATGATGCGCCCATCACTTGACCAAGCCTCCTTGACCTTGCTACAAGACTTTGTCTCCTTCAAAAGCTTGGCGTTGGCGCTGGTCAGATCTTCTTGTATTGATTTGTTTAGGCCAGCCAGCTTTCTCCGTTGACGAAGCACAAGTTGACGCACCCTGTATGAAACAAATTTTACGATGATGGCACGAGAAAGGGGTCGCCGACCTTCAGCTGGTTGGTTCTTCGGCATCGGCTTGATCCTATGCGAACGGTCTATGTCCGCCTTTGTGATTGTTACACCAAGCTTCTCGTTGACCAGCTGAATAACTGTCTCGTCTGTATCCTCGTTGGGCTGCTCCTGAATCCCAAAGAACCGGAGGCAATTGCGCCGTGAATACTGCTCTTGATCATTGCTTCTCGATTTCTGTGTCTCAATGGCTCTTGCCTGAGACTCAAGGGCAGCCTCTAGAACATCAATCTTCTTGTCTTTCTCGGAATTGGCATGGGCTAGGTCAAGAACTTTGCCTTCCAGCTCCTCCACAGCAGTAGACAACTCGGATAACCTCTGGTCAACAACTTTCTGGACAAGGCTCAAGAAATTATCGTTCGTGAGAATATCAGAAATAACTGCAGTAATGATGTTTTTGTCTGCAGCCGTCTTGGTGCTGGATGACCTTGTCTTAACGTTATCCATGGATGATTGAGGTGACGCCAGACAAAAAAATAAAGAAGATCAGGAACTAAATGCGATACAGATGGTCAACGATGGCTCCAACTTAAACTGACCAAAACATTTGAATTATAGTTTGTGTAATGAATAACAAATGTACCACATACAAAAATGACAATGGGTGGGACTGAAGTGAAATATTTGACCATGTGGTGGTAATAAACAAGCTCAAAAGTCACATTTTATACTCAAGATTCAGTTACTCGGTGCTCCTACCCTGATAGCAGACGTACGTCTTTAAGACGTCATAAAATGGTCTCAAGCTGGTCCACACGTCATACGTCGTATAGATGACTATTTTGCGACGGCAATACAACGTCTTTTTTATGACCAATATTTCCCCACTTTTTGTTTGACCATAATATGATGTAAATTTTACGTCAAACTATTTACCACTTTATTACGTCTTCTCTAAGACCAGAATAAGACGGGGTTTTTACGTCAATTATTTCCCACGTTTTAACAACTTTTTAAAGACCACAATATGACGTGATTGTTACGTTATTTTTTACATCCATATATTGTTACCATTTTTTTTTATGGCTTTTCCAATGAGATTACAACAATCATCATAAACGACTTCTTGCTTTTTCCAAGACATACGATTTATTCAAAGAAGAAATTTTCACTTCCTACCCTGAATTAATAAGGGAACGTTCCATGAAGAGTTTCGTCAGTGACTTTTACTGACAACTGTTATAAGCTACTGAAAATCCTTTCATTTGATTGGCTGAGAGCAAACTAGTGGGTGAAAATCAAGTACTTGCCAACTCTACCGATTTAGACGGTAGACTACCACTTTTCATGGAAGCACCTACCGACTTTGAATTCTATTTTAAGTACAAACTACCTAATTTGATCATTTAATTGACCAAAAGTCTATTTTCATGCCTTATCATTTATTACTGGCTCCATCACCCACTATTTATCACACTTTGAAGGATTCTTTTTTTAAATTATTTTCACGTATATGAAGTCATCTAACTTCAAATTTCAAAAATTCATAACAAATTTTTTCCAAACTATCTTAGTCTAAGTATAGAAGCAGTGTCATATCAGTCACCTTCCAAAAGCAAACATCTTATGTGCATCATTACGATTCAAAATATCGAAATTTTCTTAAGGCAGAAGGGAGAAAAAATACTTTGGCATGTTTGGAAGCTTTGTTTTCAGTTTTCTTGGAAAATCGAGAATATTCATTTACAATGCCTTTCAAGATTTCAAAGCTGAAAAGCGCGAGCAGTGTCATCCAATTTCGAAAGCAAGAATTTAACGTGCATGATCATGATAACGCCCATTATATTAAGCTTCCAACTATCGAAAGATTTCAAAGACGGAAGGGAGAAATAAATGCCTTTGGAAACTTTATTTCATTTTTCTTAGAAAAGTGAGAATAGTCACACTACCTTTCAAGATTTCGAAGCTGAAAAGCGAGAGTGGTGTCATTTTAATTAAATTTCAAAAGCAAGAGTTTAATGTACATCATGACGCCCACTATTAGTTTCCAAATATCGATACGGAGGAATAAATACCTTTGTAAACTCATTTTTTCTTGGAAAAAATGGGAAGAGTAAAGTACATCACCTTTCAAGATTTCAAAGGTGAAAAGGGAGATGAGGAAATGGTACCTTTTAGTTTCAGTGCTTCAGTAATCAATATACAAAACTATTTATGGAATTGATATACATAAACATTTTTTAAAGGAAATAGTGCCAGAAAATAGTTGAATATTAGAAATCATGTCTCGCTCTGAAAGGCTGCTCCCCGGAAGATTTTGCAGAGGATTGTCCAGACGCAAATTTCGAACAAAAGTGCATGTTGAAAATAATGAGTTAAGGCTACAACGGATCGGGACAACAGATTGTGAAGACTTTCCTAATGTGCTCTAAAATATGTTTGACTGTTCAAAAAATATAAAATCTTCCGCTCCGTCGCTACGCTCCCTTGCATACAATGAAGAAGGTAATCAGTTAATTTTCAGGTATTAAATTAGTACTGGATATTTATACACCGCACGTATTCACTAAACAAAGGTGCTCAAGGCGCTCTCAATATTAAAGCCCGGCTCAGCTAGACTACCAATTTCAGTGCTCAAAGCATTTTAGGAATTTCTTCCTGCCCGTACCCATCTTCACCTGGGTGGAGAGTGGCAGATTAATTGCCAAATGACATAAATGCATTCTGCATAGGCATAATTCTATTTTGTGAATATAAGAGTTAGAGAATGCAAAGTTCTAACCCTGCTAATTGGAACTACACAACGAAATGTGAGGTCAACAGTAATTAAGGAAATATTCAGGGGGTCCCTCCTCCCTGTGAAAAGAAAAGACCCCATTAAAACAAAACAGAGAAAAAAATAAGTGGATGCTTAGATCAGACTGTGAAACAGTTGTATAGAAAGTGCTTTAACCCTGAAAGCAGAACGGACGTCTTTAAGACGTCAAGAACTGGTCATAAACTGATCCACACGTCATATGTCGTATATGCGACTATTTTACGACAACCTTATGACGTCTTTATATAAAAATTTTCTCAAATTTTGTTTGAACATAAGATGACATATATTTTACGTCAAACATTTACCACTTTTTAACGTCTTTTTTAAAGACCGGAATAAGACGTATTTTTACGTCAATTATTTCCCACTTTGTAACAGCTTTTTTCAAGACCATAACATGACGTGTTTACGTCAGTTTTACGTCGTGATAGTTGATCGTGATTCATGAATATTCATGAATGACCAGAAATGACTAAACTTCGTGAAAAAAAGGGAGATAACATTTGAATTTTAACATTTTATTCAATGATTGCACTGCTGATTTAATGAACAATGTACTTCCATGTTGAACACCATTCAGTTAATGTCATGGGCAGGGTATTTCAGAATGTATCAAGAAATTGTAATTTCTAACTGTTTTTTTCAAGTACTACACTACAACCCACATATATAGTAATGTCGATACAAAGCATCAGTAGTTAGGTATAGGATGTAGGATGTTAGGATATAGGGCTAGTATAGGAAGATCTATAGGCTAGAACATTAACAAAGAAAAACATCATAATGTTGAATACATTCTAAAATATTTTATAAGCCAGTTTTGAAGCTTTGACTTGACGTCATTATGATGTAATTTTTAACCAGTCTGTGAGCTTCCTTTGGGTCGTAAAGACGTCATAAAGACGGTTTTTTTCCGACCAATATGATGTAAAATTGACGTAAAAATATGACGTCTTATTTTACGTCGTGTGCTGGTGCAAACTATCGTCTTAAAGACGTATATATAATACGTAAATAAGACGTATGACACCACTTTAAAAAGACGTAAGTATGATGTTATTCTTACCAGTCTCTGCTATCAGGGTAGCTGCTCCTCGGAGAGGTCCTCTCAAATGTTACATAGTTAGTTAAATAGTCGATGGAATGATAAGGTGGGAAATAACGAACAACGAAGGTCGAAACACACCTTGTTGCCACTGCTGCTGCTGCTGTCAGTTGATTCAGATAGTTCAAGACAAAATCAAGCAATCTGCTCATCACAATAAAGTGTTGTGTGATGACAAGGCCCCATCTTTTGGCAATGCAATTTCAACTGGTACCCAAGTACTTTTGAAGCGATGTGCATTTCCTGGTCGGCATAAAATCAAAGATGTTTATGAAAAAGGCCGCTATGTTGTTGTATGGCATAACAAAGAAAAAGATGTCTATGCTATCAGGCCTGTCCGAGGGGGCAGCGAAAAGGTTGTCCATCCACGACTGTTGCGAATTGACCCCGTAGTTCAACATGTTGATAGAATTGATGATGATGATTCTGAGACTGACGAAGTGATGGTACTGAGTAGAATTGATTCTGATTCTAGGTCTTATGTTGGTAACAGCAAGGTAGGGGAGATCCCTTGTAGTTCTACTACCGTTAATCAGTCTGATGATTCAGACTCGGAAGAAGTGCTGCTAATTAGGGGGTATAGATCAGTAGATAGAGAGACGGGTGTTGATAACGAAATAGTAGGGGAGATTCCTCAGGTGGCACCCATACAGATGCCAGAGTCGCCTCCTACCCCTGTGCTTAGGCGAAGTACACGAAGCACCAGGGGTCAGCATCCAAACCCATTTCGACTACCACAGTCTAGCATTTGATATTGCTTATTGATCGACACACTGCACTTTGCATTTGAAGAAAATAAGTGTATTAATATTTGTTGTGTCTGAAAAGTATAATCAGCTAAATCAATGTTTATCACTTATATCAGTTAGCGGTTCAGTTAATTCACCCTACAGTGTTTTGAGGTTGAGGACATTCTATAAAAAAAAAATACTGTAAGACTTCTAATGTGATTTAATGCACAAGTTGATAAAATTCTTTATTACATGCATCAATTTCTAGCATAAGTTCCGCTATGGTATTAATTCTTTAAAACTTGTAAAGTGACCATGGCTATTATAAAGTACAACTTATTTTGTGATGAGAAATTTCTGTCAACTGCGTAAATTGGCAAACTATTAACTTTTCATGCATGTTCAATCAGAAGCATGATTTTTGCTGTATTCTACTTGCATGCACCAAATATTGTAGGTACATGTATGTTTTTTTAATGACCTTCAGGAGTTTAAAGTAGGTCAGTCTGTGAATATGATTAAAAACTTGTTTACTAATTTTCTTATTCAAGATTTCAGGATATGATAGATTATAATGCTTATAAAGATGTTTCGTGAAGGAGCACAGTTTCTATAAGTGACAGTGTTTGAAATTATGAAATTGATAACCTTTAATCAATTAATCTCCAGGAGGAGATTAGTTAAGTAGGGGAGAGTTGTAGTGATATGGCTTTGGTAGGCATTACAGGTGTAATGTACATGTATGTCATACCAGTTGTATTGTTCCCAGGCCAGTTGTGCTGGCTTTTGTATTGTTAGGCCTTTTACATGTAGGTCACTTGTACTTGCCCTCTTTTCAGGTGCATTGCATTCCAAAATGTAGTATAGAGTAGGAAAAGTTGGGTGTGGCTATTTAGACTGGGAGGATAATTTTGTGTGAAGGTTGTTGGACTGTAACAGTTACAAGTAGTGTTAGAGGTACTAGTAGGAGCAGAACTGAGAAGACAGAAACTTGAGAAAGGAGTACGTCTGGTTTTTTTATAGTGGCCAAAACTGAGAAAAGTTGAATTGATTTATTTTGTTATATTTGTGGATGTCCTGCTGAACAGTTTAACAACTGTGATTGCTTTCATACATGTTTTTTACTTGATTGGCATCATTCTGCAGAACTATTATTTTCAATAAAGACTGGATCACATATGCATTGAACTAAAGGTACCTATGAAGCCTGCGTCCTTTTTCCACGTCTCATTATAATATGATAGAAGAAGGTTTGTGGCATGGGTGGCTGATTTGAGTTCTGTTCTTTTACTTCCTTATTTGCTGTTGTGGTAACAGTCCACCCATACCCACGCTCCTGTTGTAGATGTTAATATACCTTGACTTATTTGATGTCACTTGTATTGTTACATGACATACTGGCAAAAGGCAGTCAGAACGCTAGAATCACTCAGGTTGGGCCCTCTTTGTTTATTTTTCTTTTTGGCTTTTACTCAAAGAAGAAAATTCTTAGTACAGATGAATATTGAACAAAACTTATATTGTTGTTGAAGTACTTTTAGTCCATTCATTTTTCCTATGCATTTTTTTACAACCTTTGTCACTGGCATTTATCACTAGTCGCAATTAATCTTTGAATAATTTTGTATCTTTGCTCTGTTTTTTTTCACTTGAAATTGTATTTGTATTTGTATTTTAAATTTATCCGATGTAAAAAGAATTTGCTCTATGGACAATAAACATATTCAGTTCAATTCATTAGAAAACCCTAGACAGCCCCCAAGCCTAGCAACAACCCAACCTTATGATTATTATTCACAAACTCCACCAAATATCTTTTTAGAAATCTACAAGCACTTGCATTATTACCTATTCACATTCCAGAACGCCAGCGTGACCAAGAAAACTAACAACTCAAATAAACTTACTATACAATGTGAATAGTGCAAGAAGACAAACGAACTGCTTTTCAAAAACAAAAACAAATCGCAAATTTCGGTACCGCTACATTTGTTTTCCTGGCTTTTCCTGGATGATATGGATATCACTATGAACATGGTGGACAAAGAAAGCGGACAAAATAAACAACCTCTCATTCTACCCTTCACAATGGTTCTGCTAGTCAAAAGAACATCCCTTCACAGCTATAATGTTTAATCATGTAGTTCCAGGTGAATATGCATGTGACACCTGTTCCACATATTTTAGACAATAGCAGTGAAGGGATGTTCTTTTGACAACCAGTTTTTTGTTGTTTTTTTTCATAATCACCTTTATTGATTTCAAACAAAGGGAAAAAAACATAAAAAGTCCAGGTTACATGTTTGTATGAGAACATTGTGTAGGACTGTGGGTAAAACGAAGAGCATGATAACAAAAAAAATAGTACTAACATCATAAAACATATACATAAAATACATCAAACATATTTAAGCAAATTGAGACATAGTGAGGGTAAGAACTAGACCAAGAATGAAGGTAAAATGGGGAAAATGCAGTAACATATAGACGTTATAATAAATTGATGCTGATGTTTTCCGAACGAAGAAGTAGCTGAGTCAGTGCCTACATATTCGTGTGAAAGAAATAGAAGAGCTGAAGAGCAGCAAAGGCCAGAAGGAAAGGAATTATGGACTGAAAACGGGGAAGAAGAGGGTATATGGAGAAGGAACTGTATAGAAGGAAAGGGTTCTGAAAGACGAAACTGGATTAGAGAGAATTTAGCAAAGGATAAAGATAGGGGGTAGGAAGACTAGAAAACAAGAAATCAAGACGTAGGCAGGATACACCGAGTTAGTCCAGTAGTGATGACTTATGTCGAAAGGGTGCGTGCGCGGAGCGGGATGGGAGCGGGGAGGGAACGGGGATGGCCGCACCCTTTCGAGAAAAGCCCCCCCCCCCCCCGGTTGTCTCGAAAGGGTGGGTTGCGTGTGGGGAGTGAAATTAACGCACCCATTCGTGAAAACCGGGGGGGGGGGCTTGTCTCGAAAGGGTGTGTTGAGTAGTCTGATGTACCAGCCATTTTTTGTTAATGTAAGTAAAAAAAAAAAAAAAAAAAAAAAAAAAGTAGGAAAGGAGACAGGCAGTTCGCTATCACCTGGTGGGGTGTCCAAGGCAGGCGCGGATCCAGGGGGGGGGGGAGGCAAGCGGGCCTTGGCCCCCATTTTTCCGTCCATTTTTGACCATTTTGGGTACCTCGGCCCCCCCCCCCCCCGAAATAGAAAGGGGGGCCCCCAAAAAAAGAAGAACGCCGAAATGGGAAATGTAATGTACAACTTTTTTTTTTTTTTTTAGTCGCTAGATTACAAAAAAATCTTCCATGGCCATGCCCCCCCCCCCCTCCCTCATCAAATCCTGGATCCGTGGCTGGTCCAAGGATCCCCCATAATATACATGTGGGAAAGAATTCACCCTTTTCTGTCTGCTAGAATATTATGGTGGGATGCATAAAACGGGAGAAATGTGTGCCCCACACCCCCCCCCCCCCCCGAAAAGTGAATAGGCATTTTGTTTATGAGTATTCTTACACTCAAGAACGCAGAAGCAATCTTATACACCGCACACACACATACACTGGCAAATATCTTCCTTCAGTTCCTTACTGTCGCAAATTAAAGATGTGCATGAGGCTGATTTCGTAATGGAATGCGCATTTCCAAAGGACAGATGAGGTAGAATAGAAAGTCATATTTCCATTCAGCATGGAGGGACAACAACATGTGCACTTCAAGCAATCAAGCAGTCACAACCAAATTAGGTGTGTAATTGTGTGTGTATGTGTGTGCGGGTGCAGAAGATTGCTTCTTGAGTGTAAGAATAGCAAAAATAAAAAGAAAAGAAAAAAAAAAGGTTGTGCATTACATTTCCCATTTCGGCGTTTTTCTTTTATGGGCCGAGGTACCCAAAATGGTCAAAAATGGACGGAAAAAATGGGGGGCCAAGGCCCGCTCGCCCCCCCCCCCCCCCTGGATCCGCGCCTGCCTTGGACACCCCACCAGGTGATAGCTAACTGCCTGTCTCCTTTCCTACTTTTTATTTTTTATTTTTTACTTACATTAACAAAAAATGGCTTGTACATTAGACTACTCAACACACCCTTTCGAGACAAGCCCCCCCCCCCCCCCGGTTTCCACGAATGGATGCGTTAATTTCACTCCCCACACGCAACCCACCCTTTCGAGACAACCGGGGGGGGGGGGGGGCTTCTCTCGAAAGGGTGCGGCCATCCCCGTTCCCTCACCGCTCCCATCCCGCTCCGCGCACGCATCCTTTCGACATGAGCCAGTAGTGACATGTCTGTCCAATGCGGTTCACCCCTGGCATTGAATATTACAAAAGATCCTACAAGGGTCAGTTTACTAACTGTGAGTATGGTATTCTTGCAAAGTTCTAACATTTACATGACGGAATATTTTTTGATCTGCTGTTTATTTTCTTTTGTTACAACACCTCTAGATCCTACTTCAAAATATATTAGTTGAGATTCGCAATTACTTGCCTTAATATCTTCGTGCAGTTGTGAATACCGTTCTAGTTTTCTTTCTCTCGCTTTCTGAATATTTGGTTCAAAAGGTACAGTCAATTCTATCAATATTACTTTGGGCTTGTCCTGGTTTTTCAGGAGTAGGCATAATATTAGGGGGGATGGTACCACCACATACTCTAAGTCCTGGTAGGTCAGCAAATACGGTTATAGAAACGTGATTGACCTCCGCACTTCTCTTCAATTCATTGGCAATGAAGCGTAGAACGCTATTATGTCTATACGTGTACCTACCTTGTTGCAGTGCAACGGTACACGAATTAAGGATGTGTAGAAGAGTGCCCTTACAATTACATAAACTACATTTTTCAGTAAGTTTTTTACCCCACAATTTCAAATTTTCTGGTGTTGGGAGGCAATCGATTGATGCTCGAGTTGCAAAACTAAGAAGACCCTTTGGGAGACCATACATAATTCCTTTCCACGTTAGGTCACTCCCTCTTCCAACAATTCCATCAAATTACCTTGCTTGGCTAGGGGAGATATACGGTCAGACCATTTCTCACGTTTGTCCGCTGTAATGACACCTTTTAGAACAGGTTTCACTTTTTTCCATGACTGAGAATCACTTGCATCCTCAGCAGCTTTGATCATTTCCATTGATTTTTTAACCCCAAATTTCTTTGATTTAAGGTTCCAACTGCTCTCTCTGTCTATTTTAGTTTGAACTGCATGTTTGACTTTTGTATCACCCTTGAGTAGCGTAGAAGCTAGAGACATAGTATGGCATTGGAGGTATAACTCTGACATTAGGGTAAATTTCAGACCTTTGGCAGCATACAGGATTGAGGGAGTTGCTCCGTGCTGGGGGATGTTCAGCCATTTCTTGATAAATCTGTTTTGGAGAGAGTCTAAGGTATTCAATTGTGTGTCTGTTAAATTGTGAACAGTTAGGAGATACCTGAGAGATGGTTGACCGTATTGGATAAATACTCTAGTTTTGTACTCGTTCCTTATCAGAATATTATCAATATTACACAACATGTCATACAATTTCTTCTCAACGATTTTGAAGGTATGTTAGGATTTGCCAAAGAAAGTTATATAAGATCCTAAGAACTTTTCTGGTTGGTCATACACGGTACGTATCGGAACATTGTTGATATAGAAATTAAGGTCCTTAGCAGAACCACCACAAATGGATCATGATGAACATTTAGATGGATTTAACTCCAAATTCATCGAATCAACCTTTAGACCTATATCTTTCATAATACGCTGGTGAGTCCTCTGATTCCCCGTAATGAGACAAAAATCATCGGCAAATGGTAAGGTTATGTATTTCTGACCCTCTAAATTGTAACCGAACTTATCCTCAAGTTGTTTCAAATAAGTGATAAGGGGGTTAAAGGCAACAAGGAACAGAATGGGGGACATGGGGTCACCTTGGTATACCCCGCGCTTGAAACTAATGGGATCAGATGTCCAAGTTAAGCTTTTCACTTCACCTTGCAAACCAGAATACAAATTACGGATATACATAATCACTATTTCGGGTATATGACAGGATTTCAAAGTGTCATATATCAGTGAATGTTCCACCGATCCGAATGCATCTGCTAGATCGAAATATGTTATATGCAAAGTCTTTTTCTTGAGCCGGGCGTTTGCAATAAGTTCATTCATTACTTGAGTATGCTCGATGCACCCACTTATGCCCTTCAAGAACGCCTTTTGTGTGGAGGTATCAATCATGCCCGTCAAACGGAGAAATGATTCCATTCTTTCCGCTAGTATCTGGTGGTAGATTTTCCCGATACATGACGTTAGTGAAATCATACAAAAATTTCCAGGGTTGTCCCGAGGGCCACTTTTGTATATCAAAGAAATTTTGCTTTTAGACCGGGATTCTGGGGGGTGGCCGGAAACAAGGATCTTGGAAAAAAGCGTTGCCATAAAGTAGTGTGTCGAAGGCAGTTTACGCAGAAGGCCGTACATGAGACCATCAGGGCCGGGTGACGAAGTGGGGTTTTTCCGAGTTAGGATCGCATTTACATCTTTCGGTCGAATGGGAGAAAGATCGAAAGAGTCATCCTGAGGGACCGGAATGTATGGAAACCATGATATAAAAGTGAATTCGAGGGGTTTTGCCGTGGAATATTTGGAAGGATAGTACAGATCAGCCATTTCCTTTGTAAACAAAGGAGTGGGACATTCGTTCTCGTCGCTACTTAACGACCCTTCACAACACTTTTTTGCGAACTGCCAGAAGTTTTGCTCATAGAATTTTTCTCTTTTTTTGCAAGTTTGCTCTTTTGTAGCGATCTCTGATGATTTTTCAAGTAAGTTACTGCTTTCAGAGCGTCACGAAAGGCTTTTCTATCTTCCTGAGAAGAATCTTTCGCGAAAGCCTTTTTCCTTAGAGCATTTTTAATTTTCTTTGCTTCGTTGAGAGTTTTAGGAGTTCGCGTGAAGTACACCTTTGTTTCTTCTCTTTTAACAATTCCTCGTGAGAAGAAAGCCATTCTTGAACAGCGGCAACCATCTGATCCCCGGCGGTAGCCGGTGATTCATTACCGCATGCCAGCTCATGGTGCAAGGGAGATAGCCGCTCTTTTAATTCTTTATCATAGTTACCCCATTCGTAAGTATTTAGTATCGGTATAGTGAACTTGAATAGCGCTTCAGTCGGCGTAAAGCACATGAACAATGCAATTACTCGGACGACGAACATGACGAACTGTAACATCCCGGAGTTGCCGTGGTAACCACGAGGCTATTACACGGAGATGCGGTCCGTAATGAGAGGTTCTCGTCAGCTTTGCAAAAAAAAAAGGCTTCACGTATACGTGTATGGACGGGAATGAACGTGGAATGGTACAGGTCCTGGTATGAACAAGGTCTACAGAGAAATTCGCCCTCAAAATGTCACAAATTGCGTACTAAAACGGCTAAAATAACAAAACTCAAGATCACGATGACGAAGTTGACGAGATGATGGTAAAAACCAACGGAGGCCTAGGCGAAATATGGACAAGGGATGCAAATTTGTGAAGGGTAGAATGAGGGGTTGTTTATTTTGTCCGCTTTCTTTGTCCGTCATGTTCATAGTGTATAGATGTTGACAAAGCAATCCAAGAACCATAACTACTTGGTATGTTATATTTGTCGTTCTCTAAAGCCGTAACGCCTAAACTAGGAATCCCGAAAGCACTGAACGACTGTCGACGATGAGGAATCAACGCGCTGCTGCAGTGCTGCTTTTCACGGGGTGTAGCTTCATAGTTTGTCTCCTCACCATCACTTCGTCCGGATTCTTCACTTCTATGACATTGTTCAATGGAAGGTAGGTCTATGAAGAGATAAAGGTCATGCAAATACATGAAATAACCACAGAACCAGACAATTGGACACTTTAAAACATTCAAACTTCAAAGACACTCTGAATAAAAGTTAGAGATTAGAAGACACCTCCCCCCCACACACACACTTTTGGGTACCACTTCTAAACAGAAAACAATACTCTTAAAGATAGAATTGCAAAGAAAATCTGACACCTTCCACCACGAGCAGCCATACCTCTCGTTGTCATCGGTACACGTGAATCTTATGCCTACCTGACAGCCAAGCTTGTCAAAAAAAAAACGATAAAATTTCCTTTGACCATATGTTGGCTGACAAGTATGATAAGTGCAAGAAAGATTACATCTGTGGAAGATTCTACATGTACAACTGTTTAACTTTGTAATATTGTGACCAGTTGAGGAATTCACGGAAGCTTAAAAGTGCCACCGAGATGACGAGATAATTCCTCGTCTTCTAGACCCTTTTTTTGGTCCGAGAAGTCGAGAAAGCGAGACCCGGCATATCGTCTTCTCAACTTCATGGGTTCTCAAGTGGGTCCAAGAAGGCAAGAAGGTGATATCCGGAATTTCGTCTGGGATCTATGGTGGCCCTGAGGTACGCTCGACAACAGGTCATGTGCGACGTGAATTTCGCATCCCAGGTCCTGAACTTCGCATCCGAGGTCATGAAATTCATGACCCGTGGCGCAAATTTTGCATCCCAAGTCGTGAAATTCACGACCCGCGGTGCGAAATTCAGGACTGGGATGCAAAGTTCGCGCCACGGGTCCTGAATTTCGCACCGCGGGTCGTGAATTTCACGACTTGGGATGCAAAGTTCAGGACCTGGGATGCGAAATTCACGTCTCACATGACCTGTTGTCGAGCATACTTCAGGGGCACCATAGGCATGATAGGGATCTCGTCAACCATGCATGTCAACTCAACTTTTTGAGTCCAGGAATGTGAGAAGGTGGGATCCAATATCTTAACTCTCACCTTCTCACATGCTCATGCCCGAGAAGTCGAGAAAACGAAATTTTGGAATCTCGCCTTCTCGTTCTTCTCTGACCCAAGAAGTCGAGTTGACGCGATGCCGGATCTCGCCTTCTCGCCTTCTCGGACCAGAAACAGGTCGAGAAGACGAGGAATTATCTCGTCATCTCGGTGGCACTTTTTAAGCTTACGTAGGAATGGCACTTCAACTCAGTTCTACTTTGAAAGTGAGGCAAAATCATTTTGATGTGATTTCTTCCGGGACAGTTTTCCTGCATGGAATGAAGGAGGTAAAACAGGCGCTCCTGCTAACTTTTCAGACGCACACACATTTGGTAAGTGATGCATTTATACTGATCTAATTAATATCAGAGTGTAGAGGTGTTGTGGATCAGTGGATAAGTCTCCGGACTTTGAACCACAGGGTCCGGGGTTCAAATCCCACCGCTGCACTCGCGTCCTTTGGCAAGACGTTTATCTACATTTGTCACTCTCCACCCAGGTGTAGTAAATGGGTACCCGGTAGGAAGAAATTCCTTGAATGCTCGAGCGCCTGATCAGGGTAGCCGTGCTAAAGCCGGGGTAATGATATGCAGCGCTTAGAAACATTTGTATTAAGCGCTATATAAATGTTGCATATTATCATTATTATTATTAATACATTCTACGTATTGCACATGCACTTGAACACATTAGAACAGAGTGTACTGATTACATTTGCAACATGTTCGCATATAAGGGTAATCTTGAATTTATAAGTTTGCTTCTAAAACATGCCACCCCCACAGTGATACACGCACATTATCGTGCATTGGCACTGACCTTTAATTTCCCACACAGTAGGTGCTGTGTCCACTGTGCGGGGAGGGGGTGGGGATAAATATTCTGCGTCTAAAGCATGCTACATCCACCTGAATTTTTTGAAAAACATCTTGATTTGTTTTAAGGGTGGTTAAATCCCAATATCCCAATACAGTGTAGTACAGTATGACTATAAAGTTTTATTCAATACTGATAATACTAAATAGAATTAAAGGTGTTTTTCTCCCTCAAAGCTTTGCTTTATGGATGCAGCTTAGTTTTAAAGGCAAAGTCCACCCCAGAAGTTTCACTGTTTCAATAAAAGGAGTTAAATTTGAACAGCATTTTAAAAAAGAAATGAGCAAAATCAGTCAAAGAATAAGAAAATTACACTCATTTAGATTTTCTAGTAAATCACTCTCGGCTCTGCAAATTGGCAACACTGATGACATCATATGCGAGCAGCTCTCCATTCACTTTGTACATGAACTTTCACATTTTCTCAATTTTTCTTGGAAGTTACACATTTTCTCACCCCCATAGTTAATGTATATTCAGAAGAATTGCTTTTTACATAACATACTTTGACTATGGGTTGAGAAAATGTGTAACTTCCAAGAAAATTGAGAAAATGTGAAATTTCATGTTCAAAGTGAATGGAGAGCTGCTCGCATATAATGTCATCAGTCAATCGTATTTTTTGATAATGGGCATATGAAGCCCGTTGCTTATTTTCAAAATCTTGGGCTAAATGCAAATCAAATGCTCCTGATAATCGATATTGCTCTTACCATACCAAATAGTTGGAAGAATGCTACTCCTTGGGTCAAATTAAAAAAAAAAAAAATCGAGTTTGTACCTGTTGTAGATTTTGATATTACCATGAATATTTCTGAGCAGGAATCTTTCAGGCAGTAAAATCTGGAACTATTTACAACTGTTTTATAAACAATTATTTACGTGGGTCATATAATTTAACAGCAAAGGATGGTTATAGCAAGTTTAACTTTACGAATAAAGAGTTAAGTACGCTTTTTCTCCAAGCAAGGAGCACAACCCTTATCAGAAAACAAGGAGAATTTCAGTTCATGCTTTTACATGGAGTCATATACACAAAGGAACATCTGTTGAGGTTTGGGTTTGTGAGGGACAATTACTGCTCATTTTGCCAAAAACAGAAAGAATCTTATTTACATATATTTCTTAACTGCACGAAGGTTAAACATTTGTGGCAATTCTGTATTGAATAATTCGACTTGGTAGAATTAAGAGATTTGGAATGGGGGAAAATGTTCGTGGGACTACCTGGTTATTCAAATAGAAATAAATGTGTGAATTCTCTCATCCTGTTTATCAAATACGTAATTTTTAAATCAAGGGCTCAAAGCCATGTACCTTCCGGTGTGAAAATAAAAAAACATATAGCGGAAGAAAAAAACCTAGCAATAAAGGTAGGCAAATTGCATTTACACCTGCAAAAAATGGAACAAACTGAAAGTGCATTCGGGATGTGAATGTCAACAGGTATGGTGTGTCTAGTGTTGTGCGCGTGTGAATGAGAGGGTGGAGTACTGTTGCATATCTGTGTATGCTGGTGTGCTTGTGGGTGTGGTTGTGAATGTCTGTGGTGGGGGGGGGGGGGATTTGGTAGTAGAAGGGTGGCGGGGGGGGGGGACTGGGAACGGAGGGTTTCACACATCAGGTATTATGGGGGTTTTTAATGAATGATGCTATTCTCTTCTCTTTTGGTAAATTGTGAAGTACATGTATACGTCACATCATATTCGTGTGTATGGCAATAGTGAGATACATTACTGAAAGAAAGGGAAGAAGATTGCCACACTTTGAAGTGTTTTTTTTTTTTATAAAGTGATTTCACTCTCTCTCTCTCTCTCTCTCTCTCTCTCTCGCTCTCCTCATTGATTTGTGGATTCATGTTTAATTCATTAGTTGAGATATGAATGCGTCAAGAGGAGTTGCATTTATACTTATTTATAACTAGTGATTTTGTGTCTTTATCATTTGAATGAGGTTTATTGTCGAGGGAATGTCAAGGAAAAGAAGGAAGATTGCCATATTTTTTGAAAGATCATTCATTTAATTTCATACTATTTTGGGCCCGGCTGGGGTTTGGGATTATGTATTTTATTTCTATATGAGTGATTTCATTCCATGATTCGTCTTCCTTGCTCACTGATTTGTGAATATATATTTATGAAATGAAGATTTGTATTATATATATTGATTTGTAGGTAATGATTTGTTTTGAATGAAAACTAATAAGAAAATATGGGGGAAGCGTGTCTGTGTATGGTCTCTTTTGTATGGTGGCCCTGAAGTATGCTCGACAACAGGTCATGTGCGACGTGAATTTCGCATCCCAGGTCCTGAACTTTGCATGCAAAGTCGTGAAATTCACGACCCGCGATGCGAAATTCATGACCCGTGGTGCAAACTTTGCATCCCAAGTCGTGAAATTCACGACCCGCGGTGCGAAATTCAGGACCCGTGGCGCGAACTTTGCATCCCAGTCCTGAATTTCGCACCGCGGGTCGTGAATTTCACGACTTGGGATGCAAAGTTTGCGCCACGGGTCATGAATTTCATGACCTCGGATGCGAAGTTCAGGACCTGGGGTGCGAAATTCACGTCGCACATGACCTGTTGTCGAGCGTACTTCAGGGCCACCATACTTTTGAACATGGCACTGGCACCTGTTCAGCGGCCCAGAACCTGGAAAAATAATTATACTCTCTCACGGCAGGTTCTTCTTTTGCATCAGACCTAAATGGAACGTTGTTTCCGCCCAGTCTCGACTATGAGAGGATGCGCTGGAGAGTTGAAAGAGAGGTGGAAGAGATGTGGTACTACATCAGATCACAATTGCAACAACTTCATAATTCCATTGAAGATAAGAATATCGCAGTCAAGATTGATCAAATTTTGGAAGGTGGTGGAGAACAACACAGGTAATGTAGACAACGATATAAAACTAAATTACATTTAATCCCTTCTATATACGCACAAAGGTTTAAACTCTTTTTGGGGGAGGGGAAGGGGGTCACTTCCACAAAAAGCAGATTTATTGCTGGTATGAAGTTCTGTACAAGGTAATATGTATACATCCAATATAATTCAAAATAAACTAAAACAAGCAAAATTTCCACAGCAAATAAAATATAAAGCAAAAGAGAATGAACGTACACATACATGACATATACCAAGCAGGGTTAACAAAATTGGGATGAATGTATGGCTCATTATCCCTCGGCATATACATGTAAACCTAGCTGTCGGTAGAAATCATCGCTGAGGCTCGAAACTAACGTTCTACCGTATGGATCCAGAGACTCCAACCCCAAGCACCTCTTAAGCGGGATATTCTCCTGCCGAGACGCCCTAGCAAACAGGAGACTCTGTAGTCTCCTGTTTGCTACGCGTAGTCCACATCATCAGCGCAAAGCACAAAATTCCTTGCGGCCGGGGGCCACTTTTAGGGTTATCGAAGCTCTTTGATGCTATCTTTAATTAGGATTGTTTTGAACATAATGACAACACTAAATGAGGTAAAATCCAAAGATTCAGATTCATTTTTTTTTCTTCAAAAAGGTGGTTGGGCGGGAGAAAAAAGGAGAAACACAGCTAGGGTGGGAGAAATTCAAACTCAAGCGGGAGAGCGGGAGATTTTGTGAACATGGACTCAAAGCGGTAGATCTCCCGCCGAAAACAGGAAAGTTAGAGTCACTGTGGATCGAATCTATAACGAATATAACGAAAGCGACTCAACCCGAACTCTTGTTTGCGTTTCTTATAAATGCGAACGAGTAGGACTTCAGATTGGGACTTTGGGAAAATCTGCTGTGTCACTAAAACATATCTACATGCACAGATCTATTGCGACAGATATCTACAACCTGAGACAAGTGGATGGCTTCTCATCTTGGAGACAAAGAGGATTAAAGGAGTTATCAAACCTCATACAACGGAGATTATTTTACCTCCAGGTTGGTGTTGAAAATTAATGACCCATTCGTGACGGGAATTAT
This sequence comes from Echinometra lucunter, assembly GCA_029962745.1. NCBI lineage: Eukaryota > Metazoa > Echinodermata > Echinoidea > Camarodonta > Echinometridae > Echinometra > Echinometra lucunter. Next base: position 5,126,707 of record CM057162.1, read on the forward strand.
TTAAAACCTAATTTGATCAGCTTTTATTCTTCAAATTGGCAACACCAAATATTTTTCTTTTGTTGCTATATTTTTTCTCCTAAAAAGTAATGTATTTGAAATAAACATAAATTGACAGGAAGTCTGATGAGAAACCCAAAAGTTGTCAATTTGCAGGCGAAACCGTGATTTTAGAGATTCCATCGAATTGCTAATTTAAGGATTTTAATGCTTATTTTCCTTTCAAAAATTGTCAGCATCAAACAACAAATACTGACGCAACCAAAATAGGCACATTATGTGTAGAATTCTTTGCTCTTTCTGCTCATGTATTTGGTATGATTATTAGGGCTCTGCATCAAAAGTTATTAGGCCAAACCACATAATGTGGACCTTTTGTCAAGAATGGATAATTTGTATTTCTAATTTCATACTGCGAAATGACCAAGATGGGATCACTTCAATTTTAAAAATGTGAGTACAATTTTTAGGTATGTCTGCAGTGATGCTTGTATTTTATATTATCTCTACTTCAACAAGATTTCAAAGTCAAATTCAAATTCAAATTCAAAATTTATTGATTTAAATCCGAACATTCAGGATCATTCTCAATGTACAAAACATGATGAAATAAAAACATTCCCAGGGCCAAGAGGAAAAGGTATTCCCCCCCCCCACACACACACACACGCGTACCACACTCATTTACTTCGTAAATACATCACCATTCAAATTCAAATGGTAAATCATTGAAGGATCCCACTCCCCCCCCCCCCCCTTCCACACACACACATACACATCCTTTCCAAGGCTTGCATTATCAAAGGAAGATAAGACAAAATTCCTTGAAATAAGCTTCGTGAAAATGTGAAGACAGGATGTGTGAACTAAGAGAGACAGATAGATAGATAATGGAGGCCAGACGGACTGTGAAGTTCACCAGCAGTGTCACTTTCGATAATATTCAGAAAAGGTGTGATTTTGTACCGTTTTACTAAAAAAAAAAAAAAAAAAACTTTCGTATCTCGTGTTATAATTCTGGCGAACTATTTCCAATTCAAATTCCACATAACTTCTTTGAAATTCATGACATGACATGCAGGGCTCTCTTCCAAAATAGCTTTGTATTGAAAATATGCGTTGTCGAAAGAAAACACAATCAATAGATTAATGAAAAGTATATTTTGTACGTTGATTTGTAGGATTTGATAACTATATTACTTTGGGTGTAAAAATAATCGAAACATCACGATCTTAAAGAGAAATCATGCACATGCATTAAGCATCCAAATCTAAATTTTATATTGTATCACTCTTCTTTATGGACTTTGAGAACCCCCAAAACTGCAGCAGCACTAAAAAGATTGTCTGCAACTTCAAAGTTGAATGTGGCTTTGGATGCCAAGTCCATCATTTAGCTTACTGCATGATAATGGCCTATGGTACCGGAAGGACTCTCATCTTGCACTCAAAGGGGTGGTCATATGCTAAGGAAGGATGGGAGAAATTCTTCCTGCCATTGAGCGAGACCTGCCTGGATGATAGCGGAAACACAAAGGCAAATTGGGGAGGTAGGTATTCAAGTTGACCTTGATATTATGTTGCAGGGGCGGATCCAGGGTGGGGGCCAAATCGGCCGCGCCCCCTTCAAACCGAGGACCTTTTTTTTTCTCTCTTTTCTTTTTCCATTTGCTTCTCAGCAAATTCTTGGGATGAAATAGACACCTGAAAATTCTGGATCCAGCCCTGTATTGGTCTTCAAAAAAAAAGAAGAAACTGGAGAATATGAAAGAAACACCTGCATGAAAATCTGAGGAACGTGACAAGAAAATATTACTTTTAATCGCTAAAAGGCACATGAGAAACTTTATGAGCCTTCCAGCACCTCTCGGTATTGTATTGTACTGAAAAATTTCTCAAATTTATGGTGACCCTGAAGTACGCTCGAAGACAGGTCATGTGAGCCGGGAATGTGAAATTTGCGACCACTGGACGCAAAGTTCGCAGCCAGGTTGCAAAGTTCGCGTCCAGTGGTCGCGAATTTCGCGACTTGGCCGCGAAATTCACGACGCACATGACCTGTCGTCTAGCGCAGTGCTTCTCAACCTTTTTCACTTCAAGGCCCACTTTGGCTACTAAAATTTTTTCGAGGCCCACCTTCATTCTTAATGACATTTTGAGGCCCAACTCACAGAATCTCAATGAGAAGAAATCAATAAAACATGACAAAAGAAAATAGAGAATGAATTGTGTGGTAATTATCTGGACCACTACAGTACCTACATTACATTAAAAAATCCAGCCTACATGTATGGTTTGCAATATATCAGTAGCAAACGGAACTGTGTAGATTGTTAGTTGTTCTCCGTCTACTTGCAATAAATGAAAGACTGATATGATTACCCCCTCCCCCAAATTAATCTTCTAAATTTTAGCACATTGCATTAACAATAATTCACAACATTACTGTTGATGTTATTTCAATATGTTTAATAAATTCAATTTAATTTGATGTTAACAGTAAAGCTCAATTCAAAAAAAATTTCCAAAATATTTTGGACTGACCTCGCGGCCCACCAGTGGGCCGCGGACCACCGGTTGAGAAGCGCTGTATTAGACCAAGTGAGGATTGGACCAAACGGCAATTAGATCTAATCGATATGGGAATTAGACTAACTGGTATTAGACCAAGTGGCTATAAAACGACAAGATGTTCGAATTTCAACAAACTTTATAGCACATTCCTCTTCTTATATCCTCTAGATCCGAACACCAACGAGAAAGTACAAGTACTGCAAATTCCAATCATAGGCAACATACCCAAAAAAACTCTGCCGGAGTTCCTGCCATTAGCAATCCCTGAGGATATCTCTCAAGAACTGATGAGGGCGCATGGTAACCCAGCTGCTTGGTGGATTGGTCAGATCATGAAATTTATCATGAGACCGCAACTTGATGTCACAGAGTACATCGAAAAGAAATCCGCTGTCCTTAAATTCGATCATCCCATTGTTGGGTAAGACTGTCTCATAGATATTAGTTAAGGCCTTGGGAATTGCAGTGTGGAACAAACAACCAAAATTGGTTGGGTTCAACCAACCTTTTAAAGGGAATGGAAAGTCACAAATTATGTAGGCCGAAACTCATTCGCTTTCTCCGCATTGCAAACCAAACTGCACAACGACCTGGGACCAGCGAATAAAATTTCCTTAGGGTGGGGTAACTTGCTCTTAGATTACTCACTTCGGCTTTTGTTCGGCAGAATGATTGTTGTAATTGGAATATTAACACAAGTGATTCAACGTGAAAAGCAAGATGATCAAGAAGGCTGATTGATGATCGTGATACTTGAATATTTTGCTCAGGTTTGCCCGTCCTAGCCGTCCGTATATTGCAATAATATTGCGTGTTCGTCTTTGAAGATATACGGAGATATCCGACTATGATCCGAGTTGGGCCATCCGCCGTAACCGCATGATTGGCGACTTCCCAGCCCCTTTAAAGCTATTTCTTGACGTTTTTTAAATATTGCGGCGATTGAAGAGAATATTCTTACTATTCTGGATTTCTATCGTTACGTTTATTAAAAGCCTTCCCGGGTCAACTACCAGTGATACATGGAAAGGCTTGCCAAGCTGTATATACAGCGGCAAACTGCTAAAAAAGAGGGTGGGGGGGGGGAACTATGCTTTACATTTGATTCTGTGATACCTTTAACATAGAAAGTAAGGCGTATAGCAATTAGTTGTTTCATTTCCATCCATTAATTGTTCACAAAGTACCAACGCGGTTTTTATGTTAATTTCTCTTTTGTCCTGTTTTTGTTCTTGTTTTTTGTTTTTTGCATTTTTGTTGATGTTTCTTGTTTTTAGAGGGTTTTTTTTAATGCGGTTAACTGATGCATATGTGAACAAGCCTCAAAACCTTACATTTCATTCACATCGCAACACGTTACCTACGCCCTTTTGATGGCCCCCTATTCTTTTCACCATTCGAAAGACCACACTATGAACATGGCGGACAAAGAAAGCGGACAAAATAAACAACCTCTCATTCTACCCTTCACAATGGTTCTGGTAGTCAAAAGAACATCCCTTCACAGCTATTATGTTTAATCCATGTAGTTCCAGGAGAATATGCATGTGACAACTGTTCCACATATTTTAGACAATAGCAGTGAAGGGATGTTCTTTTGACTACCAGATCCATTGTGAAGGGTAGAATGAGCGGTTGTTTATTTTGTCCGCTTTCTTTGTCCGTCGTGTTCATAGTGCCAGTCACAAATCTGGTGATTTGCATCGACTGCAGTGCGTTATTGAGTAGAGGTGCGCTAGTGACGTAGTCTGAATGAAGACGCGAGAGTTGGGGGGGGGGGGGGGGTTTCGATCCCGGCACGGCACTTACGCCCTTGAGGAATGTTCATCTACATTGCTCTTTTATCGTAAAGCTTATCAAATAAATCAACATGCTTATAGGCATGTTGATACCGACGTGTGCACCTGTGTTTCTTTAAAAAAATATATAATTGATCAATCTGTTTACTCTGCGAACAGTTTTAGAGTGGGGACTGTTAATATAAGTATGATGTGATGATTATGTTGATGATACTGAGGATGATGATGGTGGTGATGATGATGGTGGTGATGATGATAACGATGAAAATGATAATGTAATGATGATATATCATCATCATCATCATCATCATCATTCTTATTCAGAATTGGTATTACAGTTATTCTCATTATGGTGGTTGTTTTTTATTTGAAACTGCTGCCTTTATGCTGTTTCTTATTCTTGATACAAATAGGGTCCATGTCAGGCGGACTGACAAACTCAGACGGGAGGCGAAGTTCCATGGAATCGAGGAATACATGGTCCATGCGGAAGACTTCTACAAGAGGTTAGAAATGAGACAGGAAGTACCAGTTCGAAGGATTTATTTAGCAACTGACGACACTAAACTGCTTGAGGAAGCCCAGAAACGGTGAGGACAATATTATTCCAACACATTCTTTTCTCTAAAGCAACAGTGAACTGACCCTTATTATGATGTATTTACAACAGCGCCAACTTACGGCTACTCAAAACCAGAGACTCTTAGAAACATATCCTTTGTGGCTTCTCGTGAATTTCCTTAGTATGAATACATTTTAACAGATGTTACTCAAAAAATAAAGTTCTCATTGATCAGAATAGAGAATGCTGGGAGCAAAAAGGGGGACATAATCAGTAGTTTAGGACTGAGAGGGCGCTATTACAAGATCCCATACAAGGGTGCCAGTTCACTCTGGCTTTAAGGCGTTTTTGATAGCCTGGTAAACATTATAAAATCATACATTTTGGCATGCATATTTCATAGGGTTAACTCAAACATCAGACATGTCAGACTGCACATCTTTTTTTTTTTCTTCATGTTTTTTTCTTTAAAAAAACAAATGAAACTATTGGAGTTCGTACGTCAGGATGGATAATTTTTCATGAATTAACAAGCTATTGAAAACACATGAAAGAAGAGAGTGGGATATAATATTGTGTTTGCTTCAATCTATTACTACAGCTTGCCCGAAGCTTCGTTATATTGCCATTTCTAAAACTTCACAACGGTACCTTATTTTCTGCAAGGAACACTGCCTGTGGGTATCTTCGACACTGTTTCACTGAAATGCTTTTGTAATGAACAAACCAAGTTTGATAATTTGGTCTGATTTTTCTTCTTAATATATTTACGTTCTACTATAATTTGCCCCACTTCACTGGAAGTATGCTAGATTAAAAATGGCCGTTTTTATCGGCCACCCTGTATTGAAAAAATTTCAAAAGAGCAACCGTCTCTTGTTTTCAAACGGAAAAAATATTGCGATGCATCAGTTACTGTCAAAGCAAACCAGCACGTTTGTTTCCTACAACATAAATTTCATTTAAACTTGTTAGAAAAACAAATTGTCAGATAAACAAGTCTAGGATGTCAAAGTCCTTTTAGGACGTAAAAGCTCGGCCTCAGACGTAAATACATGTAATCATATCTGATTGATAAACGTCTGTTAAAAAAAAAAATCAACAACGATATCATTGTAAATATGCGAAAGTGAAATGCTGATGGCAGACGTAATTTTCTTCTCTCTCTCTCTCTCTCATTCTCTCTCTCTCTCTCTCTCCCTCTTTCTCTCTTTTCTTTTCTAGGTACCCTAATTATGTATTTGTGAGTGACAATGCAATAACAACAAGTGCAAAACTCTCCTCAAGATTCACCGACAATTCGTTGAAGGGATTCTTGCTTGACCTCCATCTGTTGGCTCGTTCAGATTTTCTCGTTTGTACATTCTCATCAAATGTATGTACCAATCTTTCTATTTCCCGTGGTTATTTTTTAGTTTCAGTCTTCATGTCATCTACGGCGACACATTTCAAGACATCCAATTATTCACTTCAATTTCAATTTCAATTCAATTTCAATTTATTGTCCAGTATTGGTAATTTGTTTTGCTCACATTCTGCAGACATATTATGGTACATCAAAATGACTTTACAAAAACATTAATATATATATCATATATATGGGCAAGCCGTTTTAACATTTAATCCTATTTCTTGATATCAAGAATTCATTTCTTGATATCAAGAATTCATTTCTTGATATCAAGAATTCGATTTCTTGATATCAAGAATTACCATTGCTTAGCTACACAAAACCATTTCTTGATATCAAGAATTCATTTCTTGATATCAAGAAATCAATTCTTGATATCAAGAATTCGATTTCTTGATATCAAGAATTACCATTGCTTAGCTACACAAAACCATTTCTTGATATCATTTATTCATTTCTTGATATCAAGAATACGAATTCTTGATATCAGGAGTTCGATTTCTTGATATCAGAAATTCGATTTCTTGATATCAAGAATTCATTTCTCGATATCAAGAATTGTTAAGTGATTTATTTCGAGCACAAAATCATTGCAAGAATCAATTTGGATATCGAGCACAAACGAACTCAAAAGTTGTGCAGAATTGAAATTCATAGTTGATTTCCAGCGTACAATTAATGCAGAAATTCATTCTGATTTCGAACTCAAGACTTGTGCACGATTATATTGTGATTCGATTTCGAACTCAAAACTTGTGCACGATTATACTGTGATTCGATTTCGAACTCAAAACTTGTACACGATTATATATACAGTACACAATCCTTATCAGCCCCTGGGTATGCGCATTCAAACTACCTACGCCACGTGCTCACGAATTTGTGTTGTAAACAAACTGCTGTCGCGGTCCGACTGGCGTCAGGGATAATGATGATTATAATAAACAGAAAACAAAATATTAATTTAATTGTACCTTCCTGAATTGGCTGTGACTTTTGGAATGCAGCTAAACTCGAACTCGGTCTCAAGTGCTTACTAAATTCGCTGTTTGGTGTGTAGCTAGCTGCATCTCCAGCCGGCGCGGCGTGGCTCCAGTAGAATATAATATGTTGCCAGTTATAATGGCTAGGTGAATTTTCATGTAGAAAATACTCTTTGGTACTGTAAGTTGTACATTTTATCGACAGCTTGTTTATTTTAAAATTTGAAAAATATATATTTGTTTCTAGGTCAGTTAATTTTAATCAAATCATCATAATAAAAACGTATCTTTAAAAAAATGTAAAACTGCAACATATCACGAAATGATTTCTTGATATGTTGCCAATACAACCGTTGACAAACCAGTTGTAAAAATTGTCACTTGTACAATAAATATGTCTTAGCGTTTTTCTGAATGGTTAAATGTAAAACATGTATTTTATTTGGAATAATGACGCCAGATCTGATATTTTAAAAGCAAAATAAGTTCAAAAATACTTACAAATTACGCATTGTAAATGTACAATTTGGCAACATATCACAAATTCATTATTTCCGCATGAATTCGTGATATGTGGCCAATTTATTATTTTTCCAATGGGTGCTTTGTAAGTTAATTTTGATTTTTTTTTTTTTGCTAAAAATAATCAAATCTGCCAATATTATTTCATTTGACGTAACCAAAATTTTCTAAAATGAATTGTACAGTAAAAACGTGGCTATGATATTAAACACGGGGTGATCTTTGATACAGGTGTGTGCATTGTCTTTTTGGCAACATATCACGAAGTGAATTCTTGATATGTTGCCGTTTTACATTTTGTAACCACATCTTTTCATATATTTTACAACAAGCAATTTTGATGGGACAAAAATTACGGTAAAATCGTTTTAGGAATAGTAATCAAGGGTTTATGTTTATACAGTATTAAATTAAAATATTCTACAAGAAATATCACAAAGACAGTAAATGAACTGCAAGCTGGCAACATGATTTCGGACCAAAAAATTGCGTACGTACACTTAGATAGCCGCTTGGTACGGGATGAATTCGTGCACAAGTTTTGAGTTCGAAATCGAATCACAATGTAATCGTGCACAAGTTTTAAGTTCGAAATCGAATCACAGTATAATCGTGCACAAGTTTTAAGTTCGAAATCAGAATGAATTTCTGCATCACTTGTGCGCTGGAAATCAACTATGAATTTCAATTCTGCACAACTTTTGAGCTGGAAATAAATAAAACATTTGTGCAATACTTTTGTGCTCGATATCCAAATAATTCTTGCAATGGTCTTGCGTTCGAAATCAAGAGATATCAAGATTTTATTTCATGATATCAAGAATTCTATTTTTGATATCAAGAAATGAATTCTTGATATCAAGAATTCGAATTCTTGATATCAAGAAATGGTTTTGTGTAGTTAAGCAATGGTAATTCTTGATATCAAGAAATCGAATTCTTGATATCAAGAAATTGAATTCTTGATATCAAGAATTCGAATTCTTGATATCAAGAATTCGGTTTTCTTGATATCAAGAAATAGGATTAAATGTTAAAACGGCTTGCCATACATATATATATGTACCGTATACATGTATAATATAACATGACATAAACATCCTTCAGTTTATGATAATGAAAAAAAAAAGTGAATTTGGAATGTTCGAATGTATATGATCCAAAAAAATATTGCAAGGTTGTTTATTACATCTTTGAAAATTTAAATTGTTGGGATTGGGATTGGGCAAGGATATTTGACGAAGATTAATATTTTGTAAAGTAATTTTTGTAAAGTGATTAAATTATGTCAGAAAGAATGCAGCGCAACGGACAATAATGTACAACTATATTTCGTATTTGTTTATAGTCGAAACGTACGTATGTATCGAACGTCAAAAATCAGAATTTCATGTACATAATCATTTTTCAAGCGGCTTTTTTTCGTCAGCTAAACATTTTTAAATGACACACGCATGCAAGACCAGAAAATGGATAGTTTTTGCCGGTTAGATTATCTAAAAGGCCCAAAATCAAGGAAAATTATATTTTCTTTGTTTGATAACACGCATTTAGAACAACTTTTTTTTTGGACGGGGGGGGGGGGGGGGGCTTTGTGTAGCTTCGTATTTCTCTATTTGGTATTTTCAGCATGTTCAGGCCTTCTGGGAGGCTAAACTTGTTGGGGGATAAAATTTTCAAGAAGAGGCTAAAAAAAAATCGAAAATGGGAGTGAATTTGACCATTGGATAGAACTAGTTTAATGTGTTTTTTGCAAATCTGGGTGTGTGTACAAGAATTATAGTGACTGCCCCCCCCCCCCCCCCCCCGGGTCACTGACGACCTCAGGGTTTCCTCAGGATTTTTTTTTTTCTCTCTCTCTCTCTTTTACACAGGTGGGTCGCCTGGCCTACGAGATGATGCAAGATCGTTATGAGGACGCAACGGACAAAGCATTTTCTGTGGACATGAGGTATCATTACTATGGCCAGAATGACCACGAGGTGACGGCCCTATACGGACATAAACCGCGGGTTAGCGACGAGATTAGGCTGAGCCCTGGAGATACGGTGATATTACTCCATGAATTAGACGACAGTCGCAATCTGGCGAAGGGGTATTCTACAGGAATAAACCCGAGACTACACGCTGAACGCGGAGGACTCTTCCCGACCCATAAAGTGGAGGATAAAGTCAGGATTGCAAAGATGCCAACCTATCCCGAGGCCACGAATTTTAATTAGTATTAACCAACAACTCCTTGGTATTACCCCATCACCTAATTCCAGAGTCCACACGTACGCCTGGGGAGCGTTTCATGAAGTGTCTTGTCAGTGATTTTTTTTTTACTAGCAACTGTCATAAGCTATTGAAATCCATGCACCTGATTGGCTGAGAGCAAATTTTTCAGTAAAAACCACCGACAAGATACATCCCCAGGAGGGTTTCCTTTTGCTTCAGATAACGCCATGTGTGTCGCTAGTGTGGGTTCAGGGGTGTCACATCTCTTCTCCTAATTTTTTACTTTCAATTTAATACACTGTCAGTAAATCTGAAAGATTGATGACATTTTCAGAAATTAGTTATTATTTTTGTTTGCTTGTTGGTGAGAATATGATGTAAGCATCCGTTGGCGAAATTTAAAAATCTTACCACCGGCTTTTTCACTTGTCGACAAGGTTTCAAACTCCTTGTCGACAAGTTTTTGTGCCCGACACCCCACTCCTCCCCACCTCGAGCCTCCAAAGTGGTCTTGCATCTGGTTTATCAAAGCATGTTTAAGTGGCTAAAGGAAAATAAGAAGTAGACCTTTACATCAACCATCTACCTCATATTTTCCCTGTAAGGTAATGGAATAGCAGAAAAACAGCATTGAAATTATTGATCTAAAGCCCTGCTGTAAATGAAACTGCACATTCTCCAGACAGATGGCGAGAATAAAAAGAACAAAATTTTGTTTCAAAAATTTATAACTTTATTTCACGCATTTTTCCTGGGGGTGAATTCAGTTGTCCCCACTGAGAAAAGTTTGAGAAAGTGCAAATAAATAAATGAATAATTAACATGACTAAAAGAAAGGACAAAGGGTGTAATCATAAAATAAAAAGAAGATGATGGCAGTACAATAATGGTAGTAATAATAATAAGAAGAATGAAGACAATGCAAATACGAGTACTTACAATGATGATGATAAGCTGTGGGGTGTTTCATAAAGTCGCGTCGTAAAGTTACGAATGACTTTACGAACGACTTGAATATGAAGTGCCAAATGGGATGTCCACATTTTTACTGATGTTTAAACAAAGTGTGACTGCATTTCCCATAATCTCAATTAAATTGTGGAAAAAATATACTTCGCCATCAAAATGTTTGTAAGCAGTACTAATGTTAACATACATCTGGATATTTTATACTTAGCTGATGCGATTTATGATGATTGAGAATCCCATTTGGCTTGTCGTTCGTCATTCGTAACGTTACGAACAGCTTTATGAAACACCCCCCCCCCCCCCAGGTTTATAAAGCGCCAGTTAGTGCTTTTTAACCTTTATCATTCAAGAGTTCAAGAGTTTATTTTTCATTTTAAAAACAAAAAACAAAAACAAAATAACAAATTTTGAAAAAAAAATCAAACATAAGTATTCATAATATTTTGTACCATCACAGGATTCGCTTTACATAAGTTGAAATATAAAACAAAGTAAATCTACAAAAGAATATATACAGTATAAGCTCTTACAGAAATGGAGGGATCCGCTAAAAAGCAATGCTTGTAGAGTGTGGATCATTGGATTAAGGCTTATAATTAGCCGCACAAAGTGGATTAGTGAAAGGAAGAAAGTTGCAAGGTATTGATTGAAAAAAGAAGGTGGGGAAAATGCAGCGTAGATTAGGAGCAAAATACTAGGATGATTCACCACTTAAAATTAGACGGTTTTCCTCAGTTAGTACCTTCAGAATGGCCTTGGAAACACATCTTGTTTGTTGTTCATAGTTGTAAGATTATGTTTTTGTTTTGTTTTATTTTGTAATTCCATGTATTTATGTAATTTTCATTTCTGTAAGCGCTTTAGGCCTCATGGGAAAAGTGCAGTATAAGTAACAACAACAATAATAATAATAATAAAGATAATAATGATAATAATATTAATAGGTAGCACTGCGAAGTGCATGAAATCACTTAATTAGCATTATGTTGCAGGAATTTGGAAATAAAGGTATTAAATCAATAAGAAATAGTTATTATCAGCGACGAGTTAAGGAAGATTGAGAGATAGAATAGGACACGGAGAAAGGAGGCAGAACGCAATGAGAGAGGGAGAAAGGGAGACATATTGTGAGTAGAAATCTGTAACAGAGAATAAATAGACATTGAGAAACAAGACATATAGCGATGACAAATCAGTTCCTAATTAGACACGACTGTAATTTAAAAGAAAACTAATTATAAAGCGCATAATGACATAGTTCTTCTATGCGCTGTACAAGCCCAATGATACAAACCATTTCATTTCATAACACAATGACAATTACTTGAACTATAACAATAATTTATCCTTAAATAGTGCATTATGGGTACAGAGGATTCGAGATAATCAAACGCATTAAGCATGTTAAGTATACGGCTGAAAATATATAGCACAAGACTACGAGAATATCTGAATTCTTAACACAGCAAGTAGTCAAATTACTTCCACAGAGGTTATAGTTAATGATACAAGTGTGTATTTGTTTGTTTGTTTGTTAGTTTTGTTTGTTTGTTTTGGGGGTGGTCTTTTTGTTTTTGCCCGTTTCAAAAAGTGATGTGATAAAACTTTCAAACTAATATTGACCAAAAATTATTGGAATATCGTGAAACCTGTCCAAATAAGTTTGACATTCTTCAGCTTAAAGGGTAAGTCCACCCTAGAATTTTCACTGTTTCAATCAAAGGAGATAAATTTGAACAGCATTTTAAAAAAGAAATGAGCAAAATCGGTCAAAGAATAAGAAAATTACACTCATTTACATTTTCTAGTAAACTACTCTCGGCTCTGTAAATTGGCAACACTGATGACATCATATGCGAGGAGGTCTCCATTCACTTTGTACATGAAATTTCACATTTTCTCAATTTTCTTGAAAGTTACACATTTTCTCACCCCATAGTCAAAGTATGTTATTGTAAAAAGCAATTCTTGTGAACACACATTGATTATGGGGGTTAGAAAATGTGTAGAGTGCTCTAGTGTCAATATATAAAATCTGTTTGGGCGGAACAGACTGAACAGCCATAACCGTATAGTTTCCCGTGATCTGATTGGTCAAAACTATACAACTATGCAACTATACAACCATACGACTATATGGCAAAATCTGTTCGCCGGCCATAGCTGTATGGTTTCTCGCGTTCTGATTGGTTAAAACTATACAACTATGTAACTATACAACCATACGGCTATATGGCGAAATCTGTTCGCCGACCATAGCTGTATGGTTTCTCGCGTTCTGATTGGTCAAAACTATACAACTATGCAACTATACAACTGTACAACTATGCAGCTATTCCAAAACTGCATAGTTGTACAGTTGTATGTCATTTATGACACATAGCTGTATGGTTTCTCGCGTTCTGATTGGTCAAAACTACACAACTATACAACTATGCAACTATACAACCATACGGCTATATGGCGAAATCTG
>CM057162.1:5140719-5153142 GCA_029962745.1 Echinometra lucunter
TTCTTTGAAATTATTAAACATAAATGTTTGGTAATGTATATAAATCGGGGAATAGCTTTGAATGTTTTTACCGCTATTATCGGAACCTAAATGTAGTATTTTAGACATAGAGATATATAAATGGGGAAAAATATCTTTTTGGACATGAAGAATTTTTCAGACAAGAAAGGGTTAAATGGTCGAAAATATCTTACCTTTTCTCCAAAAAAAAATACTTTTTTTGAAGAAACCAAAAAGTATCCCATGGAGGTTATATGCAGCTGGGGCTACATAATCAAAGAATATCTGGGGCTTCACAAACAGAAATGAATACCATTGATGTTTTATCATTTATTAGTTTTTATTATTTTGCTCACTTATAAAACAAGCATGTCTGGGGGTTACAAAGGTGTGAACCCATAAAAATTATTGGGTTAAATTTTAACAAGCACGAGGGTGGTTATAATTATGTCCAACCAATTTTGGGCAATATTTTTACACAATGCGGGAAACATTATTGTCCAGTTAGGGTAAAGATAAGCAGTAATTAATGTAAAACGTGCAAAATTTCCATCAAATCAGATTTAAAAAAAGAAAGAAAAAAGAATGCCCTGAGAAATGCCCAAAGTGTGTTGGACACATAATTACTCTCATGGCACATTTTTACCCGATATTTTTTAGAGTGTATATATACAGACTAAGAAAAAAGGTGCAAGTTTGCACTCTAAATGCAACATTGGCTGCACCGTTTTTGGGTGCAATCTTGCACCCTATACGAAAAAGTGCAAAAATGCACCTTTTTGTTCTTGTTTGCACCCGGAAATGCCCGTTTGCACCCTCAAAGGGGCACTTTACACCTTTAAGGGGATAGAAAATTTTGCGTACAAAAAGGTGCAAATTTGCACCTTCCCTAAAAGGGTACAACTCTGCACCCTTTAGAGTGCAAAATGTAGCTAACTGCACCCTTAAATGTGCAAAAAGCGTGTAAAGGTGCAAAGCTGCACCCAAAAGGAGCTCCAAGTGTTGCATTTGAAGAGTGCAAAATTGCACCTTTTTTCTTATGTGTGCACAGGCTACATTAATACAAATACACAGATATTGAAACCAAATAGGACACGTAATTCCAAAAAAAAAAAAAGAAAAAAAAAAGAGAAAGTAAATAGTTTGGCCAGGAAATACATAAGGTTGCACGATATAATTCACAAATAGGACTCGATAGGAATATAACGAAACGCATATTCATGAAAACGAGTTTGGTATAGCAAGCATGAGGTTATATATCAATGATATTGCGATAGAATTTTCTATTTAATAGGCCTAAATACAATCTTAAAACAAGTAAGGAAACACATCAGTGTTACAGATTAAAGCAAATAAATGTTCAACTGATCGTATAGGATTAAAGTAACAATGTAAACAGGGTCCTCTTCCATATATCGTAGTTGACCTTTGGTCAGACATTGTGATATATCACCTAGAGTACCTTTATGTAGGTACTCTAATATCACCCAATGGCAATGCAGGTTATAGTGGTGCGTAATTTCTTTCATGATCTTCGCTCTTTGCCAGTTATTGTGCAACACGCATAGTCTGTACACAATAATACATGCAGTAATCATCATGTGATTCGCGCTGTCCGAACTATATATAGTCTCCGACGTATACCGCAGCGACAACCGTACAATATAATATGTAGTAGCTGTACTCACTCTTTGCATAGGATTTAATGTTTGTATGATTATCATGCATTATCGTTTATTTGATGCAGCGTGCGATTACATTAGATTGCATTATCGTCTTGGAGTACTGGATAATAATGGTGCCTGAAATTCGATGATATACAGCAACTTTTACATCGTGATGTGCTGTGTTATTTCAACGTGTCATCATAGCCTACCAGGGAAACACTGCACATGTATTGTAAATAATACATATGCATATAGCAAAGTGGGTTATTAGCGACGAATCTTTGTACGTCTTTCATTTTCTTGACATATTTTGCCTGAGAAAATGGATAATTAGTAACCTATATGACTTGAACAATGGATTCGGATAAAACCAGGTTGGTCGATGTAGCCAACAAAGGACAAGGAGGATCGGGGCTACCACCAGCGAGTACGACCTACCCTCAGTCGCCGACAGACTCGGGTGCACAGACTATCCATTACCCGCAACCATCGGCTCCCTTCCAAGACCAGTGGGATGGTTACCAAGGAGCGCCGCAACAGCCACAAAACCAACCACTGCCTCAATACCACCCGCAACCACTGCCATCACCACCCCCACGACAAGCAACAGCCTACCCTCAGCCGGTGCCACCCCAACCCCCACCCCAACCACCACCCCAACCCCCACAACAACACCCCAACAATGGGGAGGGCGAGGAGCGGGGCAGGGGTAACGCTCATCCAAAGCACCCCCCAATTAAAGTTGAAGAAAAGTCCCTCCTCGAGGCTTACATCCTCTGTCTTCCCCTGGGATTTCTTGGACTGCACCACTTTTACCTGGGACGTATAGGTATCGGATTCCTCTATTTCTTCACTTTCGGTGTGTTTGGGATCGGATGGATCATCGACTGGTTTCGGCTTCCATATCTGGTGAGGAAGACGAACGAGAAAAGAAGGGCTGATGCAGAGAGGGGGTATGTCCTGTATGGGGGCCCTTTTGATGAGCTGTACGAGAGGAGTTTATGTTCAGCCTATCTTTTCTGGCTACCACCCGTTGGCATTTTCGGTAAGTACATGTACCAGTCTTCAGCATTTCACCATCTCTCCCCCCCCCCCCCCCTCCCCCTCTCTCTCTCTCCCTCTCGGGGAGGGCTGGCATATGGCGGGTGCAGGATTGATTTCATTTCATTTTTTTCTTTTTCTTTTCTTTTAATTGTTTTTCGGGGAATTCTGAATACAGTAAACAGAATTGAAGGGCTATTTTCATGTTGTGAACAAAGGGATATGTCAGCTTGTTTATTACTATGGAGTTGTCAAATTCGCCGGGGGGGGGGGGGGGAGGGGGAATAAATTTCACTGACGTCCACCGTGGTCGTGCTTGTTTTGTTTTGTTTTGTTTTTTTCTGTCGAGCTGGTGGTATTATTGTGCCTTCTATACTTTTTATAACTGATAAATGCATTAGTTTAAATTTTACATCTTCGGACTTTAAAAATATAATCCGCCAACAAATCTGCATTAATTTTGTAAAATATGTTGGATTATTGGGTAAAGTGTTAAAGGTGATTATTTAAGTATTAAAAAACGCAATATTTATTTGAAATTCAACAGTTGGGGTGAGTATTGTGATAAAAGATCGTTGACATATTTAGCACCCCGTCCCCATTTTACAGCTTTTAAAAATATTTGTTTTTCAGTTCATTGCAAAGAGAAGGCGTAGTTTGCATGTCAATTTGATTATTATTTTCAAGTGATTCATTTATACTTCTCTTCGAGTTCCAAAAATTTGAATAATTTGATTACTTTATTACTATCATTATGACTTCATTTACTTTAAATCGGTATGATGTTGTTTCGTCAATACTAATTTTCGAACATCCGTTCATTATGTCATATTCACTTTATAATGGAATGAATGAATAAATAAATGAATAAATAAATGAATGAATGAATGAATGAATAAAATAAATAAATAAATAAATAAATAAATATATAAATAAATATAAATGAATGAATAAATGAATGAATAAATAAATAAATGAATGAATAAATAAATAAATAAATGAATAAATGAATAAATAAATATATAAATATATAAATGAATTAATAAAAACTCCCAATGCACTGGCGGACTGAAGTTTCTCTGGCCTTGTTGAAGCTCAGGGGTGGGGGTACATATGCTCCATGCACCTCGACCTATCCCATGACCCTTAGATCTGTCACTGAATCGCCTCTTTACTTACAAAACTCGGCAAGACTTCCTTTCGCAACAGCTATCCAAATTGAATACATAAGGGTGTGAAATGGGAAGCTAAATATATTTAAGATTGTTAAGCCCCATCAAAAATATCGCCCTCTTTTAGAATGACGGGTTAGAGAGACGTAAACACAAATTTGGGTGTCTTTCACTGTAGGAAATCTTTCCCCAAATTGGTTATGGAATGTAGCATGACTCTCAGGAAAGTGTAATCCTGGTACGTTAATGGTAGTAAGTAACCGGGGGAGCGTTTCATCAACATTTTGTTGTCTGACAAGTTGTCAGATCTGACATCTTTCCTTGATTTTGATTGGCTGAGAAGCATCGTTATTATGGCAACTGTCGGATAAAACAGACTTTGTCGGATAAAACATCCGACAAGTCCTTTCATGAAACGCCCCCCTGATTCCGAAGTCGCACATAATACATGTATAGTGGGGCGGATCATGAAATTTGTAAAAGAGAGGATTCAAGTCATTTTTTCTTTTTTAGTCTTACATCCCCCCCCCCTCTTTTCCCCAAACCAACAAGATATCGCATTTTTTTTTCTCTCAAGTTCTCTGACAAGCAAAAATGATAAACACCAAAACAAAAATAAATAAATCAGGTTGGAAGTGCCCCAAGAAAGCATCACTGATTATAGAAATTATTTCTTTGTCTACTGCAGGAGGCCATCATTACTACCTAGGTCGTATTGGTTATGGAATCATTTACAGTCTTACCCTGGGTCTCTTCGGCGTTGGATGGCTGTTTGATCTCTGTCGCATCTGGGTTCTCACCCGACGAGCCAACGAGGAGATCCGCACTTTACGCTCCGGGAGACCTCTTTCTACGGATCCCGGTGATCGCATGTACCTCGATGATGCCTACTCTCTGGCCTTCCCCCTTGGATTCTTGGGTCTGCATCACTTCTACATGCACCGTTGGATGTTTGGTATTACTTACTTCTTGACCTTCGGATGCATGGGCATTGGGTTCCTGGTGGACCTGGTGAGGATGCCATACTTGTTTAACAGGACCAAGAACGAGCTGAAGGCTAACCAGGAGAAGTTCCACCTGGATGATGCATACCTAATGTGGTTTCCTCTAGGGGTTCTTGGCATGCATCACTTTTATCTACATCGGGTTGGATGGGGCTTTGCATACTTTTTCACGTTCGGTTTATTCGGAGTCGGATGGCTGATTGACTTCTGCAGGTTGCCCGGCCTTGTCAGAAGAGCCAACGAAAGGCGAAATCACGAGAACCTTCTCGGAAACCAGTACCGTCAAAACGGATCGCCACCATGCCATTGTGAGGGCGCTGTCCATCCAGAACATGACGCAAGCAATGCAACGTCGTACCAATCCATCCAGGCCCCGGCTGGCCAACGGAACATGTTGGTGTATGCATTCCCACTGGATCAACACGGGCATCCGGTATGGTCGGAGAGAAGTGTCTGGACACAGGGCAACTTGGGACCTGATACAACCACCCCGACACACTGGCAACCCGGAGTGAATGGGCCGGCACCAGCTGATCCACCACCGCCTTATGCTCCCGCTGCACCAAGCTATAGTCAGACATGAGTCCAGATTTGTAAGGTGTATGACCAAAGATATCAACAGTACATGGGAAGGATTGAAGTATAATATGGCGAAAATCAGTGCATCTAAATCAGGAAGAGGGGATGGGGTGGGATGGTAAAGAAACAGATTCATGTAGATTCTGAGTCCAAAAAAAAAAAAAAGAAAAGAAAAAAGAAAGGAAACAAAGAGAGAGAGAGAGAGAGAGAGAGAAGGGGGGGGGGCGGGTCTCAGATAATAGAAAAGGCCACAATAAAATGAGGATTACATTAAACTGGACTCCGACTTTAACTATAGATGTAGAAATCTTAAGTAAATATTTTTTTAATGTGACATGAATGTTCCATGCGATTCTTCTGTTATTCCTATATGCCATGCCAGGTAGTCATATTTCGAATTTGAATATGAATTTGAATTTGAATTTGAATTTGAATTTGAATTTGAATTTGAATTTGAATTTGAATTTGAATTTGAATATGAATATGAATATGAATATGAATATGAATATGAATATGAAAATGAATTTGAATTTGAATATGAAT
This sequence comes from Echinometra lucunter, assembly GCA_029962745.1. Lineage (NCBI taxonomy): Eukaryota > Metazoa > Echinodermata > Echinoidea > Camarodonta > Echinometridae > Echinometra > Echinometra lucunter. Next base: position 5,146,726 of record CM057162.1, read on the forward strand.
ATGAATATGAATTTGAATTTGAATTTGAATTTGAATTTGAATATGAATTTGAATTTGAATTTGAATTTGCATTTGAATTTGAAGGCATTTGAAGAGCAGTTTTTTTCTACTGTGATATTCTTCCTAACTGAACACCAAAGATTGAGAAAACTGACATATTTGATCTTTTCCATAAATCAGGCTTCTCTTAATTAAGTTGCCCGCAGCTGACGTGTGTTGTATATCCGGACCTCATTATGTGATCATACCCAGGAGTTATGCTAGTAGCTCGTTAGCCATGCAGACTAATAAAACTAGTTCGATTATTTTGTTATGCCTAATCAAAGTAAAGTGTGTAACCTTATTACAAATTCCGAGGCGAAAATTTCACATTTTTATTCAAGTCAGTTATCCACATATGGCAGTGTTTCTGTTTTAGAGTTCTTATACATTTTTGTTTGCATTTTAAATTCTTTTTGTTTCGTTTACCTTCCATGTTTATGTGTTCTGTCGCAATTTTAGTTTTGATTTCGTCTTGTAATATTCTCTCCTTTTTCCTCTTTCCATTTCTCTCCCCTTTCCTTTTTCATTTCCTGTCTGAAACTATTTGATTTACCAGGCTTATACACGACAAGACCTGCTTCACTTTAGCCCCTCCACTACATGAATCAATTACATTGCATTTGTTTTCGTATTGATTTTTTATCATGACTGTAATTGATATCAGTAGGCCTATGTATTTCACAATGTATAGTTTGTATACTCATCAACTGATTTCTTTGGAAAATAGATTGAATAAAAAAAAGGAGAATTGAATTGAGTGATCTTATCGTGCATGTACATGTATCATAAGTCGCATCTAAATTAAAACTGATAGGTTTACATGTACTTCTATAAAAATGCATGACATACATGTAAACTGTGCTGGTTTTTCTCGTTTACATGAAGTCAGAATAGTGATCTGATCTTAATCAAATTTGTTAAGGATCCATATGGCAATTAACCCTACGAGTAAGAACCACATGGAATGTGAAAGTAAACGCGTTAAACAGGATACGGTACGCACTGTTAAAAATTGCTGTTGTAGAAAATTGCGGACACGCAGAGTTGCCAGTATTAACCCATTGGTGACAGAGGTCCACATTTTGTGGTTTGGCCTAATATCTTTTGATGCAAAGCCCTAAAAAATCATACCAAATACATGAGCAGAAAGAGCAAAAAATTCTACACAAACTGTGCCCATTTTGGTTGCGTCAATATTCGTTGTTCAATGCTGAAATTTTTAAAAAGGAAAATAAGCATTAAAATCCTTAAATTGGCAATGTGATAGAAGGTTTAAAATCACCGTTTTCCCCTGCAAATTGGCAACTTTTTGACTTCCCATCGTAATTTCTGTCAATTTATATTCATTTCAGATACATGACGTTTTATAAGAAAAATGTAGCAATAAAATAAAAATGTTGGTGTTGCCAATTTGAAGAATAAAAGCTGATCAAATTATGCTTTAAATAATTCCTGTCACGAATGGGTTAATGCAGTAAAATACTGCATCATTTACAGTCAAATGCTCCATTTTGTTGCTGTTTAGCCTATACTTTTATCGTAGAATAAACGATACAGTACTGTCAAAACAAACAAAAACAACCAAACAGTAAATTCCACATTATTTTTTTACAGTGCGTATTGGCCTAGATTAGCAGGGTGAGTCAGACAAAAATATGGGAGCGAGGGAAGAGGAGATAAAGGAAATGAAGAAAGGGGACTCGGGGGTGAGGAAGGGAGAAAATGACAGAGACGTAGATTAAAGGAATATTTGTAGTTTTCGAGGATGCTTACTTTTACTGTGTTCAAAATGAATGCAAACATATAATGAAACTACTTAATCGACGTTAAGTATCGGGATGATTAGTGATTACATGATAAATTATAGTTGTTTTTTTTATATAACATAGACAAAGAGAGGGATATAGTGGCAAATAGGGAGAGAGAGAGAGAGCACGTGGGAGAAGGAATTTAAAAAACGAAGAGAAGAGAAAACATTTACTCTCCTATTAGTTACAAAAATCTTCAAGAAAAATATCCATCAAGGAACAACAATAGAAGGAAATTTATCGAACTTTGTTCCAAGAAGAACAGTTGAATAAAGGAAACAAAAATAAGAGTTTATTTTTTGTGATTCACTTAGAAGTAAATCACTCATGAACGATTTCATAATGATGCTTTCAACCGCTGACAGGTTGACTGGAGGTCCAAACGTCATGCACTATAGGGCCTTCCTTTGTTAGTGAAAGTGAGCTGGGAAGTGGGGGGGGGGGGGCATAAAACTGTTCGTAAAGTTACGCATGACTTTACAATGACTTGAATATGAAGTGACAGTCTGAGATGGGATGCCCACAATTTTCCTGACGTTTTAACAAAGTGTGACTACTCTCTCTCTCTCTCTAAAAAAAATAAAATAAAGAGTGAACGCGTTCTCTCTGTTAGGGGTGAATTTCAGAAGAGAGTGCATTTAGAGTGAATTAAGAGTGAATTAAGAGTAAAAATTGTGATATTCGCTCTTTATTCACTCTTTGAGGGGTGACCTCAGTGATCACTCAAGGATTGAGTGATCACTGAGGTCAGAATTGAGTGATCAAATGAGTAGTACAAGCTAAATCGATTTTAAAGGGCGGGGGAGGGGGGGGGGGGTCATATAAGTGAATACTCAACGCTTTATTTCTTTGTGGGTGTCTTTAAATTGACATTTCCAGTAATTTCACAACTGATCACATGACATCACTAATACATAGTAAGGGGGTGCAAGGATTTCATGATAACGGGAATTTAAAATGTTATTCATGATAGATCTGCTCACTAATGTATTCCACTTAATGCACTTTTCCCTCCAGTATCCTTGGTTAATTACCAACCTTTCAGTTCACCTCCTATGTGTCATAGCATCAGAATACAAAGAATCCAGTTTGCATACATTATTTGTTTTGCTATGTCAGGCAAGCTTCTGGTAAACTTCTCAATTAATGGTGGAGTAGAATTCTCGCATGGGAACACAAATTCGGTATCTGTGGTTTCTTTTTCTTCCACTCTCTCTTTCTCCCTCTGTCTCTTTGTCTGTCTCTGTCTCTCTGTCTGTCTTTCCTTTCAGCTCTCTCTTTCTATATATCTTCCCCTCTTCTCTCAATTTCTACCTCCTGCCTTCTTTTCTCTCCTTTTCGAGAAGGATGGGGGGCAAGGTCGGGTGATGAGGGAACAAACATCATGCATCTCCCCCCCCCCCCCCCAAAAAAAAAAAAAAAAAAAAAAAAGATAAATAAATAAATAAATAAAATAAAAATAATGACATAAATAAATAAAAAGGAAGGAAGGAAAGTAATACCTGCAACTCTACAATGACAAAAGCTACAAACATTACTAGTGACTCGACAGAGTTTTCAACAAATAAAAAAAGGGGTTCATGTCAACCAATTTATTACAATAACACAATGTAATATTCTGTATGACACAAACTTCACCGAGTATGGAATACAGGTTCAGGGATATGTCATCATGAAGGGAAATTAACGTCAGACAAGTATGCTGGACAACATGAGTATGAGCATTGGTTGAATGACACATGTCCCAGCATCATGCAGTATCAATTTTATACACTCAGTGAATATTGAACATAAGCCTTGGACTAAATGCTCTATCAAACTTTTACCCTATGTTTTACGTTTATCTCTTTTTTTCTTCTTCTTCTGTAAACTCCTTTAAATTTGATTGTAAAGCGCATTTTCCATTCTGCACTCTGATAGCCTTAACTTCTTATCAAATTCATATAAGCAGGGATGCCAAGCTTGTCAAAACCACTGTAATATTTTGAGGGATGAAAAAAAAAAGTGTTTTGGTGAAAAAAAAGTACTTTCACCTTTTCTGCAAATGGCAAGTGTAGTAATACAATTTGGGGAAAAAAATAATCTATTGCTCATACTGATCTCAAAGGATAAATGTTGGTTCATTCACAGTCCATATTTAGCTGAAATCTTGCTTGAACCTTGAAAATTTGTTACTTGTACAACACCTCAGACATGTTTACTCTTAACCTAAAACTTTGCAAAACCTGATGCATATGTAACTGATAATGACTACTATTTCCTGGAGTGAGAATCTTTCCATCCTTTCAAAAATTCACTACAGTATTTGATCACTTTGGGGTAGGAAACTTCCATGCAGCAGGCATACATGTAGTTGCAAAACCTGTCAAAGCTTCGTACATCTGGCAATTTCTGCTTTTATAGTTATATTTCAAAATTGTGTCACAAAATTCTTAAGCAATTTTTCTCTGGATAAGAATATAACATAACTATACTTGTCTCTATTATCAGAAATATTGCACTTTTTTTTTTATACAGTTTTCACAAAACAGAAAAAAGGGAAATGCTACACTTTCACCACATACCTACATGGAAGAGGTGATCCATCTTTTCTGTTTTTACCTAATATGCATACATGTACCAGATAATTCATAAAATACAGGAGATACATGATATTGGTGCAGGTCCATTCAAAGTTAGACACTTTGAGTATCATGGTAATTGTTTGACCATACTAAGCCATGTAAGCATGATGCATATGAATATGGATGTTTGAAACATCATATAGAATCAATACATCCAATCAAATCAGACAGCATGACAGGCCACAATCAGGTCAAACATGTATCCGTTAACTTCTTTTGAGGAAACAAAGTTCAAATTTCAAAGTTGTAATACTGACATTCCAACGCCACTCGATTGTACAAACGGTTAATTTGAATTTGTATAATAACAATGATACAAAAATAATAACAATAACAATAAGGAAAGCAATAATAATAATGATAATAACGAAAACATCACAACAACAATAACAACTGTAATAATAATAATTCCAATATATGGCAGAATGAATCTTCACAATTCAGAAACCTGTTCAAGTTTCAGGAAAAGGCTGGACATTCCTCATTCAACCATACAGTACTGGACAAACTTTGCTGCTGACAGTATAGAACAAGCTGAAGTTCATGGAGTCTTATATCTGCTTGCATGACATATCAGTCAGAATCCACTCAGCATGAAGAGTCAATACATCTACATGTATCATGTCCTTGCCTGTAGCACTTGCCGGAGCCATTTTACCGGCTTGTTCAACCACGGCTCGGCACTGTTCACACCGTGTCCTACATTTCACACAGAAACCTTTTCATCAGCCCTAGGATATTGCTAAGAGCAGCATGCAGACCATATGAACGGAGAAGCCCACTTTAAAATCAAGACCATACACTTTCTCATTCATATCCACCTGTGGCATTGTACAGTGCATACCAAAAAATATACCCAACTTTGACAGTTTAAATAAAAATGTTTTATCCACATGATCTTGAAATTAAGCTTTCAGAATGGAAAAGGGCAGTTGATCCAAATCCACTGTCAGCCCAAACTTAGAAAAAAAGGATTGTGACAATAGTTTTTGAAAAGCCTGCTGCTCAGTCATCACAATTAGGAATAAGAAATACTCACAAAGAAGTCTTAGTCTTTACTATGATATAAATTTCTGGGTCACATAGATCATGCTTTTTGACTTACAAGCTGCCAAAGTTTGGTAGACTTTTTTTGATACACACTGTATATTTCACACTATGTTCCTGCATTCTGCACGAACACTTTCAGGCCAACGGCTTTAGTGTCCAGATCACTGCCTGCTTCATTCATGGAATGTCTATATTTTTCTGTCTCTGTATACTCTCTCTCCTCATGAACCTGGAGCATAGAAGGTAGATCTCTCAGCAGCATCTAAGGTGGCTTGGAGATTCAAATCAAACAGCTCACATCTGGAATAGAATAAGAGGATGCTTTTTTTTAGTAAAGCCAGCTGCACAATATACGATCCGACTGCGACCCGATTTTCGAACAAATGGCATTTAGCATTGAATATAAAAAGTTTAAACAAGTAACATTATCTTCTTTGAAGTTCAGAAAAATGAAAGGAATACTAAAATTGAAATTTTGGTTAACTGCAAGCCTTGTGGTAGGAGTAAAGACCAAATCGGCTTCAAATCGTAGCCGATCAAAAGATTGCTATGACGTCACTACGATTTGGAATCAAGTGTGCTTTTATTTTTGTAGGGAGGCTTGCAACAGCCCAGAATTTCGATTTTTGTATTCATACAACTATCTGCAACTTTGATCATTAAGATTTCATATGTTCGAATGCTCATATCAAAGGCTATAACAATTTTTTCCAAAATCGGATCGAGACAGATCGTATAGTGTGCGCCGGGCTTAATAATAATAATACTGGATATTTATATAGCGCACATATCCACCAAACAAGGTGCTCAAGCACTCCCAATATCACCCTGGCTCAGCTAGGCTACCAATATCAGTGCTTACAGCTTTCAAGGAATTCCTTCCTGATGGTACC
>CM057162.1:5153642-5172801 GCA_029962745.1 Echinometra lucunter
TCCCCCTTGGATTTCTTGGACTGCACCACTTTTACTTGGGACGTATAGGTATCGGATTCCTCTATTTCTTCACTTTCGGTGTGTTTGGGATCGGATGGATCATCGACTGGTTTCGGCTTCCATATCTGGTGAGGAAGACGAACGAGAAAAGAAGGGCTGATGCAGAGAGGGGGTATGTCCTGTATGGGGCCCTTTTGATGAGCTGTACGAGAGGAGTTTATGTTCAGCCTATCTTTTCTGGCTACCACCCGTTGGCATTTTCGGTAAGTACTGTACCAGTCTTCAGCATTTCACCATCTCTCTCCCCCCCCCCCCCCCTCTCTCTCTCTCCCTCTCGGGGAGGGGGGGGGGGGGGCTGGCATATGGCGGGTGCAGGATTGATTTCATTTCATTTTTTTTCTTTTTCTTTTCTTTTAATTGTTTTTCGGGGGATTCTGAACACAATAAACAGAATTGAGGGCTATTTTCATGTTGTGAACAAAGGGATATGTCAGCTTGTTTCTACTGGAGTTGTCAAATTCGCCGGGGGGGGGGGAGGGGGAATAAATTCCACTGACGTCCACCGTGGTCGTGCATGTTTCGTTTTGGGTTTTTTTTCTGTCGAGCTGTTGGTATTATTGTGCCTTCTATACTTTTTATAACTTATAAATGCATTAGTTTAAATTTACATCTTCGGACTTTAAAATATAATCGCCAACAAATCTGCATTTGTAAAATATCGTTAGACTTATTGGGTAAAGTGTTAAAGGTGATTATTTAAGTATTAAAAATCGCAATATTAATAATTTGAAATTCAACAGTTGGGGTGAGATTGTGATAAAAGATCGTTGACATATTTAGCACCCCGTCCCCATTTTATAGCTTTTAAAATATTTGTTTTTCAGTTCATGCAAAGAGGAAGGCGTAGTTTGCATGTCAATTTGACTATTATCTTCAAGTCGATTCATTTATATCTTCTTCGAGTTCAAAAATTTGAATAATTTGATTATTTATTACTATCACTTATGACTTCATTTACTTTAAATCGGTATGATGTTGTTTCGTCAATACTAATTTTCGAACATCCGTTCATTATGTCATATTCACTTTATAATGGAATGAATGAATAAATAAATAAATAAATAAATAAATAAATAAATAAATAAATGAATAAATAAATGAATGAATAAATGAATAAATGAATAAATAAATGAATGAATAAATGAATAAATAATGAATAAAATAAATGAATGAATAAATGAATGAATGAATAAATGAATGAATAAATAAATAAATAATGAAAAATAAATAAATGAATAAATAAATAAATAAATAAATATATAAATGAATGAATAAAAACTCCCAATGCACTGGCGGACTGAAGTTTCTCTGGCCTTGTTGAAGCTCGGGGGTGGGGGTACATATGCTACATGCACCTCGGCCTATCCCATGACCCTTAATTAGATCTGTCACTGAATCGCCTCTTTACTTACAAACTCGGCAAGACTTCCTTTTGCAACAGCTATCCAAATTGAATACACAGGGGTGTGAAATGGGAAGAATAAATAAATAAATAAATAAATATTAATATAAATAAATATTTAAGATTGTTAGGCCCCATCAAAAATATCGCCCTCTTTTAGAATGACGGGTTAGAGAGCACGTAAACACAACATTTGGGTGTCTTTCACTAAGGAAATCTTTCCCCAAATTGGTTTATGGAATGTCGCATGACTCTCTCAGGAACGTGCTAATCCTCGGTAAGTTATGGTAGTAAGTAACGTCCGGGGGAGCGTTTCATCAACATTGTTGTCTGACAAGTTGTCAGATCTGACATCTTTCCTTGATTTTGATTGGCTGAGAAGCATCGTTACTATGGCAACTGTCGGATAAAACATCCAACAAGTCCTTTCATGAAACGCCCCCCTGATTCCGAAGTCGCACATAATACAATGGGGCGGATCATGAAATTTGTAAAAGAGAGGGTCCAAGTCATTTTTTCTTTTTTTAGTCTTACAACCCCCCCCCCCTCCTTTCCCCAAACCATCAAGATATCGCATTTTTTTCTCTCAAGTTCTCGACAAGCAAAAATGATAAACACCAAAACAAAAATAAATACATGTAAATCAGGTTGGAAGTGCCCCCTGAAAGCATCACTGATTATAGAAATTATTTCTTTGTCTACTGCAGGTGCCCATCATTACTACCTAGGTCGTATTGGTTATGGAATCATATACAGTCTTACCCTGGGTCTCTTCGGCGTTGGATGGCTGTTCGATTTCTGTCGCATCTGGGTTCTCACCCGACGAGCCAACGAGGAGATCCGCACTTTACGCTCCGGAAGACCTCTTTCTACGGATCCCGGTGATCGTATGTACCTCGATGATGCCTACTCTCTGGCCTTCCCCCTTGGATTCTTGGGTCTGCATCACTTCTACATGCACCGTTGGATGTTTGGTATTACTTACTTCTTGACCTTCGGATGCATGGGCATTGGGTTCCTGGTGGACCTGGTGAGGATGCCATACTTGTTTAACAGGACCAAGAACGAAATGAAGGCTAACCAGGAGAAGTTCCACCTGGATGATGCATACCTAATGTGGTTTCCTCTAGGGGTTCTTGGCATGCATCACTTTTATCTACATCGGGTTGGATGGGGCTTTGCATACTTTTTCACGTTCGGTTTATTCGGAGTCGGCTGGCTGATTGACTTCTGCAGGTTGCCCGGCCTCGTCAGAAGAGCCAACGAAAGGCGAAATCACGAGAACCTTCTCGGAAACCAGTACCGTCAAAACGGATCGCCACCATGCCATTGTGAGGGCGCTGTCCATCCAGAACATGACGCAAGCAATGCAACGTCGTACCAATCCATCCAGGCCCCGGCTGGCCAACGGAACATGTTAGTGTATGCATTCCCACTGGATCAGCACGGGCATCCGGTATGGTCGGAGAGAAGTGTCTGGACACAGGGCAACTTGGGACCTGATACAACCACCCCGACACACTGGCAACCCGGAGTGAATGGGCCGGCACCAGCTGATCCACCACCGCCTTATGCTCCCGCTGCACCAAGCTATAGTCAGACATGAGTCCAGATTGTAAGGTGTATGACCAAAGAGATCAACAGTACATGGGAAGGATTGAAGTATAATATGGTGAAAATCAGTGCATCTAATCAGGAAGAGGGGATGGGGTGGGATGGTAAAGAAACAGATTCATGTAGATTCCGAGTCCAAAAAAAAAAAAAAAAAAAAAAAGAAAAAAAAAGAGAGAAGGGGGGGGGGGGGGTCTCAGATAATAGAAAGGGCCACAATAAAATGAGGACTACATTAAACTGGACTCCGACTTCAACTATAGATGTAGAAATGTTGAGTAAATATTTCTTTTTTTAATGTGACATGAATGTTCCATGCGATTCTTCTGTTATTCCTATATGCCAGGTAGTCATATTTCGAATTTGAATTTGAATTTGAATTTGAATTTGAATTTGAATTTGAATTTGAATTTGAATTTGCATTTGAATTTGAAGGCATTTGAAGAGCAGTTTTTTTCTACTGTGATATTCTTCCTAACTGAACACCAAAGATTGAGAAAGCTGTCATATTTGATCTTTTCCATAAAACAGGCTTCTCTTTATTAAGTTGTCCCCAGCTGACGTGTGTTGTATATCCGGACCTCATTATGTGACCATACCAAGGAGTTATTCTAGTAGCTCGTTAGCCATGCAGCCTAATAAAACTAGTTGGAGTATTTTGTTAAGCCTAATCAAAGTAAAGTGTGTAACCGTATTACAAATTCCGAGACGAAAATTTCACAATTTTATTCAAGTCAGTTATCCACATACAGCAGTGTTCCTGTATTAGAGTTTTTATACATTTTTGTTTGCATTTTAAATTCTTTTTGTCTCGTTTAGCTTCCATGTTTATCTGTCGCAATTTTAGTTTTGATTTCGTCTTGTAATATTCTCTCCTTTTTCCTCTTTCATTTCTCTCCCCTTTCATTTTTCATTTCCTGTCTGAAATATTTGATTTACCAGGCTTATACACGACAAGACCTGTTTCACTTTAGGTCCCTCCACTACATGAATGTTATATCACTGAAGCGCTGAATCAGTCTCTTTGCATTTGTTTTCGTATTGATTTTTATATCATGACTGTAATTGATATCAGTGGGCCTATGTATTTCACAATGTATAGTTTGTATACTCATCGACTGATTTCTTTGGAAAATAGATTGAATAAAAAAAGGAGAAGAATTGAATTGAGTGATCTTATTGTGCATGTACAATTAAAACTGATATTAGGTTTACTTGTAGTTCTATAAAAATGCATGACATACATGTAAACTGTGCTGGTTTTTCTCGTTTACATGAAGTCAGAATAGTGATCTGATCTTAATTAAATTTGTTAAGGATCCATATGGCAATTAACCTAAGAGTAAGAACCACAAGGAATGTGAAAGTAAACGCATTAAACAGGATACGGTATGCACTGTTAAAAATTGCTGTTGTAGAAAATTGCGGACACGCAGAGTTGCCAGTATTAACCCATTCGTGACAGAGGTCCACATTTTGTGGTTTGGCCTAATATCTTTTGATGCAAAGCCCTAAAAAATCATACCAAATACATGAGCAGAAAGAGCAAAAAATTCTACACAAACTGTGCCCATTTTGGTTGCGTCAATATTCGTTGTTCAATGCTGAAATTTTTAAAAAGGAAAATAAGCATTAAAATCCTTAAATTGGCAATGTGATAGAAGGTTTAAAATCACCGTTTTCCCCTGCAAATTGGCAACTTTTTGACTTCCCATCGTAATTTCTGTCAATTTATATTCATTTCAGATACATGACGTTTTATAAGAAAAATGTAGCAATAAAATAAAAATGTTGGTGTTGCCAATTTGAAGAATAAAAGCTGATCAAATTATGCTTTAAATAATTCCTGTCACGAATGGGTTAATGCAGTAAAATACTGCATCATTTACAGTCAAATGCTCCATTTTGTTGCTGTTTAGCCTACACTTTTATCGTAGAATAAACGATACAGTACTGTCAAAACAAACAAAAACAACCAAACAGTAAATTCCACATTTTTTTACAGTGCGTATTGGCCTATAAGATTAGCAGGGTGAGTCAGACAAAAATATGGGAGTGAGGGAAGAGGAGATAAAGGAAATGAAGAAAGGGGACTCGGGAGTGAGGAAGGGAGAAAATGACAGAGACGTAGATCAAAGGAATATTTATAGTTTTCGAGGATGCTTACTTTTACTGTGCTCAAAATGAATGCAAACATATAATGAAACTACTTAATCGACGTTAAGTATCGGGATGATTAGTGATTACATAATAAATTATAGTTGTTTTTTTTTATATAACATAGACAAAGAGAGGGATATAGTGGCAAATAGGGAGAGAGAGAGAGAGCACGTGGGAGAAGGAATTTTAAAAACGAAGAGAAGAGAAAACATTTACTCTCCTATTAGTTACAAAAATCTTCAAGAAAAATATCCATCAAGGAACAACAATAGAAGGAAATTTATCGAACTTTGTTCCAAGAAGAACAGTTGAATAAAGGAAACAAAAAAAATAAGAGTTTATTTTTTGTGATTCACTTAGAAGTAAATCACTCATGAACGATCTCATAATGATGCTTTCAACCGCTGACAGGTTGACTGGAGGACCAAACGTCATGCACTATAGGGCCTTCCTTTGTTAGTGAAAGTGAGCTGGGAAGTGGGGGGGGGGGGGCATAAAACTGTTCGTAAAGTTACACATGACTTTACAATGACTTGAATATGAAGTGACAGTCTGAGATGGGATGCCCACAATTTTCCTGACGTTTTAACAAAGTGTGACTACTCTCTCTCTCTAAAAAAAAATAAATAAATAAAGAGTGAACACGTTCTCTCTGTTAGGGGTGAATTTCAGAAGGGAGTGCATTTAGAGTGAATTAAGAGTGAATTAAGAGTAAAAATTGTGATATTCGCTCTTTATTCACTCTTTGAGGGGTGACCTCAGTGATCACTCAAGGATTGAGTGATCACTGAGGTCAGAATTGAGTGATCAAATGAGTAGTACAAGCTAAATCGATTTTAAAGGGCGGGGGAGGGGGTCATATGAGTGAATACTTAACGCTTTATTTCTTTGTGGGTTCCTTTGAATTGACATTTCTAGTAATTTCACAACTGATCACATGACATCACTAATACACAGTAAGGGGGTGCAAGGATTTCATGATAACGGGAATTAAAAATGTCATTAATGATAGACCTGCTCACTAACGTATTCCACTTAATGCACTTTTCCCTCCAGTATCCTTGGTTAATTACCAACTGTTCAGTTCACCTCTTATGTGTCATAGCATCAGAATATAAAGAATCCAGTTTGCATACATTAGTTGTTTTGCTATGTCAGGCAAGCCTCTGGTAAGCTTCTCAATTAATGGTGGAGAAGAATTCTCGCATGGGAACACAATTTCGGTATCTGTGGTTTCTTTTTCTTCCACTCTCTCTCTCTCTCCCTCTGTCTCTCTGTCTTTCCTTTCAGCTCTCTCTCTCTATATATCTTCCCCTCTTCTCTCATTTCTACCTCCTACCTTCTTTTCTCTCCTTTTCGAGAAGGGGGGGGGGGGGGGGGGGGGGGTGATGAGGGAACAAACAACATGCACCTCCCCCCCCCCCCCCCGATAAATAAATAAATAAAATAAATAAATAAACCAATAAATTAAATGAATAAATAAATAAATAAATAAATAAATAATGACATAAATAAATAAAAAATGAAGGAAGGAAAGTAATACCTGCAACTCTACAATGACAAAAGCTACAAACTTTACTAGTGACTCGACAGAGTTTTCAACAGTTAAAAAAAGGGTTCATGTCAACCAATTTATTACAATAACACAATGTAATATTCTGTATGACACAAACTTCACCGAGACTTATGGAATACAGGGTCAGGGATATGTCATCATGAAGGGAAATTAAAGTCAGATGAGTATGTTGGACAACATGCAGGGCCAGATCCAGAATTTTTCAAAAAAGGGGGGGGGGGGGGGGGTTGCACTATTTTGAGGGATGAAAAGCAAAGTGTTTTGGGTGGAAAAACATTACTTTCACCTTTTCTGCAACTGACAAGTGTAGTAATACAATTTGGTGATAAAAGAATTTATAACTCATACTGATCTCAAAGGATAAATGTTGGTTCATTCATAGTCCATATTTAGTTGAAACCTTGCTTGAACCTTGGAAATTTGTTACTCGTACAACACCTCAAGGCTCAAACATGCAAGCACTTACTCTAAACCCAAATCTTTGCACAACCTGAAGGATATGCAAATAATATTGACCACCATTTCTTGAATGAGAATCTTTCCATCCTTTAAAAAAATTCACTGCTGTTGCATCACTTTGGGGCAGGAAAATTCCATGAATCAGGAATACTTGCAAAACCTGTTGAAGCTTCATGCATCTGGCAATTTCTGCTTTAATAGTTATATTTCAAAATTGTGTCACAAAATTCTTAAGCAATTTTTCTCTGGATAAGAATATAACATAACTATACTTGTCTCTATTATCAGAAATATTGCACTTTTTTTTAAAACAGTTTTCACAAAACAGAAAAAAAGGGAAATGCTACACTTTCACCACATACCTACGTGGAAGAGGTGATCCATCTTTTCTTTTTTACCTAATATGCATACATGTACCAGATTCATAAAATACAGGAGATACATGATATTGGTGCAGGTCCATTCAAAGTTAGACACTTTGAGTATCATGGTAATTGTTTGACCATACTAAGCCATATAAGCATGATGCACATGAATATAGATGTTTGAAACATCATATTGAATCAATAAATCCAATCATATCAAACAGCATGACAGGCCACAATCAGATCAAACATGTATCCGTCAACTTCTTTTGAGGAAACAAAGTTCAAATTTCAAAGTTGTAATACTGACATTCCAACGCCACTCGATTTTACAAACGGTCAATTTGAATTTGTATAATAACAATGATACAAAATAATAACAATAACAATAAGGAAAGCAATAATAATAATGATAATAATGAAAACATCACAACAAGAATAATAACAGTAATAATACTAATAATTCCAACATTTGGCAGAATGAATCTTCACAATTCAGGAACCTGTTCAAGTTTCAGGAAAAGGCTGGACATTCCTCATTCAACCATACAATACTGGACAAACTTTACCGCTGACAGTATAGAACAAGCAGAAGTTGATGAGGTCTTATATCTGCTTCCATGACATATCAGTCAGAATCCACTCAGCATGAAGAGTCAATACATCTACATGTATCATGTCCTTGCCTGTAGCACTTGCCGAAGCCATTTTACTGGCTTGTTCAACCACGGCTCGACACTGTTCACACCGTGTCCTACATTTCACACAGAAACCTTTTCATCATCCCCTAGGATATTGTTAAGAGCAGCATGCAGACCATGTGAACGGAGAAGCCCACTTTAAAATCAAGACCATACACTTTCTCATTCATATCCACCTGTGGCATTGTACAGTACATACCAAAATATAAACCCAACTTTGGCAGTTTAAAATAACAAGCCAATAGCAAGATTGTGTCTCGCCCACCCGTGACTAAATAACACGAAGGTTTCCCCAAGTACATCCCTAACCAAGTTTGATATCGCAAAGTCTTGCAGGTAAACTTTAATGTTTGACCTCAAATGACCTTTGACCTCACCATGTGAACTCCGACAGCACCACAACATGATGTTACCCCTAGTACATCTATGACCCAAGTTTGGTTGCCATTTGACCATCAGTTGTCAAGTTATGTGTCATAAGAGAGTCGTGCATGTAAACTGTAATGTTTGAAATAAAATAACCTTTGACCTTACCACGTGACATCCGATGCCACTATAACATGAAGGTCTCCCAAGTGCATCCATGACCCAAGTTTAGTTAAAAAGGGAGCAGACGTTGCAAAGTTACTTATCATAAGAGAGTCTTGCAAGTAAACTTTCACGTTTGATATAAAATGACCTTTGACCTTACCATGTGACCTCTGATACCACTATAACATGAAGGTCCCCCAAGAACCCTTTCACCTTATCATGTGAAGTCCAACAGAATGATAACATGCACTTCCCCTTAGTGATCTGCAACCCAAGTTTGACTCAAAAGTGTGACACGGTTGCAAAGTTTTGTGTCATAAGAGAGTCTTGCACGTAAACTTTAACCGTTCAACGTTTGACCTGTAATGACCTTTGACCTGACCATGTGACCTCTGACTGGACCATAACATGCAGGTCCCCTTAGTGCATCGACAACCCAAGTTTGATAGATAAGTGTCACACGGTTGCAGAGTTTTGTGTCATAAGAGAGTCTTGCACGTAAACTTTAATGTTTGACCTGAAATGACCTTTGACCTTACCATGTGACCTATGACTGGACCATAACATGCAGGTCCCCTTAGTGCATCGACAACCCAAGTTTGATAGATAAGTGTCACACGGTTGCAGAGTTTTGAGTCATAAGAGAGTCTTGCACGTAAACTTCAACGTTTGACCTGAAATGACCTTTGACCTTACCATGTGACCTCTGACTGGACCATAACATGCAGGTCCCCTCAGTGCATCTACAACCCAAGTTTGGTTGAAAAGTGAGTCACGGTTGCAAAGTTATGTGTGGTAAGAGAGTCTTGCACGTCAACTTTAACATTTGACCTGAAATGACCTTTGACCTTACCATGTGACCTCTGACTGGACAATAAGATGCAGGTCCCCTTAGTGCATCTACAACCCAAGTTTGATTGAACAGTGTCACACAGTTGCAGAGTTTTGTGTCATAAGAGAGTCTTGCACGTAAATTTTAACGTTTGACCTAAAATGACCTTTGACCTTACCATGTGACCTCTGACTAGAGCATAACATGCAGGTCCGCTTAGGGCATCTACAACCCAAGTTTGGTTGAAAAGTGAGTCACGGTTGCAGAGTTTTGTGTCATAAGAGAGTCTTGCACGTAAACTTTAACGTTTGACCTGAAATGACCTTTGACCTTACCATGTGACCTCTGACTGGACCATAACATGCAGGTCCCCTTAGTGCATCTACAACCCAAGTTTGGTTGAAAAGTGAGTCACGGTTGCCAAGTTATCTTTCATAACGTTTGTGACGGACGGACGGACGGACGACGGACGGACGACGGACGGACGACATTTGGATCCCTTAGTCTCGCCTTCACCTCCGGTGGGCGAGACAAAAATGTTTTATCCACATGATCTTGAAATTAAGCTTTCAGACTGGAAAAGGGCAGTTGATCCAAATCCACTGTCAGCCCAAACTAGGAAAAAGAGGATTGTGACAACAGTTTATGAAAAGCCTGCTGCTCAGTCATCACAATTAGGAATAAGAAATACTCACAAAGAAGTCTTAGTCTTTACTATGACATAAATTTCTGGGTCACATAGATCATGCTTTTCGACTTACAAGCTGCCAAAGTTTGGTGGACTTTTTTTGATACACACTGTATATTTCACACTATGTTCCTACATTCTGCACGAAAACTTTCAAGCCAACGGCTTTAGTGTCCAGATCACTGCCTGTTTCATTCATGGAATGTCTATATTTTTCTGTCTCTGTATACTCTCTCTCCTCATGAACCTGGAGCATAGAAGGTAGATCTCTCAGCAGCATCTAAGGTGGCTTGGAGGTTCAAATCAAACAGCTCACATCTGGAATAGAATAAGAGGATGCTTTTTTAGTAAAGCCAGCTGCACACTATACGATCCGACTGCGACCCGATTTTCGAACAAATGGCATTTAGCATTGAATATGAAAGTTTAAACAGGTAAAATTATCTTATTTGAAGTTCAGAAAAATGAAAGGAATACTAAAATTGAAATTTTGGTTAACTGCAAGCCTTGTGGTCGGAGTAAAAGCCAAATCGGCTTCAAATCGTAGCCGATCAAAAGATTTGCTATGACGTCACTACGATTTGGAATCAAGTTCGCTTTTATTTCTATAGGGAGGCTCGCAATAGCCCGGAATTTTGATTTTTTGTATTCATACAACTATTCTCAACTTTGATCATTAAGATTTCACATGTTTGAATGTTCATATCAAAGGCTATAACAATTTTTTCCAAAATCGGATCGAGATGGATCGTATAGTGTGCGCTGGGCTTAATAATAATAATATTGGATATTTACATAGCGCACATATCCACTAAACAAGGACCTGTGCTCAAGGCACTCCCAATATCACCCGGCTCAGCTAGGCTACCAATATCAGTGCTTACAGCTTTCAAGGAATTCCTTCCTGCTGGTACCCATTTACACCTGGGTGCAGAGTGGTGAATGTAGATTAATGTCTTGCCTAAGGTCATTAGTGCCACTGTAGGATTTGAATCCTGACCTTGTGGTTTACAGTCCAGGGACTTATCCACAACACCCCTTTAGTAAACTTGAAAATGATTAGTTGATTGCGACAATAGATTTATGACTGAAATTGGTAACATAATGGTTCAAATCAAAACTCTACATGAAATGAAAAAGGAATAGTAAAACAAGGAAAAAGAAATGACAGTCTTTATCAGTACATGTATGAAAATATCTAATGTATAGGAGTTTCCAAGTGACATGGCATATTTAATTGAAGATGTAAGCTGATCTTGTGGTTGGCTTCTTTCTTGCTGACATACTGGTAACAACCATCGGTTGTGTTGATTGTATGGTGATGATGAAGGTTAGTTCAACCAAATGATGTCTCGATCTCACGAAGAAAACACAGTACATGCTTATTTCATATGACAAAGATATTCCCATTATCCAAGGAAAAAGCTATTTTTCGGTCACACTGAAAATTGAAAAATGATACCTTGTTAAGCTGTAAGCCATATCCTGGTATACTGTGTGGACAGTCACTAATTTTCAATCTTGAAAGTAAAAGTAACTTTACAAGACAAGGATCTACTGATAACAAATGGGAAATCCCCTACAAGAATCCTACCTGACTGGCATATCTATGGAGTAGAATGGGTTCTTGAGAGCATAGTCTGTGTAGAGCTCATAGATCTTCTTCAATAGACCTTCCATACTTCCTTGTTTTGGATCAGATAGTACGATCAGTTTGATACCTGTCAATTAAGAATATAAGAAGAAGAATAGTTACACAGCAATTCCACATGGGAAGAACAACCAGCTCACTTCAGATTAATAATAAAAACAATCACAGTGATAATCCTGAATAGCCAAATCCTTTAAATTACTAACTAGTAGAAAAATTCACTATCACAGTCAGTATTGGAATAATGCATGTTTGATTTCACAAGACATTTTTGTTCTTTGAAAATGGCACCAATTTCTGGTAATTCCTTTAATAAGGTTGTACCACAATATAATGAAAATTTTTTGGAATGAAAGAGTTCAGGTGAAAGAATGGGCATATTTTCATAGCATTAAATGGTAAAAAGGAAGGCAAGGTACAAAACAGGCACACAAACTCTAAACATGTTACCTTAGATTCATGGAATTGCCCAGTTTTATAACGTTTATAAACGCTTTATTATTATCACTCCAGTGAGTCCATTCAATGGATTCAACTGCTGTTCCACATATACATGTAAAGTGCACCATCTCCACCCCCTGAGGAGTATTCCAGCCAGGTACCATGTGATTTACAAGCACACACAAATCATGCCAATCTAACTACATGTACAATCTAACTACGTTCGCATCCTACAAGGTACCCGTTTTACACCATGAGACTGGTTTCATATAGTCCACACTAACTACGTTCGCATCCTACAAGGTACCCGTTTTACACCATGAGACTGGTTTCATATAGTCCACACTAACTACGTTCGCATCCTACAAGGTACCCGTTTTACACCATGAAACTGGTTACATGTAGTCCACACTGTCCACCTTACATCGAAAGATACATGTGAAAGATTTGGTGATATTCCACTACAAGAACCAGTCAAGCGAGGAACGCACTCGACCAGCAGTCTGTTTTGGCCCCATCTGTGGAGAGTTTTAGGGGAAAACTCTAGCATGCACTACCTGACCTACTAAAGTTAATGACATGCGGAGTACCGTCCTGCTGACTATAACTGATGAAATTTTGATGTGTCAATGTGAGGAAGGTCTCCTATCCAAGTAATTCATGTTTGAACTGAAAATCATTTAAGGATTTGTTGCAACACAAAGTATGTTTTTTACCTCCGTTGCATGGACATCTGATAAAAATTGCATATCAGCAACAGACTCAATGGTCTGAAATTTCGATAAACCATTGATGCTCAAAAAAGTAAACCTTGGTGGGTCACATATTTTTTTTTTGCTGAAGCTTGCATTTGCTTCTATTTGCCTACTGGTACTACTGGTATCTTAAACGAGACCCTTTTTGTTCTGGTATGTTACAAAAATTGCCCCAACTCCATGGAATTACTCATTTCTAGCACCATATGCCTAGATAGCTCTATAAGTGCATCATCGTCAGATAGAGATGAAAAATATTCCGCTATTTCTGATCCAGGAATTAGCCCCATCAAAGAATAGCAAGCGATTCTAAGATGACAACTGAATTAGCACTAGAAATAATATGCAAAACAGGGGGCTATTTTTGATACGTCCTCGTCAGCTTGAGGTTTGAGAGCTGGCTTGTCAATCCTATCGTGCACTGTGCCCACAACCGGCACGTCCTCGTCAGCTTGAGGTTTGAGAGCTGGCTTGTCGATCCTATCGTGCACTGTGCCCACAACCGGCATGTCCTCGTCAGCTTGAGGTTTGAGAGCTGGCTTGTCGATCCTATTGTGCACTGCGCCCACATCGGGCTATAACTCCAGGTAGAATGCAATATACAGAGCTCGAGCTGATGTGGACGCTACTGCACGCTTCAGCTGAGTTCGAGCTAATATCCCCGATCTCACAATAGTGGGCTATTCTTCAGCCATGCTTCTTGCCAGGACCTCTTCACATGGTGGGGCCACCATGTGTAAATTTAAAGAACACTTTTGCCACAATGGGTAAATTTAGAAGGGGAAATACCACCATGTGTAAATTTAAGCATGAAAGTGCAGCCAATCATTTGCCAATGACACTTTTTGTATTAAAGGTTACCCAACCAAAACAAGGTCACATATTCGGTTTTCTGAATCATGTGTTAACTTTTCCTCCTTACCAAACATTAGATTTCCAAGTGTATTGAAAATCCTGGTGGGCTCGAGCTGATGAGGACCCACCTGATTATGTCTAGTTTTTATGTCCTTCCACTAAATAAGCTAAAAGTGATTACACAATGGTAATTTTTTTATATATATATGATCGAGAATAGAATTCTAAGAAGAATAACATTAAAAATTTGATGGTTTTCAATCAAAATCAATGCATTTTGGCTAATTTTCTCATAAAAAGTCAAGAGTTCACCAAAAAATTTGAGCATTTGGTATGACGTAAAAGTGGGTACCCAGCTTCGCGCATTGCAGTTGTGCTGCGCGCTAGACTGTACAATTTGTATTAAACCTTGCGCGCATTTTGCTAGAATTGTGCGACAAGGTACCCACTTTGACGTCATTTTGACGTCAAAGTGGGTACCCAGTTGAAACTGGGTCACAGCTGAGGGGTCAAAAATATCCTGAAATCTAACCACATTCGGGGGTTTCCTTGGCAACAGGACTTAAAAAAACTTTAGGCAGATGATTTTGTGCTAATAAAGTCATGCTGTTTTAAATGAACTAACATTGTTTCAGCATTGGGTACCCCCTTTAAAGACGAAGAATTACCTGACAATGTCTGGTAGCAATAGAGTTTGAATGCATCTGTTTCCAGAAGTTGGATACCTGATGACCTTTGCTCTGGCGACAGCTGGCTTCCAATGGCGTACAACCTGCAAGAGAGAGAGAAAGAGGAAAAAAAAAAGAGGGATTATGAAAGTGAATGTACACATTGGATGAAGATAGGGAGAAAGGGACAGATGGGAGAGAGGATCGAAAGAGAAAGGAAAGAGAAAGAGGAATATGAAAGCATACATTAAAGATGCTCTGTCATGGGCTTTCATGGGGAATTTGACACCATGGGTGCTTACCCAGTAACAGGTGTTGTCCATCACTATGAGTTTTATGACCAACAGAACTTATGTAATGCTCTGTATATTCCACCCTTTGCCCCATATGGCAAAGTCATTATCTCACTTTCCCTGGTCCAAGAATGCCCGAAGCAGGCCCAAGAATGTTTATGGTGGGACACCTTGTTTTGCTGTGCTCCAGAAATGTAGCTCTATTACAGGTATAACCAGTGCTTTTCACAAAGTCTGGTGTCAGCAAATTATGATTCACTCCCCATGAAAACCCACAACAGAACCTCTTTAAAGGGAGATGGGGAGAGGACATGGAGAGAAAAAAAATTAAACAGAATAAAGACAAAGGGATCAAGGGACAGTAAGGTTGAGAGGTCGAGGAAAGAGAAGGAGAGAGGGAGAGAGAGAGAGAGAGCAAGCACATTACAGAGGGGTAAAGTATTGGAGAGAAGGGAGAGATAAGGGGGAAAGAAAAAAGGTAGAGATGGAAAAAAAAAACCAGTTATGAGATCAATCACATTAAACCTGCAGGCAACACCTATCTTTTATTTTCTGTGATGTTTTTGCAAGATTATGGGATAATCGTAAACACTTTGCAATTACAATGTATTTCTTATGGACGAAACTGAAAATACAAGAGCTTTAGCTTTCTATCTATGTCCATCATTTATCAACTGTGGGTAAAGTGCAAAGCACTCAATTACAAAATTTGACGCAGTGAGTACGTGAACCTATACATGTACTTTTCATGCTATAAGACTTATGTTTTCCCCCGGGGGGGGGGGGGGGGGGGGGGGGCACTGTCATTACAAGGTGAACACCATGCTCGAACACGGACTTTCAAAATGGACCCTAAACAAGTAATTATCCTTCGATCTCAGAATACCCTAAACAAGTATTTTGTTCATGTTTTCACCACCCTAAACAAGTATTTTCAAATCAAGCTATGTAAAAGTATACCCTTTTTTTTCCTGATTTTTGCAATTTTGATACCCTTTGCACTGTACGCACGTGCATCGCCCATCCGTGAAAAACAACCCTCTTTACACGTTTTTGTGTACAAGCATGGTGTCCACCCTCCTGGGTGATTTCCTTTTGCACTTCTACTTACGAATGAAACATGCTGGCCAACATGATCCTCTCATTAGTAGATAGCTTGGGTCGTCCAAACTTGATGGCTATTGGGTAGTTTTCTTGATTGGCGATGACTTCAAGCACCTCACGACCATCCTCAAGCTGACGACCTTTGACCTGCTCACCATTCACACCAAGCACAGTGTGCCCAACTGGATAGAGGAAACATAATGCAGACTTTACCAGAAGTATATAAATAACCAAGAGCCGTATTCTGAAGATTGCTTTATATTTTATCTTATTTTAATTGTCATTGCAATCAGATATAGGGTGTGCCATTGGCTCACACTGGGTACTTTTGACTTGCATGCTGGTCCATGGGCCCAATTTTGCGCAGTTCAAACCAATCACAAGTTCGCCTTCAAAATTTATTATGACAACTTTTCCGCTCTTACACAATTTGAAAAAAATATAGATATAACATGAACCAAAATGGGCAAATAGGGGACCGGAACGCGCGCACATATTCATTTGTGTGCAAACAAATGCAGCCGGTGGCAGTGGCAGAGTCGGCGGCGAGGGGGACTATTTGCACAAGATTCATGGATGAAACATTTGTGAGTTTGAGAACATTTCTGGCAAAAATCAAAATGATTTTCTCCACATAATCACACATTTGAAAGCCGAGAGGACAATGTAATATATTAGAACATAATTACTTGATTAAAACATATTTTAAAGTCATTTTGAACTTGATCATGGACTTGTCACATACCCTGACTTTCGGCTGTTGCTGCCGATCTCTGCACAGTATAAATGGCATGCGCGCGCGTTCCGGTCACCTTTTCTCCGGGTTTGCCCCAAAATGAATTCTGATTGCAAAATCTAAGCTGAAACCCCGCGGGGGGGGGGGGGGGGGGGGGGGGGGGGGGGGGGGGGGGGGGGGGGGGGGGGGTACTCGACCCCAAAAGTGGTAGGTATGTCCCGCGGGCGAGACAAAAAACGGGGGCTTTGGAACAGGCTTATTGTGAAAAGGAGGGTCTTCGGAACCAAAAATGTTTGTGAAAACGGGGGTCTTTGGCACGGTTCGCCTGCGTGTGAGTGCGTATGTATCCCTATGGAACGGGCATACGTGCATGCAGCTAGCCTGCCGGCACGGGCGCCGGGTGCGCTCGCGCAGAGGCAATGGTCGGACAGCGCTCTGCGGGCCGCTTTTCACCAAAAATGCAGCTCATTGTAGCGGATCAATGCGGCCGGAACGGCGTAACGAAAAATATGTGAAGCTTTGGAACGGATTTCTTTCTTCTTTTTTCTCGATAAGAAGAAAATGCTATGCTTTGAAACGGCTTTCTTTCTTCTTTTTCTCAATAAGATAAAAATGCTATGCTTTGGAACGGAAATTTGAGTGTAAAAATGGGGGTCTTCTCCGCGGCACATACCCACCACGCATTATATACTGAGTGCCCCTCCCCCCCCCCCCCCCCCCCGGGGCTGAAACTGCCAATTTGAATACGGAAACAGTGATTATATAATATTCACTGCGTTGCCAATTTAAAGAGTTTAATGATTAGTTACATTTAAAGTTAAACTGCTCTAATCTAATTTGAAAACGGAACAACAGTCAACATACTGCATTGGGAATGGACTCAAAACTTTCAGTGAATTTTTCTCTTTCTGCTGATGTAGACGTATGTAATGCCCAGCATTCTGGATCAGCAGATACTGCGAAAGCGTCTCCTAAAGGAGACACTGTAGTACCTCTATGGGTTAGAGGCACCATACCACACTCACCGTGTATTCCATCTCTCTGACCGAATGCTACCACTACCCTTTCGTCCATGATCTTCAATGTTAATTCCAGTGGATAACTAAATGTCTTTTCCACCTCTGTTTTAGGGTTTGCATGGTCTAACTGATAAATCAATCCTCCTGCTCTGTTGATAATATAAACACTGTAAACCGTCATGTTGATTATAGACAAGGATCTTGGCAACAAATATGTAGGATTGCAGTATTTACGCACGTATAATACGGAACGAATGCTCGCGCTCGATTCGATTCGACTCGATTTGATTTATATGAATGGGCGTTAACTAACTCATAGTCTTATACAAGACTGACACTAACAAATTCGGTCTAGATGCGTATAAAAAGAGGCTGGGTCTAACAAAGAATGTATCTATCTTTAAAACATTTAATTAACACGACAAAATGTGGAAAAACTCTCAGTTCTTAAAATTAAGCAGTGCAGCCGTTCCTAGTTTTAGCTGCAAGTAGTCTAAAGTGGGATATATTTTGACTGAATAAAGGCTACGGATTCCTACGTGTGAAGTGGTAAAAATCTTATGCCCGAATCAGTAGTAATTTTTCCTTGTTTCTCTTTTAAGTAGAATTTACTTTTTTTAAAAGCACAAATCTTTCCCCTTGCGTACCTGATTTAAGTCTTGCTAATTTAAACTTTTCACGTATTAGAATATACATGATAACTTGAAGGAAAATCAAATCCAAGAACATTCAAGTACTGTACATGAACTATTTTTTTTTCTTTCAAGACGACCAGGAGATTCACAGGACTACCACTCCCTCCCGTAGGGCCTATACAGATGATGATGATGATGACGATGAATTTGAACTTGAATCACTTTAGTCATTTAACTCAAATTAAGAAATTATGTATATTACTCAAACAAAGTTGATTGTACTTTTATTTCAAGTAAAGACTTATGGAATGCATAAGTTAAGTATTAACATAACTGCATGAATATTCATTAAGGCCAATATATATATATATATATATATAAAATAAAATAATTCATTTTGTGTTTGAATGAAACTATGAAAACTTAAGGAGTGCACAACCTTTCTTAATCAGTTTAAGCAAAAAAGAAAAAAAGGGGACAATTGTGAATCGTCAAGCAATTTATAACTTGATATTTCAGGAAAATTTCCAACCAATTTATTAACGGTTAAGATGCCAAGTGACACCGTACCACAATATTCCAACTTCAGTGGTAACAAGTATGGAAGCGCGCTGCAA
>CM057162.1:5173301-5210801 GCA_029962745.1 Echinometra lucunter
TGAGAGCTGGCTTGTCGATCCTATCGTGCACTGCGCCCACATCAGGCACGTCCTCGTCAGCTTGAGGTTCAAGAGCTGGCTTGTTGATCCTATTGTGCACTGCGCCTACATCAAGCTATAGCTCCAGTTAGAATGCAATATACAGAGCTCGAGCTGATGTGGACGCTACTGCACGCTTCAGCCGAGTTCGAGCTAATATCCCCGATCCCACAATAGTGGGCTATTCTTCAGCCATGCTTCTTGCCAGGACCTCTACACACGGTGGGGCCACCACGTGTAAATTTAAAGAACACTTTTGCCACAATTGGTAAATTTAGAAGGGGAAATACCACCATGTGTAAATTTAAGCATGAAAGTGCAGCCAATCATTTGCCAATGACACTTTTTGTATTAAAGGTTACCCAAACAAAACAAGGTCACATATTCGGTTTTCTGAATCATGTGTTAACTTTTCCTCCTTACCAAACATTAGATTTCCAAGTGTATTGAAAATCTTGGTGGGAAGCATGCTTCAGGCTCGAGCTGATGAGGACCCACCTGATTATGTCTAGTTTTTATGTCCTTCCACTAAATAAGCTTAAATACCTGACAATGTCTGGTAGCAATAGAGTTTGAATGCATCTGTTTCCAGAAGTTGGATACCTGATGACCTTTGCTCTGGCGACAGCTGGCTTCCAATGGCGTACAACCTGCAAAAGAGAGAGAGAGAGGAAAAAAAAAAGAGGGATTATGAAAGTGAATGTACACATTGGATGAAGATGGTGAGAAAGGGACAGATGGGAGAGAGGATCGAAAGAGAAAGGAGAGAGGGAGAGAGAGAAGAAAGAGGAATATGAAAGCATACATTAAAGAGGCTCTGTTGTGGGCTTTCATGGGGAATTTGACACCATGGGTGCTTACCCAGTAACAGGTGTTGTCCATCACAATGAGTTTTATGCTCTGTATATTCCACCCTTTGCCCCATATGGCAAAGTCATTATCTCACTTTCCCTGGCCCGAGAATGCCCGAAGCAGGCCCAAGAATGTTTATGGTGGGACACCTTGTTTTGCTGTGCTCCAGAAATGTAGCTCTATTACAGGTATTACCAGTGCTTTTCACAAAGTCTGGTGTCAGCGAATAATGATTCACTCCCCATGGAAACCCATGACAGAACCTCTTTAAAGGGAGATGGGGAGAGGACATGGAGAGAAAAAAAAAATTAAACAGAAAGGGAAATGAGAGAATAGGAAAGAGGGCAGAGAGGAGAGTACATGTATAATGGAATGAAAGAGATAGAGACAAAGGGAGTCAAGGGGTAGTAAGATTGAGAGGTAGAGGAAAGAGAAGGAGAGAGGGAGAGAGAGAGAGCAAGCACATTACAGGGGGGTAAAGTATTGGAGAGAAGGGAGAGATAATGGAAACGGGGAAAGAAAAAAGGTAGAGATGGAAAAAAAACCCAGTAATGAGATCAATTACATTAAACCTGCAGGCAACACCTATCTTCTATTTTCTGTGATGTTTTTGCATTTATCAATTGTGGGTAAAGTGCAAAGCACTCAATTAAAGAATTTGACGTAGTGAGTACGTGAACCTATACATGTACTTTTCATGCTATAAGACTTATGTTCGGGGGGGGGGGGGGGGGGGGGGGGCACTGTCATTACAAGGTGAACACCATGCTCGTACACAGACTTTCAAAATGGACCCTAAACAAGTAATTATCCTTCGATCTCAGAATACCCTAAACAAGTATTTTGTCATGTTTTCCACACCCTAAACAAGTATTTTCAAATCAAGCTGTGTAAAAGTATACCCTTTTTTCCTGATTTTTGCAATTTTGATACCCTCTTCACTGTACGCGCGTACATCGCCCATCCGTGAAAAACAACCCTCTTTACATGTTTTTGTGTACAAGCATGGTGTCCACCTTGTAATGACAGTTGCCCTCCTGGATGTTTTACTTTTGCACTTCTACTTACGAATGAAACATGCTGGCCAACATGATCCTCTCATTAGTAGATAGCTTGGGTCGTCCAAACTTGATGGCTATCGGGTAGTTTTCTTGATTGGCGATGACTTCAAGCACCTCACGACCATCCTCAAGCTGACGACCTTTGACCTGCTCACCATTCACACCTAGCACAGTGTGCCCAACTGGATAGAGAACACATAATGCAGACTTTATCATCAGAAGTATATAAATAACCAAGGGCTGTATTCTGAAGAATGCTTTATATTTTATCTTATTTTAATTGTCATAGCAACCTGCGCCATTGGCTCACACTGGGTACTTCTGATTTGCATGCTGGTCCATGGGCCCAATTTTGTGCAGTTCAAACCAATCACAAGTTCGCCTTCAAAATTTATTATGACAACTGAAAGAGTGGAGATAGGATAAAAGATAAAACAATTTTCAGAACACCAGCCCAGGTCTATACAGGCCCGATTGCAGGAGATAATTTTGAAGGAGTATAATCACCTGAGACTCAAGACACTTTCAAAATTTCACTTAACCATGGACTGAGATCAAATTAAAGGAATTCTCACATTTCACAATCCTTGCGCCCTCTTTCAATTTAGTTGTGACAGTCACTCTAGCGTGTCCATTCTGGGAGATGGGTCAACAACAGTACCATCAACACCTTGCACTAGTCGCCTTTTCGCTCCTAGTGAAAGTTATTACATACTTCTAACACTTCATATCTTCCATGGGCACTCACTGCTAATTCTACTAACTCATCCTTCTTCCCTGCGCTTGGGATCCCTCGGCCAGTTAAACATTTCTGAAATAATATTTCTTCAATTGGTCAACTGTCAACTGGCTTCTGACAGATGTCGACCCGCCAGTGGGAAAATAGGCCTCTCATGGTATTGAGACGTTGGTGGCGCATGTAGAGTATATTGTGAAATGCGAGAATTATCCAAATGCTAAAAGCAAACATTTTCCAATCTTTTCCACCCCTTTGGGGTGATTTCATCTCTAACTTACAGAGGTGTCTAATTGACAAAACCCCACATGCAGAGGATCCATGTGGGGGATTTTTTTTACTATGGCAGTCTAACAGTAACACTTGTAACATTTTTTTTTTTTTTTTTTTGCAAAACAGTTTCTCTTTTATTTACAGTCAGTGTTTGACTGTTTCTTGATGAGCTTTCACTTGCTGGTCTGCAAGCTTCTTCAGACCCTCATCGTAGATGGAACTGATGATGTTAATTAGATGTGGGTCACCAAGAAACTGGTAAATACCGATGTGAAAAAAAGAACTGTTTCTAAAAGTTCACTAATCAGATAAACCTCTTTAGCAACACTTCTAACATTTTACACTTTTCTATTTCAGTTTCTTATTCAAGAATTTACACTCAATGTCACATGTGCATTTCAGCAATTTCAATTCAATACTTCACAATTTTACCCTGAAACTAGGGATGGGTAGGGGTAGGGATGGAATTGCTTTTGTAGTTTATGTTGTTGCTGCTATTTGCCATTTTCAGAGAGTGCTAAAGGGGGCCAGGGGCGGCTCCCCCATGATTTTTCAAGCGATCAAACAAAAAAAAAGAAGAACTTTGGAAAATTAAACTCACCTATGAGCAAAGGTTTAAAAAAAAAAATCTCCCCCCCCCCATCAAAATACCAGTACTCTGGTGCCACCCTTGACAATTTACTCTCCTTTTAAGTAAAGCATACACTGTGACTGTAATAATTACCACATGACCATGCTACATCATCATAGGACTCACAATCACACTTATTTGAATGCAACGTTCATTTAGAATTTTAAGCCTTCACCAGAACTCCTATCATAACCCATTCACATGAATGCAACGTTATAAACCGTCTATAATTATAAGTTGAGTTTAATATAGTGCTTATAGAAAATCCAACTCTAGGTGCTTTACTATGCCTACATGTATATACAAATACACGTAGTGTGTAACTGAATTTCTGAATAATCTCTGGATGCTTTTACATATGTACAAACAATGGCATTTCACAATGTGCTGAAATTGAAAAAAGGTTTGGAAAAAAAAAACGAGTCTGAACTTTGTGTGCGCCTAGTTTACCAATATCCATCAAAGGTAAGATAATTGCATTACTAGCAAATAACTAAAATACCATAAAATCAGAGACACCAAGGTCAAACACCAGCAATGCATGAGATTTTAGCCTTAGGCAGGGAACCGTGAGATCACCAGGAGTTGTGTATATTATGTATGGGGATATAGGCTGTGATGTAGCTGTGAGAAAAAGATTTTGGGGATGAGCAAGAGCACTCATCCTTTGTACTAGGTCAATGAATTGACCTTGTCTAGCAAACGTGACAAGTCTGTACCGAAACTACATAGCATGCTTTTCTATGGTTACTCGACGGCATGCTGTCGACCTATGAGTCTGATAAGCGTCAGTTTTCTTCTTAATATTCACCATTTTCAGTTCATTTATCAGATATGAAGCAGAAAGGGGAAAATTGAGAGCCTCAGCATCAGGAGCATTGCTGGTCAGTAAAATCAAAACTTTTCTTCTCTTTTATAGAAGATCTAAGTCAATGTATTTCACGTTCAAATCGGCAATTAGTTTCGCTATTCAAAACGCCATTTTGACCTACAATAGAAATCTGCTGATCTTGTAAAGACTTTAGTTTAGTAAATATTTTCACAATCTTGAATATTCCTCCCCCAATTTCAAAGCTAACAGTTAGTTTTAGGACTGATGTTTATTTGATTGTTATGCCCTGTGCACTCAGTTAAATATGGACATCCGCAACGTTAGTTTTAGAGACACATAGACTAACTCCATAAACACTTCTCCGCACGGCGTCAGGTCTGGCTAACACTAGTAAGAGGCACCATACCACACTCACCGTGTATTCCATCTCTCTGACCGAATGCTACCACTACCCTTTCGTCCATGATCTTCAATGTTAATTCCAGTGGATAACTAAATGTCTTTTCCACCTCTGTTTTAGGGTTTGCATGGTCTAACTGATAAATCAAACCTCCTGCTCTGTTGATAATATAAACACTGTAAACCGTCATGTTGATTGTTGACAAGGATCTTGGCTAGTATGGCTACAAATATGTAGGATTGCAGTATTTACGCACGTATCGTTGTTAATAACGTTCACATAATTATATGGGCGTTAACTCATAGCCTTATACAAGACTGACACTAACAAATTCGGTCTAGATGCGTATAAAAAGAGGCTGGGTCTAACAAAGAATGTATCTATCTTTAAAACATCTAATTAACACGAGAAAAATTGGGAAAAATCTCAGTTCTTAAAATCAAACAGTGCATCCGTTCCTAGTTTTAGCTGCAAGTAGTCTAAAGTGGGATATATTTTGACTGAATAAAGGCTACGGATTCCTACGTGTGAAGTGGTAAAAAATCTTATGCCCGAATCAGTAGTAATTTACTTTTAAAAAAAGCACAAATCTTTCCCCTTGCGTACCTGATTTAAGTCTTGGTAATTTAAACTTTCCATGTATTAGAATATACGTGATATCTTAAAGGAAAATCAAATCCAAGAACATTCAAGTACCGTACATGAACTTTTTTTTTCTTTGAAGACGACCTGGAGATTCACAGAACTACCACTCCCTCCCGTAGGGCCTATACAGTTGAAGATGATGATGATGATGATGATGACGATGAATTTGAACTTGAATCACTTTAGTCATTTTAACTCAAATTAAGAAATTATGCATATTACTCAAACAAAGTTGACTGTACTTTTTTTTTTTCAAGTAAAGACTTATGGAATGCATAAGTTAAGTATTAACATAATAGCATGAATATTCATTAAGGCCAAAATATTTTTTTTTAAAATAAAACAATTCATTTTGTGTTTGAATGAAACTATGAAAACTTAAGGAGTGCACAACGTTTCTTAATCAATTTAAGCAAAAAAAAAAAAAAAAAAAAAGGACAATTGTGAACCGTCACTTAATTCAAAGCAATTTGTAACTTGATATTTCAGAAAAAGTTTCCAACCAATTTATTAACGGTTAAGATGCCAAGTGATACCGTACCACAATATTCCAACTTCAGTGGTAACAAGTATGGAAGTATTAACCCCCGGGGAGCGTTTCATGAAAGGACTTGTCGGATGTTTTATCCGACAAAGTCTGTTTTAACCGACAGTTGCCATATTAACGTTGCTTCTCAGCCAATCAAAATCAAGGAAAGATGTCAGATCTGACAACTTGTCAGACGAAAAAATGCTGATGAAACGCTCCCCAGTTTTTAGTTTTGTACGGGAAGGAAGAGAAAGAAGAGAAAGAGAGAGAGAGAGAGAGAGAGAGAAAACAAAGAGAGGGAGAAAAAGACAGGAGTGACGTTTTTAAGTGCGGTGATATATTATTATTTTTATTGTGTTGATATTGTAACCATGAAAATATTTCTTTTTCTCTCTCTCTTCCTCTTCCCCCCTCTCTATATATTTTTCTCTCTCCCTGTATCTGTTTCTGTCTCTTCTTAACATATGAGCAGAATCTGTCTAGTCAGGGGTGGCGCCAGGGTATTTTGATAGGAGGGGGGGGGGGCAAGATGACACATAGGTTTTTTTTTTCATTTTAAATGAACAAATAGGGGTATTGTATACTTGCAAGCCCCAAGCCTCTCTTTCCCACCCTCTTCTTTCTTCTTCCTCTTCTTTTTTCTTCCTTTTCTCCTCTTTCTATTTTTTTTTTTATATTTAAAGATATCACTCGAAAAAAAATCATAGGTAGGCATTCGCACCCTACCCCCCCCCCCCATGTAGCACCGCCCTTGTGTCTAGTGGAAGGTACATCCCATCCGAGAATTAAATATTTAAAAAACTTCAAGGGTAGCAAGTATGGGAGTATCAATCAGTTTTTAGTTTTGTATTTTCACCGTACTTTCGTTGTTTTCTTTCTTTCCGTTGTTGTTGTTGTTGCTGCAGTTGTTATTTACTCAAGGTATATATCACGTTTCTTGAAAGCATAGGCGTGATGACAACCTCTGAGCACAAAGTGAAAACAAAAAATGTCAGAATGAATATCTTGTGCACATCGTCATACTATGATCAACAAAATTTTTCAGCACTTAATTTATAATAACAAATAGAAAAGGAAAGAGGTCGCTGGTCTATAATAATAGCACGTCCACACGCCCCCCCCCCCCCCCCACCCCCACCCCCACCCCCGGTCAAGGCAGGAAACCACTGCCCATTTTCCATTTTTGTTTGGAATTTGCAAGAGAGCGAGAACTTACAAGCATTATAGTGTGTGAGTATGATGAAGATGACGATGTTGATGACGATGACGACGACGATGACGATGACGACGACGATGATGATGGAGCATCAAGCATTGCTTCTGTATAGCATGTCCCTCCATTTCATTGTTCAAATTACCTTAGGTCAACGTTGTTCTGTATATTTTTAGTTCTGTTCTCTACAAAATGATATTACTACATGCATGCATTGCATAATGTTATTTTCAAATTCCTCTACATATACATGTTTGAATGATTATGTTCCCACTGAAACGGAAATGTCTAGATTTTAATCTAACAATAACGATAACGATAACGACGATGATGGTGGTGATGATGATGATGATGATGATGATAGTGATGATGATGATGATGATGATGATGATGATAGTGATGATAGTGATGATGATGATGATGATGATGATGATGATGATGATGATGATAGTGATGATGATGATGATGATGATGATAGTGATGATGATGATGATGATAGTGATGATGATGATGATGATGATGATGGTGATGATGATAGTGATAATAATGATGACGATGATGATAGTATACCCTCTTGGAAAAAAATGGTGCTGATAAAAAAATACTTTTTCTCACATTAATTTTGGAACCCTTAAAAGGTTCTTCAAAGAACTGTTACAAGCCGGTTCTATAAAGGGGTTCTAAATGGGCCTTTAGAACCATTTTGGTTGTATAAGGAACCTTTCGAGGTTCTTGAAAATATAAAGAACCCTTTATAGAACCCCTTTTCTGTAGGGTTCTAAATAAGGAACAAAAAAAAGCGTTCTAACTAGCACATTTTTCTAAGAGTGATATAAAACGTAATAATCATATAACTTTAATTTATTAAGCCTCTGGTTAACTGTCTTGTTCTGTTTTGTTTGTTCTATCATAAAGTTGTAATACTTTCGTGGAAGTGTTTTAACCGTTTTAGCCTCTGCACTCAATGCTCCTGGAGCATATGATTTCAAGTGAAATTGGCGCTGTCTAATTTTTAGTATCATCCTTCCCTTTTGCCACTTTTGGGACCTTTCTTGTTGTTTATACAGAAAAAGAACATCTTATGAAAGACGCACTGAAGAACGTCAGATTGATTTGATTTGATTTGATTTATTTCTTCCTGTAATGATATTTTTCAGATTCACGCAACAAACTGATTGCAACATAGTACACAGGAAATATGATTACATCATTACATTTATACAACGCAGTAAACACGCAATATGATCAATACAAACAGAGGCGGCGCCAGCGTATTTTGATAGGGGGCCAGATAACCCATAGGTGAGTTTATTTACGTTTTAAGTGCAAACATATGGGTATCATATAGTTGCATGACCCAGCCGTCTCTTTCCCCATACTTTTTTCTTCTGCTTCCTTTCCCCTTCTTTTTCACCTCTTTTATTTTCTTTTTTGATCACTTTAAAAATCATAGGGCACGGTCTCCCCCTCCCCCCCCCCCCCCCGTAGCGCCAAGCCTGAATACAAAGTAATCCCGATGCCTGTAACGGAAATGTATCATCAGTTGCCGTGATTCAGTGGTTTAAGGCGCTTGACTGGAGACGAGAGGATCGGGGGTTCGATCCCTGGCACGGCACTTATGCCCTTGAGCAAGGAATTTTATTGCTCTTTTATGGTACATCAAATAAATGAAAGTGCTAAAGGAATATTGATACCAACGTGTGCATGTTTGTTAAAAAAAAAGAGAATAAACAGATAAAACAAAATATAAAGAAAGACTATCATGAGCGCAGCTTAATGGCGTGACAATTCTGCTTGAGCAACTAACTGACTAATCCTCACGTATTGAAATAACTGTTATTCAGCCCGATCCTTTTAGTTTCTCTTTCAGTTTCAAACTCTCTACTGTCCACTTTGTGCTGTGAAAGGCGTTTTCACCATGTTCACTGTCACTGAACTTTCATTATCATATGCTCTAAAATACTAACGCAGTTTCAAAAAAACAAACAAACCTAATCACCACAATGCTTCTAAGCAAATGCAACTGATAAAGTATCTAAGCAACCTTTAAAATAGTTTATATGTTTTCTGAGTATAGTGTTTATGTTTTCTGAATTCAGACTTCTTAAAAATATAATAAGACCCTTTCTCTCTCACTACTTATGGAAAGGAAGTAAGGTGCTTTGCCCCCCCCCCCCCTTTTTTTTTTGAACTGATTATTCTACTAATTACTTTATGTTATATATCTCTTGTTTTTATTGACACATTTTTCCTCTAAAAATTCTTGTATCAGAAAAAAATATTTTAAAAAATGTTGACAGAAAGTATGAGAAGTTAAAAACTCGACACTTTGCAAGGAAAAGCTGTGATCTTTAACTTTCCATCGTGTTGCCTACAGAATTCTAGTGCATATATTTCTTTAAAAAGTGTTCATCATCAAACTACAAATACTGATTCGGCCAAACATGCCAAAATGGGCACAATATGTGTAGTTTTTTTTTTTTATGTCTTTCCCAAATCGGCAATTTTATGTACAATAAATGAAAATTTTTACGCTTACAAACTTTACAGGTTTCACGTGTATTTTTTTGTCTCTCTTTCCGCTCGGTGTGTTGTTAGTTCTCTGCATCAAAAGTTATTGGGCCAAACATGGCCGTACGCAGCGAAAGGGGGGGGGGGGCAGGGGGCAGTGGCCTCCAAAAATTTTGAAAACTTGACATTTTATACTGAAAATTTTCACAAAATCAACGAAAAGTGTGCCCCAATTCCTTCAACTTCAATTTCAAAAATGCAAAAGCGCCCTCGTGACCAGCTCGGCCGCTTTGCTCCCTCGCCTTTGAACTTCTTCGAAATTTTTCACACGTCTTGCCCCCCCCCCCCCCTCCCCCGGAAAAAAAAATCTGCGTACTGCCCTGGGGCCAAACCACACAATGTGGACCCTCTTTTACAAATGGGTTTATTTTAAAAAGAGGAGTCACCAGCACATATTGCACCATCTTCGATGATGCACGCAATTAACGTATATTAACATAATCATAAAAATACAAACAGAATGGCTGCTATGGTTGCAAGCAAACATGCAATCCTAATTATCTATATGACCTTTATAGACAGTTCCCTTCTCACTGTAAAAAAGAAGAAGTAACGACCATATTGCACGAAACTTAACATCACTTTCGATCATCATCTACGTCACATAGCCTGAGAAAATAAATCACTTTGGTCGTGCTCATTAATCATGAGTGGCTGAAACTACAGAGACATTATAACCCACTTGAAGAAAAAATTACATCTGCAATATATATATTCTTCGCCGATAAAGGTTTTCACATTCATAACTCAAGACTTCAGGACGAAACCTTGATAGATACAAGCGGCTGTATCCTGATTAATTCCCTTCTTCCTCGTTAAAACCTCAGAAAAAGAAATCTGCCGGCGTAAAACTTTCCCGGTTGTAAAGTTTACAGGATTTTATGACGCGGAGCTCCAGATATACTTTATGTCACACGAATCTGAAGCAACTCAACGATTTCGAAGGCTATGTTCTTACACTGTTGGACGAAATTTTGAAAGATAAAGACAATTGCACGTACTCTGTACGCCTCGTATTAGAAACAGGGACTCCATGGATAAAGGGAGAATGAAGAAGGAAGAATAAAGTTCCGAAAATGTTTGTCTTTGCATTCATTGGAGTTGAGTTTGGCGTCATCCAGCAAACTTATCTGAGGAGCTTTGTTGTTGACAGGATTGCAGGACACTGATCATGTACCACCACCGCAGGATCCAACTTTTCTACAATTTTACATCTTTACATGTGGTGATATTCCTCTTGATCGGTAAGGTTCAAGTAAACTTTTGTTATTTAATTTGAAAACTTATGATGATCATCATTTTGATCATGTCGATTGGTGTGAAAACTGTTGAGCCTTTCAAAGAAGGATTTAAGGTAAACATTTATTTTTTTCTCTCAAACAGGGGATGTCTTCTTTGTGATGATACCGAGTTCAATTCATCGAGCATAGCCTTCTATAATTATGATAATTACAAAATTAAAAAAGAAGGCAACCAAGTCTCTTTGAAGTGTTTTTTTTTTTTAAAGTGTAAGTTGCTGAGAAGAAAGTAAGATATAGTATATCATCGCTACTTACTTGCAACATGAGGAATGAAGTCTGGTTTTCAAGTGCGGTTTTCCCGGGGCACGCGAACGATTTGCGAAGGATGCGAATGTCGAAAAAAAATGGCAAGGTCCAACATTTGCATTTTATGCTCCAAAAGTTCGCCGAACATGCGCGGGGTTCGGAAGCGTCGCCAATTGTTAGTTTTAGTTCGGCAGAATTTCAAAAAAGTTTGAAATTTTTGCGAATGGTTCCCGCATCCCTCGAACAATGACAACGCTTCCGAACCTCCGCCCAAGTTTGGCGAATTTTCGAATCATACCATTTTTTCGATATTCGCATCCTTTGCAAAACGTTCGCGTGCCCGTGAAAACCGCACTTTAAAGCACTGAACCAGTGGGGTAACAGGCGCGCAAAGGAATCTGCAAATGAATGAAATATATTAAAAATTGCATGCAGAGTCAAACATTCATGATTAGGTTCCAAAGTTCGCCAAATATCTGCGGGGGGGGGGGGGGGGGGGGGATGGAAGCCTCGCAATAGATTTTCGCGGGATGCTGGAAACGTTCGCAAGAAATTTCAAACTATCTAATAACTCAAACAAAATAATAAACGAACGATTGACGACGCTTTCACACTCTCGCTCATGTTTGGCGAACTTTTGGAGCCTAAAGTGTTGGACTCTTGTCATTTTTTCGACGTCCGCATCCTTAATCCTTCGCGCGCCTGTGACGGTGACTAAATTGCACTCT
The DNA here is from genome assembly GCA_029962745.1 of Echinometra lucunter. Classification (NCBI taxonomy): domain Eukaryota; kingdom Metazoa; phylum Echinodermata; class Echinoidea; order Camarodonta; family Echinometridae; genus Echinometra; species Echinometra lucunter. Next base: position 5,185,359 of record CM057162.1, read on the forward strand.
CTTGTTGCATGGCGTTAAATATCAAGAAAAACATGACCAAGTGGTGCGTGAAATTTCACTCAGTTTATGGTATACAATAGTTTTGATGGTTTTGAAATCTTACCGCAGATCAGGCCTATTGGCTTTGATCTTGATTTTGAAATGTCCGCCTTTCACAATATGGTTCCGGGACGAAATAATTAGCAATGGTCAGGTAATGTAGTCGTATACTATAAATAGTAATAACAACCGTTTGGAGGTATATAGCAAGAATTCTTTATAGAGTTAGGGGATTTCTAATCTCAACATTTTCTCATGCCACCTGAGGGGCAACCCCTCCCCGACTTTTAGAGACATGTGATCTGTTGTGACTTTCTAAATGTTCTATACCGATTTTCTTTCAAACGTGAGCATGTGTTTCATCATTAACATGCCCCGTTTTTTAGACTGCTCCAATCTCGAAGATATTCTCATTGTTGAAGGGAAAATATTAAAATAATACTCCATCACTGTTATTCTCTGAAAATGAAAATAATTGCGTTCACAGAGTTTGTTGATTGCAAAATGTTAATTTCCAATTCAAATACTTTCTTTGTATTTAGGAAAAAATGATTAAGGACTTTTGTTTTTTATATTATGTATATGCATATATTTTTATGTAATAATTGATTCTTTGGTATTATGTTATTGAAATATAATTCATACAAAGAAACAATCAAACAATATAATGATCTTTCGTGATATACTCCCTGATGGAAAGATCACAGTTTCGCACAGTGTGCTCACAGTGTGTTCACATAGTCACATGATAGTGGACTATGTGAAGATGTGATTCACAATGTTAAAACGCTCAAATTTAACAGTGTTAAGATAATTTCACACTATGGATAACTCCACAATGTGAGTGTTCACAGTGTGTTCACATAGTGGACTCTGTGAATGTGATATTCACAATGTTAAAATGCTCAAATTTAACTGTGTGAAGATGATTTCACACTGTGAACACAATGTGGGACAGTAGGGCTAGACTGAAAAGCGTACTTGTAAAGATCATCTGTGTCTCGAAAATAGTATTTTACCTGGCAGCTAAGAAAGCATATGTATGCTTGTTAGTAAGCAACCAGAGGACCGACCGCTTTAAGTCCCCTCCGAAGGACTTAGTAATTATGGTAATGAGGATTAATACCTAAGCTTATCAAAGGGCAATAGCGCATCCACTTGGTTTCGAACCGCGGATACTCCCGGTTACGAGACCACTGCTCTATCCACTGAGCCACAACACCTCCATAAATATGGAATTGAATAATCGGTTTGATGACTTTTAAACATATTGTGTCAATTACCAGAATGTATTCCCTCCTGACAACGGATATATGAATCACTAAATTCAATAAGAATATTTTACCCGTTATGTAATAGTCTCGGTTTCTTATAAGGCGCTTTAACTGACCAAAGTGTTTACAAGTATTATTACCCCGCTCACTGGATTCGACACATTACTTTGCACCTTCTCCACTACCTTGGGAACATGTCAGCCAGTCGAAAGCTGACTATAAAACGGTGTAGGACCTATAACTATTAAGCATTCCTCTCCAGGGCCCTGTAACATAAAAAATACAATCAATCTTACGACCGATATCAATCGTAAGTCTATATGGCAAACCATGCACTAAAGAGTTACAATTGATTGTAAGATGGATGGTATCTCTTTATGTTACACCCCCAGGTCTCACCCACGGAATCAAGGTTTACACCGACGGTGAGGTGCAGGCTGAATACCGAGGATCGACCACCCTTTCGTGCCGGTACGAACCGCCGTCGTCCTCCAGCTCGTATTTTCGAGTACTGTGGAGTAAAGGTGACGCTGTTTTGATATACATCGGTGAATTTAATAGTAAGACGACAGGCAGATACAGTCTCACGGCGGACTACATGAGTGGGAATCTAACCATTAATGATGTGCAACTCGACGATGAAGGACAATATACATGTGAAGTCCAATTTGGATCATTTCTTGGAGAAACATCTCACGTGAATCTCAGAGTTGTAGCTAGTGAGTATGACGTCATGAAGTTATTTGTCCTACTTGGTGTGATGTAGAAGTGATGTAAAGCCCGCCGTACACTATCCGTCTGCGATCCGATTTTGGAAAAAAATTGTTATAGCATTTGATATTAACATTCATACATGTGAAATTTTAATGATCAAAGTTTCAAATAGTCGTATGAATACAAAAATTGAAATCCCGGGCTACTGCGAGTCTCCATGTACGAATAAATCGAACTCAATTCCGAATCGTAGAGATGTCATAGAAATCTTGCGATCGGCTACGATTTGATGTCGATTTGGCCACAAGGCTTGCAGTTAACCAAAATTTCGATTTTAGTATTCCCATTATTATTCTGAACTTAAGACAATTTTACTTATTTAAACTTTCATAATTAATGCTAAATGCCATTTATTCGAAAATCGGGTCGCAGTCGGATCGTATAGTGTGCGGCGGGCTTAATTTGATCAATGAAGAGATCGAAAGAGGGAAAGAGATCGGACTGGAAGCTCCGGGAAGGCAAAACCACAAAACCACAAAACAAAAAAGGAGTCAAGTGACTGCAGAGGAAAGAAGAGAGGGTTAAATGGTATTCATCGAAAGATATAAAGATAGAAAAGGCTAAGAGACAAGAAGGAAAAGATTAAAAAGGCCGGGGAAAACTGAGCGAAATATAGAGAAAGAGAAAGAGAAAGAAAAAGAGAAGGAGAAAGAGAAGGAGGTAGAGAAAGGGAATGAGAGAAAGAGGTAGAGAGAGAAAAAACAAAATGAGAGACAAAATCATTATCAAAAGATAAGGTGGAAAATGAAGATATTATGGATCGGGACGACATGTTCAATGATGGTGGAAGGGCAAAGAAAGAGAGATCTGTTGGATATTGGTCGGAAGGAGACAGAAATCTAATTTAAAATGCTTTCCAAGGGAATATTCAAAGAGTCGTTAAATTGCGTCTATTTATCAGTTCATGTTTTTATTCGAATCTTTTCCCAGCGCCTGACGAGTTGGGTCTCCGTAGTCGAACGGAGAGCGCTCCGCTCGCAATTCACCAAGGCGTCGTCACACTCAAACCCGGCTTGGAGACGACGTTCGTTTGCGAGGCCATCGGATCTCGGCCTGCCGTTACGATCGAATGGTACATCGACGGCGTTGACCAGGATATAGATCAAGGAACGCAGACGCCGAATTCGCAGGATGATCGGCTTTCGGACACGACATCGTCGTTCGTCATCGCCAACCCTGGTCAATTCCATCATGGGCAATCACTGACATGCAGAGCAATCCGGGAAGGGAAGATGATTCGCAATACCAGCATTATCATCATTGTAGAAAGTACGTGTAATGATATTAATGTTGATAGTGAATTCTTGTTCAAGTTCAAGTTTTATTTCCTAAAATAATGCGAAACATAATATTTTTTACAGTGATTCATGAATTAATATACATTTTCTTTACTGTCTTTTTTTGACATCAATACAAAACAAAATAAATGTCTGCTTGACACAATATATTTAGAAAAGAAAATTGATACTGGAAAAGAGAAATCCACAAGAAATAAACGCTTGTAATTACGTGGATTCCTCAAAAAGGGAAAGGAAAAGTAACACCTAACACTCCTGGCACTCCACTGTCATTACATGAAACACTTGCATCATTTTGATCAAATGGCGTCCCCTTGCACAGTGATGCGTCATTTCTTGGCGTAGGGTTCCGTCAGCGACTACGTACGGTTGATTGATATGGTAACCCGAAACGCAACATTTTGCGGTGCCAACGTTGTTATAGTTTGTGTCGAATCAATGGCCTCACTCGTCTTAAAACACATAAGGCTTCATTTTGTTCATGGGAATGATCACTCACAATCCTTGAGTGATCCCTCAGGTCACCCCTCAAAGAGTGAATAAAGAGTGATATCACAATTTTTACTCTTAATTCACTCATAATTCACTCTAAATGTACTCTCTTCTGAAATGCACCCCTAACAGAGTGAAAGCGTTCACTCTTTTTTTTTTTAGAGAGAGAGAGTATATGTACAAAAAAATTTGTTTATTGGAGGTTTTTGTTTGTTAGTTTGCTTTTGTTAGTTTTTTTTTATTCAAGAAGCCCCGGCTGACCGGAGGGGGGGGGGGGGGGGGGGTAAGGGAGGAATGGCCAGGGTCCCTCACAATACTTTGGGTGGAGGGTATATCGTTTTCTGCCCTGAGCACCTGATGATATAAATGGATCGGTCAAAATGAATATTCCCAAGTTCAATCACGCCCGTCCCTGCCCTTACCAGATCTTAGATTAAGCATTTAATTTCTCTTCTGATGAACAGTGTTTATAAACTTCATAAAGGCATTATTACAAAGAAGGAGGCGAACACCCAAAAAGCGAGCTTGTGATGGGGGACGTCAAAGAACTGGGGGTGTTTCATGCCACTGTTTGCTTTCACCATCGGTCTCTCAAGGGATGCCTAAATCATTGTCACAAATTTGAAGAATTTGCGTTTTTGTTTTCTTCATCAATGAACTATTAAAAAATTGTCATTTCTGCAGATTTGTGACCATGATTTGCAAATCCTTTGAGAGATCCACGGTGAAAGATTGTGGCATGAATGGCCAGCCATAGTTAAGTGCGATTTTAGTCAATCTTAGTCTTTGTGAAACACCCCAAGGACATTGGCATAGTCTCATAGATTGTCTAGCGTTATCAGATGAAGAAAAATAGAATAAGGATGAGATGGATTACGAAGGAAAGAGAAAGGGTGGCATTTGCATCATAAAATGTTATCGAATAACATAATAACAAAATCATCGTAATTTTGTAAAAGTAATAAGGTTGTAGCAGAATATTAAGTTGGTTCTTATATGTGTGTTTAATCAAACGGCAGTTTCTGCCATGACTACGGGGGGGGGGGGGGCGTTTCATAAAGTGTCTTCAGTGATTTTTAATGAGAAATTTGCGCTCAGCCAATCGGATGTAAGGATTTTAGTAGCTTATAACAGTTGTCGGTAAAAATCACTGACAAGACACTTGATGCAACGCTCATGGAGGGAAATGGATACAAGAAAGATTATCTGTCATTAACAAAGAAAGGATATTGTCATATTGGCCAAAATACCTTGAAAGATTCATAACCGGAGGGAAAAGGGTCTGTCGCTTCATTAACATGCCAGAGCCAAGCTTTCTCCGACCCCCCCCCCCACACACACACCTTTCTGACCCTGCCCTCTTGCATAAAAAGTTGCAATTAAACGTAGCTTTAAAAACTAACGCAAGTCCCAAATACCTAATCCTAATTGGTTGAAAATCAAGTTGCGTGTAATTTTTTGAGTTTCGTTTAATCTCATTTTTTATGCAAGAGGGCAGGGCCGTACGCAGAATTTTTTTCGGGGGGGGGGGGCGGGGAAAATAGGAAAAATGTTCGAAGAAACATGCAAGCGAGGGAGCGAAGCGATGGAGCTGGTTACGTGGGCACTTTTGCATTATTTTTTAAAATTGAAATTAAAGGATATGGTGAAAATTTTTGGCGGAATTTTTGTAAAATTTTCAGTAAAACAATGCAAGTTTTGAAAAATTCAGGGAGAGGGAACAACTGCATCCCTCCCCCCCCCCCCCCCTGCATACGGCCATGCAAGAGGGTCCTTATCATTACCATTCTACGATTACTTTTACAACAAATTACACTGAAACAAACTGGTTTATTATATCTTTGATTATAGATAAAACTGAATTTCATCCAACAGTTTTAATTTTTAGTTTGAAGGGTCCCAAATCAGGCCGTAGCATACGCATATTTTCGATTTTTAGGAGCGCTGTGGTCTATTGGTGAAGGCTCTTGACTCTTACACGGGAGGTCCTGGGTTCGATCCTCACTGGGTGCTTACATCGATCTTGGGCAAGATGTTTTACCTACTGTTATGTCCCACTCGACCCAAGTGTAAATGGGGACCCAGCCAATAGCTGGGGTAATAATAATAATTCAGAGCCCTCGGGAAGAATAGCATTGAAGCTGATGAGGCTTCCCTGGGTAAACAAGATCATTATTTGATATTAAGCAATTATCCCCGAATAAGTTTTGAATAAGTATTGAGTAAGATGGATTTCAAACTAGCACTTAATTTTCTTGTTGTGATGTTTTGGGGTGTTTTTTTCTTTCCTAGTTGACTACTACTTATAAAAATTAATTATTAATGAAAAGTATCAGGTTTCTGTTTCTATCATCTCATTAAAAGAAACAAAGTAATTATGTACCAGAAAATGATATAAATATTTGCACACAGTTTTCATATCCAGATCTTCAAGTAAATAGAAAATAACAATGTACTCTAAGCCCACTTGAAATGAAGAATACTAAGGGCACTTATTGAAGAATAATAAGTATTGAAGGATACTAAGGACTTCTAAGGCATGAATACCAAGGACATTTATTGTGGCAGTGAATTGATTCTAAATCACATAACAATTAAGCACTGTAAAAATTATGTCATGGTTTCCAACATCAAAAATCCTCAAGTATGATACTCAAGATGCTGTATATATATTTATGTTATTTAGCTTATTGTTTAGGTGTTTATTGTTTGTTTGTTTGTTGTCGTTTTCAGAACCACCCAATGAATCAATCGCAGTCAGTGGCCTCAATGATCATATCACTACATCGACAAAACAGACGCCATCTTGTATCGCCCAAGATAGCTTCCCAGCTTCCCAGATCACGTGGTTTCTCGGTGGGGAGAACGTGACGAACAACGCTGAGTCGACGACAGATGAGATGACGTCGGGCATGATGAGGGTTTCCAGCACACTGGATTACATGCCAAAGATAGAGGATGACGGGAAGATCTTACAGTGTAGGGTTAGTCACGTTGCACTCGCAGAGGACATTGTTGCTGAGAAAGCTATTTGTGAGTACCAAAGTCTTTTCTTGTCTGTTTCTTTTCTTTTATTTCTTTCTATTGTTTTAGGACGGGGTGGGGGGAGTTTATATATTCTCTCTGCCTCTTTCTCTTCTCTACTCGTTCTCTTGCTTTCTCTATTCTCTCAGTCTGCCTTTTACCAGCTAGCGAGAAAAATACTGAAAAAATTGTTATTTTAAAGTAATTTTCCGTGTGGTCTTGGTATCGAATTATTTTTATTAAATGATACTGTAGTATGGAACTTGAATTACAAGCTTTGCGTTCTTCCTGCACAAAACAGCGAACATGATATTCCTGACATTTATTGGTTATTGAATTTATGGTCCAATTCCTACCATTCCTTGTTATTGATTTTCCGTGCATGTTCAAAATGACTTTATAAAGCGAAGTCTTTGCAAAAGTTATATTTGCTATTATTATGGATATTAATGAAATGAAATTTTAATCATAACGAGCTGCTCATTCTGCACTTTGTATGTTTTTTGTTTTTAAATATATACAAGGCAAAATAAGACTAGTTATGAAGAGAATACTACAATATCCAATTCTATGACTTCTATGACTATCAGACTATTGCTAGAATATTTGCAGTTTCTCAGTCTCAGGGTGTATAGCTAATTGACTGTATTGATTGATTGTATTTATTTCCGTCAAATTAATAAGAAAAATATAACAATAATACATTCAATGAAAATTCATTAAAAAAGGACGGAGGTATAGCCCTACTCAGCGTTGGTATCAAAACAACGCTGTTTTTCAGAGGGGTCCCTAACAATGTATAAAAGACTACTTACATACAGAAAAATAACATGACGAAAGTAAATAAGGAAAATTAAAACAAAACTAGGTACACGAAATATTTACATATATACAACGATACAAGAAACAGAGAACGGAAAAAACCTAGGTGTGAACCTGCACTGATATAAAAGACACTATATAAAATCAGGTATAATACCTTTTAGTTCATTCTTGAATATATTTACGTTTGCTGAAAGTGAAATCTCTCCCCTTAATTCTCTATAGCGTGTTGTACTTTTTTTTCAGCTGATAATAACAAAATGTGCATTTACATGACGGCTTTCATTTCTTTTTCAGGCTTGAATGATACTAGGATGACTGTTTCAGTCGAGCAAGTCTACTCCACATCTCTCCTTCTTAAACTCAATGGTATAAAACGCTTTTCATCATGCACTCTGAGCACCTGCCGCCAAAGTCGAGGTAAACCGAACAAAAAACTGTGTTGCCCGCGCCGAATCTCAAAGTTGACCGAATTAGTTCAATGCATAACTCCCAGTCTTTACAAGACCGAAAACTTCGTTCTGTGGACTTTGTTCTTATTGGAAAGCTTTGTTTTAGCAAGCTTCAAAGCAAGATCTTGCAGGGCGTCCGGTCTTAAGAATATGCCATTCTCCTGCCGTTTCTTTCATTTTCTAGAGTGTGTAACTTTGGCACAAATCTGATGGTCCTCTCAAGGCGTAGCCAGGAGGAGGTTAAGATCCCTGCATGTATTTGTAAGAATGCAAAAGAAAATAGTAATAAGAATGATAATATTTCAAATGTTTTTTCGTAAACTAAACCTTTATCAAATAATTCTATCCGGACGAAATTGTTCCCAATGCTATTTTTTAAAAATCCATGTATTACACATAAATCCTGATCTGTTTTTTTGTTTGTTTGTTTTGTTTTTTGTTTTGCAGTGAATAGCTCCCCAGGAGATGAATGCGTTCCGCGCTATCTCAGTGACAGCACGTACAGCAACACCATTGAAGACCAGTACGAAATCCCCGACCTAGTGTCATCATCGACCTACCTGATCATTCTTCGATGTCATCACAGTTCGTGCGGGGAGAGTACGAGTACGGCGATTGCCGAGACTACCGGCGCTGGTCCCGCTGTTTTTGCTGATAACACCGAAGACTCTGGTCCCGCTGTTTTTGCTGATAACACCGAAGACTCTGAACAGCAGCCGTCTTCTGGTAAATTTGACGATTTCATTTTCTGTAATCTAACTATCCATCATGTCCATGGGATTTATCGTTTATCAAGGTTATGGTGATCACAAGCAACCAAAAATTTGCATTGTGACTCTAACATTGTCTGAGGGGCTTGTTTACCGACGGATGTGCGGTTATACTTGTTGGCAGCCACAACCAGAGATAAATTATAATATTGAAAACAACAGCTGATCTGATCACAGAACTACTAAGTACATGGATATTTTTGTTTTTGCTTGTGTTTTTGTTTTTGTTTCGTTGTCTAGGGTTTGTGCAACAGTGATACCTTTCATGGTGATATTTCCATGGTCAGTGCTCTTTTTGAAGATAAAACTTAGCGCCTAAGGTTTCATAAGTCTTGGTTTTTATGGTCTGCTATACCTTTCTCTCTTGTAGTTTCATGTATCATTTAAAACTATTTATTCATTTATTTATGTAACATTTTAATGCTTGTCTTATACTAGTGGATAACGATTTTCTGTAATCTTATTCAGATAATAAAATTCTTCAATCCTGAATCTTGTTTGTGGCTTGCAAATGGACATTAACGTGCCAACTTCGTTTACGAACTCATATCGACCTATCAGTTTCGACATTACAAATAATTCTATATTTCCTTCCTGTTCCTTCCTGGTTGCGACACGGTGGTCATGATAATCCATGTGTGTGTCTTGCTTTGCAATACTTACAGGTTGAGAATACTTGAAAAAATAACAAAAAGCTTTTTGATTTATTGCTCTCAATTCCTTTCGAAAAAAACAAAAAACAAAACAAAGACAGAGAGGTATTTAGCAGCTATCGCTCAGAATATCCGCACGTTATTTAATAGTGCTCTTTCACATAGTTATAATGAGTATTTTGGTTGCATAAAATCATTGAGGAACAATGTTATAAATAACGAGGGACTCTTATCGTTTTCAGTTTCTTTCATTCACATAGACCTTTGTATTAAGTAAAATCAGCCCTCTACTTTCCTCCCAAACTTTATATCAACAATGATCAAACACTCTGTATAAACTCCATGCACTTTCGGTTGTTAAGGAAGTGTACTAGTGTAATAAACTTTTTTTTATTTTGTTTTGTTTTTCCACCTCACAGTTCAATGATCTTTCTTTGTTCTGACCCATGAGAATTAACAAAGATCTTTTGTCATTATTGATAAACCTGGGATTGCGTGGGTTGGAAGTGTCTTAGAAATTCTTCATAATAGTTAAAACCCATCGAAAACCGAACTCAAACTGCAAGCTGCAACTGAACAAAGTAATCTGTTTATACCTGGAAAAGAGAAAACGAGAAAGACAAAATTGCTTTACCTACACTCTGAAAAAGGATTGGTCAGAATAACCAGTGTGTTGGTGAATATGACATTTGTGTCCAACCCCCCCCCCCCCCAAAAAAAAAAAAAAAAAAAAACTGGTCAAAATCAATCAGAATTTTGAGTACATTTTAAGCAATAATTTGGTAATATTATAATTGGTCAATCTTCACCAATATTTTTGGTCGGACACATATTCACTAACACTTCGATTATTTTGACGAACCCTTTTTTATAGTATATGTGGCCCGCATTTTCCATGGACTCAACTTAGATTTCATCGGACTTTATAATGAAAGCATCGACCCAAAGATATACTTGAATTGGCGTATGGAGGGGGGGGGGGGGGGGGGTGAAAGGCAAAATGACCCCAACACATTTTCATGTGAAATAAATTCAATTCAATTCAATTCATTTATTTTCTCCATATAAAAAACATATAAAGAACAGGATATAAAACATTTCAAACAGTACAATTATTTACAAGAAAACACAAATACTGAGTGAGTAGCAGCCAAAAAGGGCAATCCTTATAACAGGCCGACCCAAATTAAATTAACAAAATGTGCAAATCAATTTATGCAGAAGAAAGAAATACGTAACAACCCACACAAAAAGCTAAAAACAACAACAAACAAACAAACAAAAAATTACGATTAAGAAGATGCATACATAGTGATGACCTTAGCCTTATATTCCATTTTGAATGTATTGAAAGAACAACTATTCTTAATTTCAGAAATTCAAATGAATCGTAATATTAAATCTCTACTTTTTGATAAGTTCGGAAATCATATTTAGTAAGACATAATAATGATGACGAGAAAACACACGAAGTGATGAATACATTCTCATAAAATTTCTCCTCTGTCGTTTTCCTCTCTTGAGGCTGATGTTTTTATCATCCCAGGGCCTGCATTAATTAACCCCCATCAGTACAGAGTTTTCGAGCTGAATTAATCAGCCTCCGTCCTCAAATTGGCAACAATTTTTGTTGTTTTCCATTCCGAGCGTTGTTTGCATGGCCGTACGCAGCGGGGGGGGGGGGGCATTTGCCCCCCCCCCCCCGAAATTGTGAAAACTTACTTTTTTTACTGATAATTTTCACAAAATTCACCAAAAGTGTGCACCAAATCCTTCAATTTCACTTTTAAAAAAATGGAAAAGCGCCCCATGACAAGCTCGGTCGCTTCGCTTTCTCGCTTTCGAGTTTCTTTGAAAATTTTTACGCGTTTTGCCCCCGGCCAGGAAAAAATTTCTGCGTACGGCCCTGGTTATTTGAAAATATAAAAATGCACATGAACCATTGTGAAAGAAAACTGCAGAGTTTAAATAGAATAAACTAGAATCCAATTTGTACACGATGATAGGGATTATATACTTTGATGAGGCCGCCATCCACTTCCAGCCTAACCGCTCACGATGGCGGACTCTCTGCGTTCTACTATTTACCTCTTTAGTTTAACGAAAAGTATTATATTCTGTATTCTTGTTTGTATCCTTTATATTATGTTTATCGTATAACATAATTGTACTTGACCTTTTATTTATGTAATATTTATGTAATGTTAATGGAAACGCAAGGCAAACAAACAAACTTTACACTGCGTTGCCAATTTAGAGAGTTCAGTAGTTACAATTTGATTATTCTTATTCCGAAACGGCACTACATAGGCCTACTACACTGAAAATGAACTTGCAGTTTTAGTGATTTTTTTTTTCTTTTTCTGCTCCAGTATAATGTGTAATTAGTAGCATTCTGGATCAAGAGATACTGCAAAAGGAGACACTGTACTGCTATAGGGGTGTTTATCATAAAGCTGTTCGTAAAGTTACGAATGACTTTATAAAGACTTGAATTTGAAGCACCAAATGGGATACCCATAGTGTTTCCTGGCGTTTGAACAAAGTGTGACTGCATTTCGCATTATCTCGATGAAATTGTTGCAAAATATACTTTACAATGTAAACGTCTGTAAACAGTAGTAATGTTAATGTACATCTGCATATTTCAACGTTAGTTGATCATGTTGATGCGATTTATAATGATTGAGAATCCCATTTGGCTTGCCACATTCCAGTCGTTCGTAAAGTCATTCGTAACCTTACGAACAGCTTTATGAAACACCCCCACATTGCTTTTTTCTTCTGTGTATAGCAGTTCAAATATCACTCCCCATAGCTTCATCATTCAGCTACAAGCAAGCATAATATGACATTATGTTTTTGTTTTTTTCAGAAAAGGAATTTTCTTCTTGATGAGCTTAGGCCAGCAACCTAAAAAGCCGTTCAAAAGGTGTTACATGCCGAAGTATATGTATACTTGATTTACTAACCTTCTGCATGATTTTTTTTTCTTCAGAAAACGTGTGGATTCGTGAGCTTATTTTCGTGATCATCGCCGTCATCGTTGTCAGTGCATTCGTGATTGTGGTCGTTGTCTCGGTGGTTCTTAGGGCTGTCGTGAAAGGTACGACGATCTCCTATCTCATTCGAAATCGAGTTCCATCTATGTAGATTTCAATTTGAAGCCATTGTGTAACTATTAAAGATCTGAACTGCATGACCCTACATGCTATCACTGTATGTAATAATGTGTAGATAATTATGAAGCCCTCAGGGGCGTAACAGGTACCTGTTATCAGGGGGGGGGGGGCAGAGCCAAAAATTTCCCGGTAACTAGTCTATGTCTAGAATCTGTTGCGTAGCTACGACTGCATTTTAGGAGGACGGTAGTGCTCAACCGGCGTAAATCCAATTTGAGGAGTGGGAGATGAAAAACTTTTTAAGTGATTTTTTTCCCTCTCACACACATTTTGATATCTATTTTGCGAGCGAGCGAAGCGAGCGAGCAGAAAATAACCACGGAAGCGCGGAAGCTCCGACGTTTCTTTGAATTGGTAGTTGTCGGTAATCAAGTCTATCTTCTGCGGCGTATCTTGGATTTCATTTTTTGGAGATGGTAGTGCTCCCTAGGGGGTAAACTTTTTAAATGATTTTTTTCCCTCCACACACATTTTTAAATATCGATTTTGCGAGCGAGCGAAGCGAGCGAGCAGAAAATAACCACTTTTCCGGTTTTGAATCGCATTTTTTGAATAGGAATTCTAAAATATGATGGTTGTTTATGATAGATATTCAGAATTTTTACTAAAAATTACTGATTAATTCAAATATATTTTCTTCCTTAAAAAGTGTGTCTGCATGGGGGGAAATTTGTACACACCATCCCCCCTCTCCGCCAAGTGGGGGTGATAGTTCCCTCACTCCCCCCCCCCCCGAAATTTTCGCCAATGTAGTGCTCCCTAGAGGTGAGGGTGCAGGGAGGGGGGAGTTTCCCCCCTCCCGCGCGAAGCGCGGAAGCTCCGACGTTTCTTTGAATTGTTAGTTGTCGGTAATTAAGTCTATCTTCTGCGGCGTATCTAGGATTTCATTTTAGGGAGATGGTAGTGCTCCCTAGGGGGAGGGTGCAGGAAGCTCCGACGTTTTTTCGCTGTAGGTTCCCGCTCTTCTTACGCTTCCTGTCTGCTATGGGGGGGGGGGGCGTACGCATAGCCAAAAATTTCCCGGTAATTAAGTCTAGAATCAGTGGTGTAGCTAGGATTTCATTTTAGGAGGACGATAGTGCAAAGCGCGCTCCCTGGGCATGCTAGGGGGAGGGTGCAGGGATGGTAATTTTCCCCTTCCGCGCGAAGCGCGGAAGCTCTGGCGTTTTTTTGAATTACTGTTCGTTGACTGTTCCCGGTCTCTTTCATTCTCTGCCTGTTATCGGGAGGGGGCAGAGCCGAAAATTTCCCGGTATCTAAGTCTAGAAATAGAATATACGGAGGTGAGCCCGCACCGCGAGTTGCTTGTTGCGAAGCCTTTAGCGGGTGGGGCCCAGGGTTCTGGCTTAGGGGCCCCTGATGGGGGGCTACAGGGAAAGCCACTGCGGGGGTCCAGGGAGTGGAGCACCCGGAAACTCCGGGGTTTTTGTACTAAATTTTCCCTCATTTCGTTTGTTTCCCTTTGCTTCCCCTTTCCCTCTTTTCCCTCTCTCTCTTCTTCTTTCTCCCCTTTTTCCTTTTTTCTTTCCCGTTCTCCTTCTTCCTTTCCCTTTCTCCATCTTTCTTTTCCTTTCTTCTTCTTCCTTTCCCTTTCTCCCTTCCTTTTTCTTCCTTTCCCTCCCTTTCATTTTTTCCCGGTGGTTTGGTGAATTTTCCCGCTGAAATCCTTCAGGGGGGACTCTGCCCCCCCTGCCCCCCCCCCCGGCTGTTACGCCACTGGAAGCCCTGAAAATGCACACTTCAGAGCATCATCATGTATGTGCTTCACAAAAAGTGAAAATGTACAAATGACCGCAAATGCAAGACCTTTTCTTACCCCATAGACGGCAGTGTTAGACAAAAGCATACCCAGGGTGGTTTAGCAAATGGAGGAACTCATTGATAGATATCTTTATACTAACTTTTATATTCCTGACTGTCTATTTATCCTTCTGAACTGTGCTTATACAACACAGACAAAAAACTTAACAATTCATCAAGCCTTCACAAAAATTACCGGATCCCTTAAAGTTTATTTTCTCATTCTTCAAAAAATAACACGATCAACTCTATTTAGACCTATTTCTAGTCGGAAAAAATCACCTTCTTTTTCAGATAAGATCTACCAATCAAAATATGAACCTCTTGCTTAAGAGGAATTAGAGCAGCAGAGATAATCCTTTATCAGATAATGCTGGTTTCAAGAAAGCTCGAAAGGAAGATTTAAATTTTAGGTATATTAAGAATACGATACTTCAAATACTTTGATAGTGGTAAATTTAAAGATGTGAGTAAAATTGATTAGCGTGAATTTTATTCATGTTTCTTATGTTGAAAATCTGTAGTAGGCCTACTGCTTTAAAAATACCCTGCTGAACATTTTTGATAGGCATGCCCTCATTATATCAGTGCGTCAAAAACAAAGAGGTGTACCCTGGAAAAAATAACACGCCAAAGGAATTATTATCTAAAGCAAATTAGAAAAACAAAATGGACTTTTTGGTGGCATAAATTACAGTATTTTTTGTAACAGGGCTACAACTTGAAAATAATTTTGAAAAACAAATATTATCAGGATAAATTTCAGAATTGTGGAAATGATGTTAAGAAGAATTGGAATGCTTTATCGAAGCCTATACCAAAGAAAAATAAAGATGTGAATCATCATATCAAACTCACAATTGGTAATCGGGGGCCGCGGAGCCGGTGGTGGTGGTGGTTGGGGGGGGGGGGCTGGGGACTGCAGCCCCCCCCCCACACTTTTTTGAGGAGACACGTTGGCCTCTGTAAAATAACGCGGCATGATAATTATGCTTGTTCGCATGCTCAGCCCCCTTTTCTTTCAAAAACGCTCCCCGGCTCCTGATAATGATGATCAGATACCATGATCAAGGAAATAGCTCGTGTTCTAAATAAAGCCTTTAATGATTATTAGGCTTAAGATTGAAAGCTCTCTTGGGTAATACCCCTGAAGATTCACTAAACAGTATGTTTAGTAACAAAATTTATCTATTCCTGTAATAATTTAAGTTTTGTGCAATGATAAAGAAGGAATATATTGTAAAAGAACTGTTAAGTATGAACTGTCAAAAAGCAGTGGGAGAAGATGGCATTCCCCCTAAACTTCTTAAACTGGCTGCAGAATACATAGGCGACCCGCTGACTCATTTATTTAACGTGACTTTACAAACATGCGTTATTCCAAAATATTTTAAGACAGCACAAATTACTCCACTACACAAAGGGGGAGAGGGATCTTTTGATATGGATAATTTAGACCAATTTCTATGCTACCTGCCTTGTCCAAAATATTGGAAAGAGTAAAACTGTATACATAATTAAATGTAAACAAGCTCCTTGCAAATTGTCAATCGGGGTTTAGACCATCTTATTCTACTGCTATTTAACTGAAATTACAGATTATTTTGTGTGATCACCCGGGTGATGATAAAAATGGACCAAAAACATACTGTCTTACTGGAGGCATATTCTTAGATCTGCTTAATGATTTTGATGTTATTCCACACATTTTTATTCTCGGAATGTACTATCGTATTAAAGGGGAAAAATGCAATTGGAGGAATCCTAACAGATAGGAGACAATTTGTAACAGTTAATGACTGCTTTAGCATATCTAGTGAATGTTTGAAGATCGAATCGGGAGTCCCACAGTGATCTATAATTGGGACCGTTAATATCCTGTCTTTTTTAATGACATGTGTATAATATAAATTTGCATTTCAGTTCTAAGAAATGTCTCTTTATGCCAATGATACAGCTATCTTTAATCATGATGGTAATAAAACAATCAAGGAGATATACTTAAGAACTTGCAAGATGATTCTGTTACAATATGCAAATTGTTAGACCTGAATGAATTTGCTGAAAAAATTGGGAAATTATGTTTTGTTAATAAAATTCAGAAACTTTCCTTCAGAAAATGTAAAGAAAATTAAATACTTGGGTGTTATGCTTGACTCTGGTATGACGAGGTGAACATGTTTCTACTATTGTTAGTAAAAAATCTCTCAGTTGTTGTATACGGAAGATTAAATATTTGCTTTCATTCAAAATATTGAAGAATCTGTATTTTGCTAGATTTACCTTAAATTGATTATTATAGTACATCTTGGGGAATTAGCTGTACATGTGCATAATCCATAGGGATAAGATACAAAATCTCCAAAATCAAAATACTAGAAAATGATTTCGAATAAGGATTATCATACATATCAACTTTCTTTGTTACTCACGCTGATATGGCAATCAGCAGAGCAGCTTATAAAATATCAGTATTGTGTTTTTGTTTTCTAAAATACAAAAGAAATCTAATAGTTACTTATGTAGAATCATTGATAATACAAACGATTTTTTAATTATAGGACACGTTATTCTTTTAGTGCCCCCTCCAAACTCCCCGCCCAAAGAGAGAATATAAAAGAAATTCTTTTGCATTATGTTAGAGCAGTGTGTTTAATGCACTACATAGTAATGCTCATTGGTGTACATTTTGTATTTTCATGTAGAATGATTTGTTAAAGCGCAGGGCGCCTTTAGAAAGCAGTTTTGCATAACTGAACAGGCCAACCCTGCAGTTTAGAATAAAGAAGACAAAATGAATAAGATAGATAATAAATAAAAATAAATTTAAAAAAGGAAACAACTAGAGCATTAGTGTATTCTTTAAATCATTTATGTGTACTTTAATGATGAATAATAAATGGCTGAGGTGAATGTGGTTCTTTTTTTGTTCTTCCTTTCTTTTACTGGAAGACATCTTTAAAGATTTAGTTCAATATTAGGTCTCTTCAGGGGAAAGGACGATCTTGTAATTTCAGTGATACTATATTTTCTATTCCATTCTTTTGTTTGATTATTTTGAATTCCATTCTTTTGTTTGATTATTTTAAATTTTGTTTAATCCTCAAATCATTTATGTGTATTTTAATGATGAATAATAAATGGCTGAGGTGAATGTGGTTCTTTATTTTTTTTTTAATCCTTAAATCTGCACAGGGTCGATACGAGCAGCTAGAGCTCAGGTAGAGAATCACGTGCCCACATCACCTGATAGAGCAAGAATTAGTGATGGTCATCGTTCATCTATCCTTTCCTCTTGGAGCAATAATCTGTACACGGTAAATTTATCTGTATATGAAGTTTGTTAAGGCCTTTCCCTCTATACCTTTTCCCATTACTGCTGAAAAGAAGATTTTTCTCTCTTGTTTTTATGTTCCTTCTCCCCTACCCCTTTGCATTGTATGTTTATCCTTTTTCTCAACCTCTTCATGTTTATTAACGATTTGTCAGCCCTGGGCATCTCTGTCTCCGACTAAAAAGGGAGAGAGGGATTTCAAAAGATTTCCCATCTGGCAGCCCACCCCCCCCCCCCCCACACACACACAGTAGACTCACAGAAATTTGAGTTCATTTTTCCCTCTTAATCATAATTGAGTAGATAAATGATATTGCATGAATAGATATATAAACAAGCAAATAGATAAATAAATAGCTTAGAAAGAAATGATGAAAGTAAAATAGTCGTGTTTTTGTTAGATATTTTTTTCGACGTTCCATTCAAGTAAGGGTATATTTTCTCCTATTAATTAATTTAGGCAAAATATACTATCGCCATTTTTGAGAAGTAATGTGACATTGCTGTCCTTTTCCATAGATTGAAGAGGGAAACGAAGGAGAATCGAAGATCTACCATGAAATCAAGGAGTCCAGGTCCAGTCTTGTCGATTCCAGGTCCAGTCTTGTCGAGCCCTCGGACATCCTCGTTTCCCCCCTACCCAGCTCACAGCAGCGGTACACGGCGCGGTTGAGCATGCGGCACCCACGACCGCCTCCCTTACCGCCTCCAGTCAACCGCTTATCGTTGGATCCCGCGGTCCTGGCCGCGTCAGATTCGTCAGACATGGATTCAGATAGAGATGAATACGTTCCCATGACACCCGATACGTACAGTATTGATTCGGATTATATGGCGATGAATAGCGTTAACACGAATTAAATTTGATTTCATCATTAAGAGCTTCATTTCTTGCTGTTACTGATGACATTTTTCTTTATAGTGTTTACTGATTTAAAGAAAACATAAATACACCAGAAAATAAAACTATAATGAATTCCGAATGTAATCTTGGAAAAGATATGTTGGAAAAGAAATTATTAGCGTAAATAATTAATTGATCATAACCTGTGAAAGCATATTATTTGCAACAATATAAATTTTACCAATAAGTTACTATCTGCAGTCGCAGAGTAGTAGAAGGTATTAGATAATTATATGGAAGTACAAAAACAAAAACAAATATAAGGCAGCATGAAAATCAATTCAAATAATTCCTTCAAACTGGTTCAAAATAAAGTAGTAAACGTGGCTTCATAGGCTTACAGTAATCATTTAAATTTCACATCAATTTATGCAACTTGAATTAAAAAATCAACATAGTTTATGGATAATTGTGACAGTATTAATGAATCAGCATCATTGTGTTGATAAGGTATTCTTAGACTATCTGCATGATCTATATTGAAAGAAAGGAGAGAATTTTCTCGATATTTTCACTCCCCTCGGTGTCACGTCCGTGATTACTTCAAGTTCAGGAGTGAATACTGAGGATTCTGTTATAGAAGAAAGAGTGAATTTTCACTCTATTTTCATGTCACTGATCACTCAATTTTTGCAGAGAGTGTGCTGATGTGTAATCCGATGAGGACAAAATCATGTAGGAAAGCGCACAAAGAAAACGTTGTTTAAAAATGCAAACACTTGTTTACAATATGCACTGAACAACCCGTTGTACAATTCATATTGTAACCAATGTGTCTAGATATTAACCCATTTGTGACAGGAATTATTTAAAGCCTAATTTGATCAGCTTCTATTCCTCAAATTGGCAACACCAACATTTTTATTTTATTGCTACATTTTTCCGTATAAAACGTCATGTATCTGAAATGAATGTAAATTGACAGAAATTATGATGAGAAGTCAAAAAGTTGCCAATTTGCAGGGGAAAACGGTTATTTCAAACCTTCTATCACATTGCCAATTTAAGGATTTTAATGCTTATTTTCCTTAAAATATTTTCAGCATCAAACAACGCATATTGCCGCAACCAAAATGGGCACAGTTTGTGTAGAATTTTTGCTCTTTCTGCTCATGTATTTGGTATGATTTTTAGGGCTTTGCATCAAAAGATATTAGGCCAAACCACAAAATGTGGACCTCGGTCATAAATGGGTTAAACAGGTTGTATAAACTTTTAACGACGTTTTTACTGTGTGTATAGCATGATAATGAGCACTACACTTGATGTGAGATCAATCTTATTCCAATCTGTACAAAATTTTGCATTGTGTTCTTTTCATAGGCCTATATACACATGGCAGAGAAAGGGAGATCGTAGCATCGTCATTTAGGGAGCTAGGCATGTAATTCTTTTTAAATATTGAAACGTGCAAACCTGTTAAGAAAAACATTGTCATTGAATTCATTTAGTGATTGCTATGTTGTGTGTATCATACTCGCACATATCACTGCTGCACAGTTATCAAGCCAACATCACAAGTCTTATTATATTCGTGACACGACTGTTATTAAATATAAGCTGTATTTTTCATCGCTGAGTATACAAGACAAACTCTGTTAACCGCTTCACTTGAATAAGATTTCTGACAGGAAAAGTAGTTAAACAGATTAAATTCCACAATATTTGAATGTAAAACAATTGGAGAATAGTCGCAGCTCGCAATCGCCGAGTAAATCATAATAATTAATGTTACTCTTCCTTCATGCATCCTATTCTTCAAGACTTCAAACATTTGTGACTTTCTTCTTGTTTCTCGCCCCGCCCCCGTCCTGTCTATGCTTTAACTTAATGATTCATGTTATAAAGTGTTCTTCTGTTGTTTTATTATGGGAAATCTTTTTTTAATCCGTGGTATTATTAACTCACTCTTGATGTTTGGGTGCCCTATCCCTTTAACAACAGAATCTTCAAGATTATTCTGAACTTGAAGGGCAAAAGCAAGGCCTGTATTCAGGAAACTGACATGTTAATTGTTCAGAGTTGAATGCAACGGCTTAAGGCCCAATCGAAACTATGCTTGTCGAAGACTTTTATGCACGTTTCCCTCTTAAAATGTGGTTTCGGTTTTTAAGCCACTCTATGATTTATAGCGAAGATTGTGGCATTGATATGATTTTTAAGACAGAGTGCAGAGGCACACGTGATATGGCTCAGTTTGGGGGCAGTGGTTTCTCATGGGTCTAGCCATGACGGGCATGACATTGCGCAGTTGTCTTGTGTCGGGGGGGGGGGGGGTGCACTTAGGCCTGTGTCTTAATACTTGAGGAATGAAATTAGGGGCGGCGCCAGGGTATTTTGATAGGGGGGGGGGCCAAGATTGCCCATAGGTGAATTTATATTTACGTTTTAAGTGAACAAACAGGGATATTATATAGTTGCATAACCCAGTTCTCTCTTTCACCATGCTCTTCTTTCTTCTTCTTCCTCTCTTTTCTTCCTCTTATCCTCTTCATTTGTTTTCGTTTTTTTTTTTTTTTTTTTGGGGGGGGTCACTAGAAAAATCATGGGACGGGGGTCACCCCTGCCCCCCCCCCCCCTCCGTAGCGCCGCCTTGAATAAAATACAATACACTGCAGAGGCTGTATTTTAGTATTAATGATTCATTGATAATCATGACATATTGGAGAGTATAACAGGCGAGATGGGTAAGAGCTTTGAGGTAATGGCTACGTACCGAGGCTCCAGCCTTTGAGGGGCACAGCCGGGGCACAGTTGTCATGGTTGTGTTGCGTTATATGCCTTATTATTGGAGCATGCTTGGATCATGATGAATTAAAAGTCTATCGACAAAAAAAGAGGTGTTGTTTGAAGGTGTCTTTGTCACATGAATTCCTTTTTTTCCCTACATTTTCTCACTCCACTCGTTCCCCTGTCTTGTATTATTCATCCTTGTGTGTTTCTCTCTCTCTTTTTTGATTTAACTGAGGGAGCTATACGCTGTGGTACATGCAGCATAACAAAACCGAGATACTTTAGTGAAAGTTTTAAGGCATATTTGCTCATTTCAGATTATGCAGATATCACAGTATGCACTGACACATGGACCTATACCATGTTCATGCTACAATCCCAATCTTTTAGATTTGGACATTGGCTACCAGTCCTTTAGGACCGTATCGTGTATACAGTTTTATCTGTCCTTTGGATGATATTGATGAGTTCTTACTTTTTAGTTACAAAAAAAAAAATCTCTTTAAAAAAAGAGTGAACGCATTCACTTAGGGGTGAATTTAAGAAAAGAGTGAATTCAGAGTGAATTCAGAGTGAAGAGTAAAAATTGCAATATTCACTCTTTATTCACTCTTTAAGGGGTGACCTCAGTGATCACTCGAAATCCTTGAGGGATCACTGAGCTTCAGTTCAATTCAGTTCAGTTTATTCCACTTTTAAAGAAACATACAAATACATAGTACATAGTACAGGCATAGTACATAAGTTCGATACTTTATGACAATGGTAAAATAAATGGTCACCCCTAATGGTCACCCCTTTTCTTAAATTCACCTCTAACAGAGTGAATGCGTTCACTCTTTTTCTTTTTTAAGAGAGTGGGTTGGCTTAACTGGGTGGAAAACATTGTTTGGACGAATTCCGACACCTTCCTGTCAAACTAATTTCCAACATTAAGCACACAACTCCTGTATTGATGTGTTGAAAAACAAAATAATGTGTCAGTTTATTATGAAGGTATTTTTAATCGACCTGCATACGGTCATATACATAAAATGCCAAACTTGTTTCATTTCCCCCTTTCCTGATAATTCTACGTACTTCCTTTTGATATTGGTTTCATATAAATATTATTTTCTCTCGTATTGATAAATGCTTTAATACTCTTGGTCACCTTTATCATGTTTATGCTTCATATTCAGTAATTGGTACTCTCGGTCTTGCATTGATAAAAGTTTTCAAGAAAAACTCTTCAATCATTCTCTATCTTCAAAGCAATGAAACTGAATGGTATCTATCATACTTATATCTTGGCCTTGATTTCAAAACGGCGTGCTTTATTTGCACGATATATAGTTCTAATAGATCAATCATACAGCAATAATAACTGTTTTGTTTTGTTACCCCTCGGAAATAAAAATGATAAAAAAACGGAGTCTGAAGAAACCGAAAGCATTGGTATTATCGTTTATCATTATTATAGTAAATTCAACCCATTACACAATTAATCTTCCTTTGATATCATACATGAGCTACATAGTCTATATGCCTGTCGATGACTGCAAGTCTAGTGTCTAGATGTTCAGCCTTGACCATGAAGAACACTTATCAGCAAACAAATTATTACAAGCAAAATCAAGATGTATGATGCTTTTCTTCAGTGATGCCTTTCTAGTTTCTAAATTGAAAAGAATTATTTTGACATAGTTCCAGGTGTAATAATCATTATCATGCAGTGTGCAATCATTTCCTTGTACATCAAACTTTATTTCATTTGGAAATAGAAATAAATGAAAATGAAATGAAAAAAATATGTTTATTTGTTTTTACTGGGTTTTTTTTTCTTCAATTTTTTTCTTTTTCATTCTCAGTTTCTATATGTCTTGGGCCAACATGGCCTCCAAAACGTTTGTTTTTTATACAGACGAAAATGAATTTCATGAGTAACCTCATTATAAAAGTTGCTCAGTATAATGCTATCTATTGCAATCTTGTTAACAGCTCGTGAAAAAACGAGTTGCTGCTACTACTAACAGCATTGCTACGGTATTGTGCATAACGTTTTCCCCTAGAATTACGTCATTATTTGAATTGTAATTACCTGATGGTTGAGAGGAAATTGACCAGATATAGTTCAGTGTCTTAGAATTGAATATATAAGCAATGACGGGAGATATTTTCTTTGGCAATGTACATTACTGATGTATATGAATAAAGTCCCTCGCATGACATAAAAGAAAAACAAAACTACACAAAACCTTTTTTCTAAGACTTGTTCTTGTTCTTGTTGTTGTTGTTGTTGTTGTTGTGTTTGTTACTAGAGCGAGCTGTATGAGCTCAGCTGGGTTAATCACACACTCCTAGAAAAAATGGTTTAGAACCTTTTCTTATCCCACATTTGGAACCTTTCAAGGTTCTTCAGAGAACCATTAATAGCCTATGAAGTTTTCTAAAGGGGTCTAAAGGGGTCTAAAGGGGTCTAAAGGGGTCTTTAGAACCATTATTGGTTGTATACAAGGAACCTTTTGGGGTTCTTGAAAATATAAAGAACCCTTATTATAGAATCCATTTTCTAGAGGTGCTAAATACGGGAACCCCCCCCCCCCCCAAAAAGGGGGTTTTCTAACTGCCACATTTTTCTAAGAATGCAAATAGCGGGGAAATATGATATGACGGGAAAAATATAATTTAAATGGTAAATAAGGAAGCAGTTGCGGGGGGTGATGCTTTCACGAGGGATTCATTTTCTTCATTGTGCGATGAAGGACGTGATCAGCAGATTGCCTGACATGGTCATTTTCTTCTTTTTGTCCACTTAGTTGGTTACTATAAGTAACTTTATCCATTTGATCATACCGAGTAATGGTCGTGACGAAAGGCCCATAAAAGTGTAATAATAGAGTGCAAACAAACTTAGTATAGTATATGTAAGCATGCACCCAGACTCCCAGAGATTAAAAAAAAAAAAAAACACACAATACAGAAGCCACGGAACGTTTTTGAAAGTGGGGGGGGGGGGGGGGGGGGGGGGCTGCGCGTACAAACCAGGCAAATCACTTCCGGGTTTTTGTACATAGGCAAATGTGTCTACTCAAAAAAGTGTGTGTGTGGGGGGGGGGGGGGGGGGCTGCAGCCCCCAGCGTCTATGGTTCCGCGGCCCCTGCAATATGCATATGATACTTGTGGCATGGGGGCTCTGACCTAAATCCTTTATCACTCGCTTTTCTTCACACTCTAGCAACCGGCTTTATAACCATCCATGCCCAAGAAAATGACTCTAGTCATGACTTTTGGTCTGCGTATACCCATGTTCCTTGAAAAACAGATATTAAAACCTAAGATAAATTATTTCCTGTATGGTGAGGATAAGGTATCAATTAATTCGAAGCGGACAGTCATTATGATAATGGCATATATATTTTTTCTTTTCACTATTGTCAATCAGGTGGTGGGATTTTTGTTTTGTTTGTCTGTGTGTGGGGTCTTTGTCTTTGTCCTTTTTTACGAAGACGGTGCCATCGTGGAGATGGTGACATCTACTTTAAAACTTGCCCCTGATTTACTGGATGAAACCCAGAGAGCAACCCCTAATTTGGACATAAAAGTCTTTGTTCAATGTCCCTTTTTTGTGTGTGAATCCCCGTGTAGGTTTTGGTACAATTCATTTTCATTATCTTTCGTCACTTCTGCCTTGGACTTGGTCTTGGCTGTGGGGTTAGGCCTTGACCATGTTGACTTTAATAGTAATAGTTTTCTCCCTTCTGATAAGAGATTTAGGACATATTACAGAATGATCTCCTGACATCATACCCCCTGATGAGAGCCTTTTCGCTCAAATAATAATAATAATGATAATGATAATAATAATAATAATAACAATAATAATACGTTGCTTAGTGAACGTACAACACCA
>CM057162.1:5215801-5217475 GCA_029962745.1 Echinometra lucunter
AATTCTTATCTATTCTCCTTTTCATGTTGAGATTGCACTCTCTATCTTTTCTTGTTTGTAATGACTGCCCCAAAAGGCCACAATAATAACCTCACACATACTGTTTGCTGCATAGTGATCTGTTATTAGCAAGTTTGGAGCATGCGAAAAAATCATCCGTCATTGTAAAAAAAAAAAAAAACAAAAAAAACAAACAAAGAAAGAAACAAATACAAAGCCTAAGATCAAGAAACAAAAATCCAGATTCGCGCTTAATAAAGTTTCGAACCTAAAATCTCCCCGTTAAGGAGGGCTGTATGCTGCTTCACTACCATCCTCCAGTTCATCTTTGCGCTTTATCCTTTCATGTTTGCAATGACTGCTGCCACAAGGCCAAAATAATAACCTCACACATACTGTCTGCGGCATAGAGATTTCTTATTAGCAAGTTTTGGAGCATGCTGGAAAGAAATCAATTACTGAAAAACAAATAAATGAAACAAAAGGGAAAACCCAAACAAAAAATGGTGCTTCCTGGGTTTTGAACCCAAAATCTCTCCATCAAGCTAGGAGATGCGAGTCAATCACTCTATGCAGAGAGCTATACGCTGCCTCACTACCACCCTCCAGTTTATCCTTTCCTGTTTGAAAATGACCGCGGCCAAAAAAGCAAATAATAACCTCACACATACAATTTACTACGTCGGGATTTTTTATTAAAAAGTTTGGAGCATGCAAAAATGAAATCAGTTATACTAAAAAAAAAAAAAAAGGAAGAAGAAACAAAATGGAAAACCCAAACAAAACAGGTGCTTCCTGGGCATCGAACCCTAAATATCCTTGTCGAGGAGATGCGAGCCAATCGCTCTGTCCAGAGGGGTACACGTTGCCTCACCGCAGTCTTTCAGTTCATCTTCACCCTTTATCTTTTCCTGTTAGCAAGTTCGCAATGACTGCCGCAAAAAGCCAAAATAATAACTTCACACTGTTTGAGAGAGATTTTTTAAAACTTTAAGTTGGGGCATACGAAAACATCCGTTAATGTAAAAAAAAATCAATGAAACATAATGAAACAAAACAGAAAAAACCCGTACTGAAACAGAAATGAATGCTTCATGGGTTTCGAACCCATGAAGCGAAATCTCCACATTGCGAGTCAATCGCTCGAGATGCAGAGTGCTACGCTGACCCTCTACGAGCCTCCAGGGTATTTTGGCACCCTTTATTCTTTCCGATTTGTGATGATTTTTCAAATACATCCATTTTGCGCCACTCACGATCTAAAAGCGTGTTTTACACCGACGAGCATACACTTGTATCTCTGTCATATTAAATGTCTCTTTAAGGGGAAAAAAAAAAGAATTTTCTTTTCTGTACAATCCCAAAATAGCATGTACCTAAGGTCACATGCATGGTTTTTTGTTTTCTTTGTGGTTTTTTTTTTGTTGTTGTTGTATTACCGTACATCAATGCCTCAGTGACATACCAAAGATAAATCGGCTTTTGAAGGTGTCTTTTCAAAGTGAAGCTTAAAGGCATTCAAACTAGTCTTTCATATCTTGAAGACATCTTATTGTACTGAAAAGTCAATGTACCTCTTTGCTCCAGAGCTCTTCCACAATCATGACTGAATGGGTTTCCATTGCAATGTTATTTTAAGCTCTCAGTAACGCCATCTTGTTGCCTTAGTGAAAG
>CM057162.1:5217975-5229571 GCA_029962745.1 Echinometra lucunter
GTTCAATTGCACTACCAAAGACTTTTGCAGTAGACTATTCTGATTACAGAAACAAAGATAGGAAGGAAGCTAAGGGAATCTGACTTAGCTGTTAGATCTAGAATCTACTCCTTCTCGGCATTTGCTATCTCATCGTTTCTGGATGGTTACTCAAGCCAAGGTGAAGTTTCATCCTATCTTGATCTGTCTTTGAAACTCTGAAGACAGCAAACATGGCAAATCTTGTTTCTAATGACACCATCACATCACATGCATCAGAAATGTGCCGTTGTCACGTCAACAGGAACCACAAAAAATGTCTGCATGTTTTGCTGGGTAAGATGCCAAAACAATGTCAGTGAAAACTAAATCTGTCTACTAACCGGTCTGCCATCTAGTAGGCCTACTAATTCTATGACTGAAAAGGTCAAACTTAAAGACAGAATAGATATTGTACATGCAGGACTAACGTAGTTCTTACTACGAAGCTTGTCATTAACATTAAAGAATGGGAAATTGTTTTTGCTTTCTGAAATTATGTTTTTGTTACGAAGGATGTGCCCCAGTGTAACGTGTCTTTATTTTTTTTTTTTAGCAATCATCCCTATTCCCATGGAAATTTGGTACATTTTAATGTATTTATTTCTTTCCACATATCATTTGAGTATACAAAAAATTGCCAATTTAAATAATATAACAGTCAACATTATAGAAAGCAGAATGGAGGCTTATTGAAAACATTTATGTTTAACTATT
Source organism: Echinometra lucunter (assembly GCA_029962745.1). Taxonomy (NCBI): domain Eukaryota; kingdom Metazoa; phylum Echinodermata; class Echinoidea; order Camarodonta; family Echinometridae; genus Echinometra; species Echinometra lucunter. The sequence goes on from CM057162.1 coordinate 5,218,711, forward strand.
TCATTTGCAATGGCTAACTCCTCTTGAAAAACAAGTTGATAGAGTTACTAGAGTACAGTTATAGTTAATATATTGTGCACAGTTAACACTTATTGAATACATTTCTAAATTTTATGCCTCTGTACTTTAATTTTACTGTGAATTCATGAAGTCAACTTATGTTGTTGTATTTCGACAGATAATCATGAGGACTTAACAACTGATGATGAAGAACTGAACTGAGAGGAACGAAAAAATTCCTGATTGCATCACGGTGAAAGAGGTAGACCTTAATATTTGTTTTCTATTGTTTCCCCACACATCTAGTGCGTGCAAAAATCGTAGAAAGCCATTGCTTTGAAGAAATCATACGTAAACTTCTTTTTTGCATTGACAGAACAAAATTATTTTATTTGACCGGTAGAAAAACAAATATAATCAAAGCTACGAATTCTTTAGAATGTGGAAAACTTAAAATTGTTGCCATATTTCATGCAATATAGCTGCAGGTGAATAATGAGGTTTTAACCTCAATAGTTAACTGCAGTAATTACTTTATTTTTAATTACATATCTTATTGATGAAACAAATAGTTTATTTTGGAAAGAAAGCTCTGTGGACTCGTGATTGCCATTGCTTGTTGTTTAATTCTGCTCGAAGGCAGCGATACAAACGTGATGCCATTCGAATACGATTCATAATATAACCAACAGATATACAGAATACCAGAACAATCTGCCTTATTTGCTAGAATGCAGGGATACAAACGCCGTGCCATTTGGATCAATATTAAGGCACACTCAGACAATAAACAATGATATGTCTCGCAGTTTTTAACACTTCTTTTAACATAAGGCAGTAATCAAACTCGACACTTTGTCTTGTGTCAAACTCATGAGAACACGGTCAGTCATGTAAGTTAGTGTTTTAATACCGTTTTCGCAACATAGTAACTGGACTAATTTCAAGTATGCAAAAATATGCGGTTACCATTATTTATTACCGAACAAGCACAGAGTAAACACTTTTATGCCTTTTGAGTGGCATAAGGACTGGTATAAATATTTATCAAGTGATTGCTGGGCGGTGGTAACTCGACCCAGCAAGCAGTTTACCTGCCAACAGGATGGTACCTAGAGTGGCAATTCGCATCTTTCTTGTGATGCTAATGCCCCCCAAAACACCTTCCACCCAATATTTAAAAAAAAAAAAAAAAATGTTGCTATTACAAGGGTTCCTGAGCACTGAGTTACACTAATTCATGTGTGCAAAAGCTTCCTTCATTCTTTTCCTTTTCCTTTCTTCTCCTCAGTGCGGGTGGTAGTAGCCATTTCTCTCTGATCCTTGCTATTGACAAGAATGATCAATTGCCCATGTTTTTACTGGGGCAATTGGCGGACAATTGTCCGCAATGGGTGGACACTTGCCGCCGAGGTACAGGAGGTGATAAGGGCGAAAAACCAGCAAGATGCAATGGCAGGGCTCCCTTTGTCTGGGGGATATGCTGGGGAAAATTCCCTTATGGCCCACTTGGCGATTGTGTACAGTGCGACCGAGATGTTTCTCCACCACCAGACCATGGCGGCAATGTCCTGCCCGGGGGCTACATTCAATTCCATTCGTTTCAATCACATCCATAACAAGGCAAACCAATATATACAATGCATAAACATTGAAGAGGGGCGTAAAGAAAAGAATGCGATTAGGAAACAAGACTAATGCTTAAAAATGCAGTGGTTGCAGGAGACATGATTTCCTTAAGTGATGCTAGCGCACTGATGTTTGTGTTCCTGAATGTAACCTGATCATGTACTGTCTATCCATGTGTATTTCAAAGAAAGTTTGATCGACAGGTAATGCCATCCCTGATGAGGTGATTTGTCTATAACTCATTATCCACCTACATTGTTTGTCGTCTCAGTGTAAGGGACAGTCATACGCCTGCTGATATCTCTCAGGAAGTAGAGCCAATTGATTTCACTCCACAAGTGAATATGAGTGGAAGTGTCCTTGACCAGGGAATTGAGCTTGTTACTCCCTAGTCTTAGTGGGCTAAGGGCTATTCTGGTCCTCTTAATGCGTCCTCAAGCTTTGGCTCGGCGACTATGATAGAGTCCACATAGAGTAGAACCACTAACGTGGGGGCCACAAACATTCTGTCTACCTGCCTCTCCCTGTCCTCCAGCCTTGCACCTCCCTGGCCATGTCCCTGGATGCTGTATGGTGTGCCCAGCTGGAGACGGTTTGCTGCTGCAGTTCTCTCCTTGGCTAAGTACCAAGCAAGGGAGGAGGTTTGAAGTTGGTGTGTTTCGACCTTCGTTATTCGTTATTTCCCACCTTATCATTCCATCTACTATTTAACTATGTAAGATTTGAGAGGACCTCTTCGAGGAGCAGCTAGGAGCACCGAGTAACTGAATCCTGAGTATAAAATGTGACTTTTGAGCTTGTTTATTACCACCACATGGTCAAATATTTCACTTCAGTCCCACCCATTGTCATTTTTGTATGTGGTACATTTGTTATTCATTACACAAACTATAATTCAAATGTTTTGGTCAGTTTAAGTTGGAGCCATCGTTGACCATCTGTATCGCATTTAGTTCCTGATCTTCTTTATTTTTTTGTCTGGCATCACCTCAATCATCCATGGCTGATAACGTTAAGACAAGGTCATCCAGCACCAAGACGGCTGCTGACAAAAACATCATTACTGCAGTTATTTTTGATATTCTCACGAACGATAATTTCTTGAGCCTTGTCCAGAAAGTTGTTGACCAGAGGTTATCCGAGTTGTCTACTGCTGTGGAGGAGCTGGAAGGCAAAGTTCTTGACCTAGCCCATGCCAATTACGAGAAAGACAAGAAGATTGATGTTCTAGAGGCTGCCCTTGAGTCTCAGGCAAGAGCCATTGAGACACTGAAATCGAGAAGCAATGATCAAGAGCAGTATTCACGGCGAAATTGCCTCCGGTTCTTTGGGATTCAGGAGCAGCCCAACGAGGATACAGACGAGACAGTTATTCAGCTGGTCAACGAGAAGCTTGGTGTAACAATGAAAAAGGCGGACATAGACCGTTCGCATAGGATCAAGCCGATGCCGAAGAACCAACCAGCTGAAGGTCGCCGACCCCTTTCTCGTGCCAAATTTGTTTCATACAGGGTGCGTCAACTTGTGCTTCGTCAACGGAGAAAGCTGGCTGGCCTAAACAAATCAATACAAGAAGATCTGACCAGCGCCAACGCCAAGCTTTTGAAGGAGACAAAGTCTTGTAGCAAGGTCAAGGAGGCTTGGTCAAGTGATGGGCGCATCATTGCGCTCATCAAGGAGGCAGGGGGCCAATCAACAAAACGCCCAATCCATACCGCTGATGATCTCAAGAGACTTAAATGATGTTCTTATCCAGCACTTTCCTTAATGCAGTTGTTGATTCTTTCATGTATTTTCTTCCACTTCCAACTTTTATTGGTCAAAGATATGCTCTTGGCTGTTTTTTGCTATTTCCTTGTGAACTTTTAACTTTTTAACACTTTTTTTTTTCAGTCTAGTTGTTGCTGTTGTTTTGTTTTTATTTTATTTTTTTATTTGTTGTAGTTTTTGTTGTTGTCTACAATATCTTTTACACTTGATTTTATCTAGTATGTCCTTTATTCTTAAGTATTTAGCGTTTTCATTTAGGCTATTTATATTTCTGCAATGCTTGCTATTCTTTTTTCTGGTAGTCTTTTATACTATGGTTTGCATATTTCATGTATTCATGTTGCTACTTTTGTGTGCTAGTGTGTGTAGTTTATTTGTGTGTATGGTTACGGTATGCTTGCTTGTGTGTTTTTGTTTGTCTAGGCCTGGCTTTGCTTTCAACTATGATATGTGAGCCGTCGCGCGAAAACCAGACTATAGGTGAAAAGCAAGTGATTGGCTAGGACGCAATTTAATGCGCATACTTTTTTTTGTGGCGCGCCTGATCAGCTGTGATGAGTTGCGGGAAATTGTGCCAGCTGCGCTTCGACAAAATCGAGTCATCCGCGATCCGGTATTTCCCTGTTTTTAATTGTGCATGTGTGGATCAAATTGCATGAATATTTCAGTCAGAAAGGTGCAGATAATTCTCTCACGCATCAAGGTAAGTTAAATGTGCTGTCGCTTGATTTCTTTTTATAATCATCGGTTCACAATATGTCAAAATGAATGTAACTTAAACGGGATGTGCGAACCACTCGCAAATCAAGTTAAAACAAAGAACAAAAACTGCTGAAGTGACAGTGCTAGCCTAGCTTGTTACTAGATGTCTAGGCCTTGTAATGTTAGTGTTGTGTAGCTCTATCTAGATCTATGCCTGGCGAGCCGACACGCTCGGGTCGCCCTGTCCTTGGCTGTTGCAGCTCGCAGGTACTCTGCCGAGCAAGTCCTTTCTTCACTTGAGAGGACAAAAATGCAGATGGGGATTTATGCATTATCGAGTGGCAGAGGGTATCGTATAAAAAACTTAGTTTAGCTTGTTGGTCGGTGGACGAATTTTTTTCTTTCTCTAAAAAAACCCCCTCCTGTTCATATTCTCACTCACTTCTGTTAATTATGAGATGTGTTGTATGAATTGGTATTTTTTTTTCGTGCTCTATGCTATAGCCAGTATGTTTTTTTGAAAGTTACCAAGTCTAACACGTTAGACTAAAAGTTAGGCTAAAATAGATACAAGATTAGTGACAGATTAAAATTCTGTTTAACAAGATGTAGCTGAATTTTTCATTATGTTTATTAGACGAAATCTTAACAAAATTACACTTTCCCAATATTCCAAGAAATATTTCTAACGTTTAATTTTTTTTCTCGTGTATAGACTTACATAGTTGAGGTGTATGGTCTAGGGTGATGTAAATTGATTTTTTCCAGCAAATTTTGCTATCAAAATGAATGTCACATTCTACTTTGTTGTATTGCAGACACATGGATTCACAGGGCAGCTGTGTTGGTGTAGTCAGTGCTGAAAATAGCAATACCATTTTTGCCGAAAAATGTACTCGGAACCATGGAAGGCCCAGACCAGTGGACTGCTTTAGGTACTAAATAGGTAGGTCAGTCAGATTTTTTTTTCTACCCAGCAATAGGCCTATTATACACAATAGTAAGACACGCTTCAAACATTGAAAAGAGCACATTTTCTTTTTGTATTTACTAGTATTTGTAGGCCTATTCTTCTGATTGCTTTATGAAGATTTCTTGTGACGACTGCACAATTTCTTGTGGAAATTGGGGGGGGGGGGAATGATGTTGGGGAATTTTATGGAAGGTGGGGTTATGCAAACACATTTTTCCCCCTTGGTTTTTATTAGCATGTGTTGTATGTCAAAGTTAAGTTTTGAAAAATACAAAAAGGTTACAAACTATTAATCTTTAAAGATGACAAGTTATGTACATATATAGGATCAAAATGAAAATGAAACAAAGTAATGAAATGTGTTTGAACTCTAATCGAAACAATAAAAAGACTTTTCATTTCAATCAATTTGTGTTGAAATGCTGTTACAGTTATCGCATTCATGCCATGCATTGTCTGAGTATTGAATGACAATATGAACATGTTTGATGTGATTTATGTTCACAGAAAGGCTGAAGCTGTCCAGTGCCTTTAGGATATATTCCTTGAACCTGCGTTTGTCCAGCCTGAAACCCTTGTACTGACCTACAGTTGGCAACAATACTTGAAGGCATCTGGGACTCGCCAATACCACTTCTTCAGGTGCATTTTGTTTGTTTTTTAAAGTGTGTGCCTAGTAGTAATGGTAGTCAACATGTACATTGTGGGCCCACAGTTCTAAAGCATGCCTTTCAACTGTGCAAAATTTTGCCCCATTTTCTTAGGTTTCTTGTTGGTAGGTACAGAAAAAATGTACAGAAAAATGTACAAAATATTTTTTTTTTCCTTTTCTTCTTTTTGAGGCTTCACTCTTCCCCGCAATCTTATTATTCTGGGCTTTTCCACTCCTTGTTTTGTTTTGTTTTTGTTTTTTGTAATGATGACCCTTAAAATTTGATATTACTTAAATTTCAGCTTCTTTCGCCATTTGAGCAGAGGTCTTCAATCTAGAAACTAAATGACATGAAAATTGTAATGGAAACTCTACTTGGAGAAATGACTGTGTCGTCTATCACATTGTCAATCGTACACTTGGTACATGTTGTCAAAAGGAAAACAAAAGACAAGGCTATACTTGTCACAGTTTAATATAATATTAGGGAAGTAATCATTTGGTATTCTCAATCATGCAGGTTTGAGTCAGAACCAGGTGTTGTTAAGAGCCAAGAAATCCAGCAAGGAAAAAGAAGAGAGGTTCTCCCTTCTAATGAACTCTCCCAACAACCCAGTATTTCTGCAGATGCCCCCACTCAAGCCAGCAGCTGGACTTTCCCTCGACTGCAAAAGGGACCTGTGGAAAGAGATCCGCCCATTCCTTGTGTGATAGACAACCGCTTGATGTGTACAGAGATGAACACCGACGAAAAACACCAGTACATTCTGTTTTATCATCCAATGTTGATAAAGTTTGACCAGCAGGCATGACTGTACACAGTGGGGGACAGTTGCCCCTCCCCCATTTTTTGGTTGCTGAAAAGTTTTATTTTTTTCAAATGAAAATTTTCCACAAAATCCACCTAAAGTGTGCACCAAATCCTTCAATTTCACTTTGAAATATGCAAAACCACCCTCAAGACCAGCTAGTTTGCTTTGCTTCCTCACTTTCGAGTTTCTTCCAAAATTTTTACACGCTTGAAGTTAGCAGAAAAGGACACAGAGGAGAGAAACTGCTACATTCTCTTTAACTTCCAGATATGATGTCTCGAGGAAGTTAATCTACTTACAGTATAAAATGCTTGTAATGCACTCAATTTGTGAAATGTGTGGAAAAAAATAGAACCAATATTTACCATACACAAGTACTGTTTCTGTATGTGGGGTCCGCCCGCGAGGCCGAAGGCCCGCGAGACCGACTTTTTTTTTTTTTTTTTTTAAATCTTATTTTCCTTCATCAGGTGCCAAGTCGAGTGGTTTAAGGCGCCTTGTTGCAGCGGCGTAACAGGTGCCTGTTATCAGAAAGGGGGGGGGGGGGGCAGAGCCAAATATATCCCGGTAACTCCGTCTAGAATTAGTGGCGTAGCCAGGATTTCATTTTATGGGGCGGTAGTGAGCACGGGAAGCGCGTTCCCAAAGGGGGTGCAGGGAGGGGGGAGTGTCCCCCGCGAGAAGCGCGGAAGCTCCGACGTTCCTTTGAATCGTTCCTTGTCTGCTCCCGCTCATCTTAAGACGTCCTCCGCCTGTTATGGGGGGGGGGGTGGGGGCAGAGCCAAAAATGTCCCGGTAACTTAGTCCAGAATCAGTGGCTTTGCTAGGATTTCATTTTAGGGGGCGGTAGTGAGCACGGGAAGCGCGTGGCTGTCACCTATGTGGGGTCCGCCCGCGAGGCCGAAGGCCCGCGAGACCGACTTTTTTTTTTTTTTTTTAAATCTTATTTTCCTTCATCAGGTGCCGCGGTCGAGTGGTTTAAGGCGCCTTGTTGCAGCGGCGTAACAGGTGCCTGTTATCAGAAAAGGGGGGGGGGGGGGCAGAGCCAAATATATCCCGGTAACTCCGTCTAGAATTAGTGGCGTAGCTAGGATTTCATTTTATGGGGCGGTAGTGAGCACGGGAAGCGCGTTCCCAAGGGGGGTGCAGGGAGGGGGGAGTGTCCCCCGCGAGAAGCGCGGAAGCTCCGACGTTCCTTTGAATCGTTCCTTGTCTGCTCCCGCTCATCTTAAGACGTCCTCTGCCTGTTATCGGGGGGGGGGGGGGGTGGGGGCAGAGCCAAAAATGTCCCGGTAACTTAGTCCAGAATCAGTGGCTTTGCTAGGATTTCATTTTAGGGGGCGGTAGTGAGCACGGGAAGCGCGTGGCTGTCACCGTATGATTATTGCTACTTACAATTTGCACATTGTATAAATTATAACCGGGTTGTATGCACATTAATTTATTTTCTTTTACTTTTGAATTGAAACAGAAATAAATGAGCAAGATCACAAATTAGATACTAGTATCTGAAAGTAAAAGCCTGATGTCGAGTAGATGAAGGAGTAAGGGCTAGAAGAGGTAATATCACAAAGACCAAAGTCAGCAATTGCATCTGATGTTGACAGTTCACGATGAAATTGCCCCAACTTCCTCCTCCCATCAGAATTTACAATGCTTTTATTTGTTTTGTTTTAAAGCAGAATTGACCAAGGTTTCACTGAAAGATACTTTTAAGTAAGTGTAACAACCCAGTTTTAATTTTAGAATTTTATGTACACATGTATGTCTGATTGTGGTAGACCTGTTTTATTGTGTGTGCATATCGTATGTTTGTGGGGTGCAGGTTAGGGCGTGCATGTTTTGTGCAAGGGTGTGTGAGGGTGTGTGTATGTGTGTGAGGGGGGGGGGCACTTGTTTGTAATGCAGTTGGAGGATAGGTGTGAGGGTGTGTGTGTGGGTGGGTTTGTTCATGAAATGAGATGGGGTGAACCCCTCCCATACTCTCTTTTGCACTGGCAAATGAAAACTTGAAATTGCGTGTACTTTTCATAGGTGATGTTTAAGTATAATATTATCTGCTGTGTGTGTGTGTGTGGGGGGGGGGGGGGGGGGAGGGGGGTGACTGTGTGTGGGTGTGTGTGTGTGTGTGGGTTCATGAAATGAGATGCGTGAACCCCTCCCATACTCTCTAAAAATGCACTAAAAAATAAAAACTCTTGAAATTGCACTTTTCATAAGTGATGTTTTAGTATAATATCTGCATGTGCGTGTGTGGGTGAGTGCGTGGGTAAGTTTGTGTGAGTGTGGGGTTGGGTGTGCATGCACATCACATGCTTGCATTTAAATTTTCATGAATCTTTTAAAACAAAGAAATGAATACAACATTGGGTTGCACAGCACCCCTCCACCCTTCCATCAACATCAAACATAATTTGCCTGATTCATAAGGGTAAAAGGCCGAAACAGCCTAATTGCGCGCGTGAGGGGGGGGGGGGGGGGGGGAGGGGGCATTTCAAGTGGCCATATCTAGAAGAAACATGTGAATTAGACTCTAATATTTCATGTGCACATTGCACTTGTGTCCAAGTACCTATAAGCAAAAAAAAAAATCAAAATCCAAAATTTCACCTATAATACCCATTTTCCCAGGATGGCTCACATATTATAAATGTAAGTCTCTGTGATATTTACAGTACTCTCTGTTGTTTTAATGGATAATATTTTGCAAGATGATGTAAATGTTTTAGTAAACAATTGTACCTATGTTGATTGTAATGATTTTCGGAGAAGTGCAGTCAATAATTTTGATCTATTACATCTCAATGCCAGAAGCCTGAATAAAAATTATGATGAGTTGGTTAGCTTATTGACCTGCCTCAAGCATAACTTCTCGGTAATTGGAATTTCCGAAACATGGTTAAAATCTACTTCTGATACCAATCTGTTCCAGATACCAGGATACTCCTTTTTTCATGTCTGTCGATCTGACCAGTCCGGAGGCGGAGTGGCCTTGTATGTTAAGGAAGGAATAGGTAGTAAAATTCGGTCTGATTTATCTGGTGCACATCCACATTATGAATCTATTTTTGTTGAATTGTCTTTGAGTAATAAAAAGTCAGTGATTGGTTGTGTATACAGAGCACCAATTAATGATAGTACATCCTTTTGTGAAAACCTTGAATTGCAGCTTCAGACTCTTAGCAGAGAAAATAAAGATGTCTATATTATTGGTGATTTTAACCTTAATCTGCTAAATTATAATTCTGATGCTAAGGTCAAAGAATTTGCTGACTTGATGAATTCTTTTGGTTTATTTTCTCTTATATCAAAGCCCACTCGAATCTCACAAAATGCAGCAACTCTGATAGACAATATTTTTACCAACTGTATCCATAATGATTTCGATGCTGGTATCTTGTGCTCAGATATATCAGATCATTTGACAATCTTTTGTGTTAATAAGGGTGATTTTGTTGATGACAGATCAAACAACCAAGCCTCATTTAAACGATTAATCACAGACCAAAGGATTTTGACCTTTCAACAAAATCTACTGCAAACTGATTGGCAGGATCTGTACCTGCTAGATAATCCTGATGAGTCCTATGAATATTTTATTCGTATATTCACTGATTTGTATGATCAATGTTTCCCTCTCGTCAAAGTGATAAGTAAGAAGAAAAGCAAGAAACCTTGGGTTACTAGTGGTTTATTAAAATCAATCAATCGCAAACATAATCTATATTCCAAATATGTCAAAACGCCAAATTATTCAAATAAAATAAATATGTTAGATATAAAAATGTTCTTGTTAGGACGCTTCGCTTAGCAAAACAGGAATTTTATGGCCACCTATTTCAAAGTATTAAGGGAGATATTAGGAAAACTTGGTCACACATCAATGAATTATTGGGCAGGGGTAAGAAACATTTGATCCCATCAGAGATGTTCCATGAAGGCTCATCTTTATTGTCAAGTAAGCATAAGGCTGAATGTTTTAACAAATATTTCATTGGATTGCCTGCGAAAATAAGTAGAGAAATTCCGACAGTACCACAGTCTTTTCATGAGTATTTAAAGCCAAAAATTGATAATACTTCTCTATTTCTTAGACCAACTTCTGTCAATGAAATCATTAATTCTGTTTCATCACTTAAGTCATCAAAGTCAAGCGGTTCTGATGATATTGCCCCTAGGGTTGTTAAGGAATGTATTCACTATTTTGTTGAACCATTATGTGTTATTTTTAATAATTCTTTGTCACATGGGATAGTCCCATCGAAGTTAAAGGTGGCTAAGGTTGTTCCTGTTTTCAAAAAAGATGACAAGAAGAATATTGTT
>CM057162.1:5230071-5256999 GCA_029962745.1 Echinometra lucunter
GATTTCATTTTTGGAACATGGTGAGATGAATTTTTGAACTATAAGTATTGGTGTAAAAATGACATGCATATGTGCATTGTACTAAATGAACTCATTTTGACAATTTTTATTCCATATAGATCTGTACATGCATAGAGCAAGTCCTGCACATGGAGATGCTTGTAATGCTTAAATTGTATGCGCTTGTGCAGCTTCAAAACTGTCATACTTCAAAGCGATAACAGAGAAACATGCTTTTTACATAACTTTCAAAGATTTTCTTAACGTTTCTTTGCATTTTGCCGATTTTATTTGAATTTGTTGAATAAAGTGTATTGAAGTTGTGTATGTGTCTCTGGCTTTGTAATTTGGTAATTTGGGAGGGTATATACTGGGGGGGATGGGGGGGGGGGGCGGTCGTTGAGGCTTGTACATTATCCATGTACATGAAAACACGTAAAAAAGTGTACTTTTTTCAGCATCAAGTACGTAATGCACGTTGCGCATTTAGGGTATCTAAAACGGCATAAATCAAGTAAAGGGTACCAAATTCAGAGGTGATGATGCAATCCTTGAATAATACCCCTGTTAAGGGGATAAAAATCTGAGGACTTAGACTGTTAGATTGGTCTCCCTGTTTAGGGTATCAAAACAACTCCTACAATTTCATTTCTTGTTTGGGGTGCTTTTCAGAAAGTGATGTAGGCGGATGATGTACAGGCTTCAAGCTCAGTGAGACATGTTTGGACTGACCACTAGTCCTGCTGGTGTGCTTATTCCCGAGATGAGCCGGTAGAGGCTCTGTGGAAGAGTAACAACAAAATACTAATGCTTCTCTTCACAAAGCCTGACATTTTTTTCCTATTATGCTACCATAGTAGCTTTTTGGTTACAGTACCTAAGAGAGCCTCTACAAAACCCCTTTCCCAATAACCAGCTTCTTTCATCTCCTTGTAGTTATAGGATGAGAATGTTTGAATGCTTTTCCTTAATGTTAAATTTCAAAATATTGCAACAGAAATGTGATTTTAATATTATTAATATTATTATTATTATTTATTATTATTATTATTATTATTATTATTATTATTATTATTATTATTATTATTATTATTATTATTATTATTATTATTATTATTATTATTATTATTTGTTTGGTGTCACCTGTGCCTGGGAGGAGAAAAGCCAACTGAATCACTGTGACCCGCGGGTCTTTCCTCCCAATATAACTGATTGGAGGGTATGCAAGTAGGTCCACTACACTGGGGTTTAAGCTTCTACCAACCTTAAATTCTGTAGGCAAGCTTTCGTCCACTCCTGTGGACTGGACTTTCTCAAACCAAGTGATCAGTCACACTGTTTCTAATTGCTGGCTGCCGTTTGCAATGTGATATTTTGTCGAAAAATATACCAATATCTTGGATACTCACAGAGGAAGCCCTGGAATTTACCCCATCGACTTCCACTGTGATCGTACACCCGGAAGTGACATGCAACACATCTGAATGTGAATATGATCTTAATCAGACAGTTGAAATATGACAATTGGGTATTCAGTATGATTATTAGAAGTTAATTTAGATTAGATACAGCATTTACAAATTCACAAATGATTTTATTCATTTATTTTTCTTTTCTTTTCTTTTTTTTTTCTTATGATTTATTTGTGTAGATGAGACCAAACCATGCCTGCTTTGTGGAGAACACTTTTCATCCAGTGAGGCATTATCCCAGCACTGGAAGGACTCTCCTTGCAGGATGTCCTCCACTCCTGCTAACTCCACCATTTCAACAGTGGCCACCGTCTCCTCAGCAGATCCGATGGTGACAATAACAAGAAATCCGTTAGCAACAGCCCAGGAACAGGTCGAGGTGGACTCTGATGCCACATTTGATTCACGTAATCGGAACAACATGTGCTCTACCAGTCTTGAGAGCAAAGCCAGTGAAGAGGATGGAAAGGAGTCTTCTGCTCCTGTAGGTGATTCTGCAGAAGATCCTGAAGCTGAACCATTAAAGAACAGTTCCTCATCTTCAGTAGCTGTGTCTTCATCAGTCATGCCTGTATCCATTCTCTTAACCCAGCAGGTACATGTGGTCACTGAAACTGCCAAAGACGGCAATGTTGGATCATTGATCACAGGAGATTTCTCTCATATTCCAGAAGAGGAGACCCACATAGAGGGCATTGTTCATCATGATTCTGAGCTGTCCCAGATTCCTGCAACAGTTCACCTTCAGCCTGATGCACTCCTTGGACAAGTTGCAATGGAGATACACATCCCCATGCACACTCAGCTGGTTCCAAGTGATTACATTGAGGACAATGACCAGACTGAGAGCGGTGGTGAGATCTACTTCATCGAAGGTAAAGGTGTTGAATCGGAAGGAAACCATGCGGCGATTGAACTTCAGGTTCCAAATGTAGCCTGGGCATTTGAAGAGAAGGGTGAGAAAGAAAGAATGCCTGTGCAAAATAAAAAAAGGTCTGGTAGAATTACAAAGGTCAAAAAGTTCTGCTGCGAGGAGTGTGGGAAGACTTATTCAAAGTCTTCCAATTTGTACCGGCATAAGAATGTCCACTTGGGAAAGAAGTTTGCCTGTGACTTATGTGACAAGGTGTACAGCTACATGGAAACATTGAAAGCTCACAAAGAATGCCACCACAGGGAACCTATGTTTGGTGGTCTCCACAAGTGCAAGTATTGTTCCAGGCAGTATTCATCAGCAGTAAAACTTGGTGTTCATCTGCGGAGTCACACATATGATAAGCCATTTCCTTGTAGTCAGTGTCAGAAAACATTCTCCACCAGTGTTGGCCTCAAGAAACATCAGATAATTCACACATCAGTCAAGGCTTTCCAATGTGAGATCTGCAGTAAGAAATTCTTGAGGAAACCTGCCCTTGAGAAACACAAAATTATACACTCTGCAGACAGGTCATACAAATGTTCTTTGTGCTCAAAGGTGTTTTCAGATCAGTATTCGCATCGAAGCCACAAGTGCATCCACTATCCCGATCGTCCATATGGCTGCCAGTTTTGCCCCAAGCGCTTCAAGTCACCCTCAGCACTTGAGGTACATGAGAAAATTCACACCAGAGAAAAGATTCATGCTTGTACAAAGTGTAGCTATAGGTGTGGAACATCACATGAATTAAAGATGCATTTAAGAAGTCACTGGAAAGTTGATGTTGATGACAACAAAACTCTGGAAAGAAACCAGTGCAGGGAATGTGGCGCCAAGTTCACACAAAGCTCTACTCTACGTGCTCATGAGCGCACTCACACCGGTGAGATGCCATTTGTCTGTCAAACATGCCAAAAACCATTCACTTATTATTCAAGTTGGAAGAGACATCTGCAAATACACAGAGGAGAGAAGGCCCACCAGTGTAAGAAATGTGGGATGGGTTTCACAAAAAGTCTGTATCTTCAGCGTCATGAAAACGGCTTATGCCATGCCCATAACCTTTCTATGAAGAAATTGGGGAAGAGGAAAAAACAAAAGAGAACTGCCAAGATTGGTGTATCTAGTGAGATGCAAAATGGTGAATTAGGAAGTCATAGTACGCAGAAGCAGTCCAAAGCCAATCAAGAGCCTGGAGACACTGCATCTTGTGCAAATGAACATCAAAATGGCACTGTAGAAGTGGGAGATCCTTCTGAAGTCACAGTAGTTCCTAAGCATGGCATAGTAGTTCCTAAGCCTTCCACATTAGATCCTAAGTCTGTCTCTGTGGATGTAGATGATCCTTCTGAAGTCAGAGTATTTCCTAAGCCTGCCACAATAGATTCTAAGTCTGCCACAGTATGTGAGGTCTGCGGAAAGATGTACAAATCAAAGTCCAATCTTCAACGGCACCTCAAGACTCACGAGGATAAGAAACCTTTCCGCTGCGAACACTGTGGTAAAAGCTATAGCAGAAGACCAATCCTCAAGGAACATCTCTTGATGGTTCATGGAGAAGGACAGAAAAAACCTCTGTTTCAGTGCACAGACTGCACACAGTCCTATCCTTCCCTGAGGCGGCTAGAGATCCATAGAAGGAAGCACACTGGGGAACGTCCATACAAATGTCAGTACTGTCCAAAGACTTTCAAGGAATCAAGCAACGTGAAGCGTCATGAGATAATCCACTCCGGCTTGAAGCCATATGTGTGTGTTGTCTGTGAGAGAGGTTTCAGTGACAGAGGAAACCTCCAGAAGCATGAGCTAACTCACGGCATTAAAGGCGGTGAAGGCAGGAAGAATGTTGAAACGTGGAAGCCTTTCTCTTGCGAAGTGTGTGGCAAGAGTTTTGAACAGCTTGGATACCTGAGATACCATATAAAAATGCATGAAGCAAAGCTGCTGTACTCCTGTACGCTATGTGATCGCAAGTTCGCCCAAGCTGCCAACCTGAAGGTTCATGTGAAAACCCACACCAAGAAATCTTTTAAATGCGACAAGTGCCGCCTGTCATTCAGGACAGAAACCAAACTGCTTACTCACCAGGACAAGTGGCATGAAAACAGGAAGGGTTATGTCTGTGGGAAATGTGGTAAGGTCCTTTCTTCTAAGAATAGTCTCCAACGACATGAAAACAAACACCTAGGACTGAAGCCATATAAGTGCCCTTTATGTTCAAGTTGTTTCAGTGAGAAAGTCATTTTAAAGAGGCATATGAGTACGCACAAAGATGATAAAAATGTCCTCTTTTGCAATTTCTGTGATACCGTTTTTCCCTCAAAAGATTCTCTAGATAAACATGCAGCCAGCAAATCCTGTCTGAACACTCACAAATCTGATGAATGTGAGAAAGAGTTCACGTCTTTGATAGGCTTGTCTCAACACAAAAGATCTCACAAATCAGCCCGCAGCAATACTCCTCTAGAACCAAAGGTTTATGTGTGTGATGTATGTGACAAGCACTTTGAGAAGAAGAAGCTGTTATTAAGCCACAAAAAAGCACATAAACATGTCAGAAGAGAACTGAGGAAAAAGTAGCCATTTTGCATCAGGGTAGGAACATCATTTATGTATAAAACACGAAGAGAAAAGATGAATAAACTTAAAGCAGGGGCATTTTCACTTCATTCATTTCCAGATTTATCTTGGAAAATGGAAATATAACACCATTCTTGCTCCAAATTTATTAGCAGTACATTTCATGGATGCATGAATTGTCTGTCGATGCATCCTTGCTACTTGCTCTTAGTTTGTTGTGATATCTCAACTGCTGCTATCATAGACATGTGTCATCATAAGACGACGAGAATGAATACCGGTAGATTTGGGTTAATTAGGTTACAGGTCAAAGGTCATAGATGCCAATTTTGATGACATGGTATTTTTAGCTTCATACATACAAGAAGTAATTTTTTCACTTTATTTATTCTGTTACAGAATCAGACAGTTTGTGATCACAATTTACACATGTACAGATTAAGGTCATTTGTACTAAATATGATTGATCTTTATAGGCTGTGCGCACCATGATGCATGCTCCGGCATGATCACATGAGCGTACAAATTGGGGTCATAACCGGGTCATTTTTACCTTGCATGAAATTATGAATTACAAACTGACTTTTATTGCACAGGAATGCAGGTTTGAGGCACATGGTTGATTTTATGCCCATCCATTTTAGGCTTTTTCAGGGTTTCTCTAGTGCAATTGAGATTGAAGCCTCTGTTTGATCTCTTCAGATATACCGGTGGGCATAAAATAAAAAGAAAAAGTTCTAATTATATTTCAAGTGAGTCACAAATTTAATTTCTCTTTAAGATGTCCTGTTGGTTTTGTTTTTTATGGTTGGGAATACACATGAATTAGTTCAGTGGAAACTCAGTATAACGAGGTCCTTGGGACCATCAAAATTACCTTGTTATAGCAGGAATCTTATATCATGATTAAAAAACAATCAAATATAAAGAGCTGGGACTGTAATATTACCTTGTTATATCAGGAATATTGTTATATCAGATCTCTTTATACCGAGTTTCCACTGTATTATTGAAAGGTTGTTGTTCATGCATTGAGAAGACATTTTTTATTAAGGATGGGGGGGGGGGGGGGAGAGGATGAGGAATAATAGAGAAGCAGAGAAATGGGAAAGAGACATAGAGTGGGTGGGTGTGTGTGTATGAGAGAGGGGGAAAGAGAGGGAGAGACAGACAGAAACATGATAGATGAGGAAAGAGGCATGTGCGAGAGAGAAACAGGTAGTGAGAGGGAGAGAGACCAATCCAGAAGAGATGAGGAAAGAGAAGGAGAATACGAGGGAGAGATGCGGTTGGAGACAGAGTAGAGAGATAGAGAGATAGAGAGAGATCCAGAGGAGATGAGGAGAGAGAAAAGGAGAGATGATATATTTTGCTTTTGATCTTTTTCTTTCACTTTTTCCCTTTTCTCCACATATCTATATATATTTTTTTAGTTTACTTACCTGTCTCTTTCTCCTATCCTCCCTGTCTCTCGTATGACTTTTCTATCTGCCTTCTTTCCTTTCTGTCACCCCCTCTTCTATCTTCTCACTTTCTCTTCTACCTACCCTTTCTATCTCTCAACTGTCATTTGCTAATGATCCTTTTTTTCACTTGCCCCCCTTCCTTTTCTCCATCTTTCTATATATTTCTTTATTTTACTTATATTACCATATGTCTATCCTAACTCCTCAGTCTCTGTTATGACCTTTCTAACTTCTCACCTCATCTTTCTCTCACTCTGTTTTTCCTCACTTGAACCTCTATCTTTTGCTTTTGGTCTTTTTCTTTCACTTTTTCCATTTCCTCCCCTGTCTATTATATTTCTTTATTTTACTTAACTGTCTCTTTCTCCTGTCCTCTCTGTCTCTCTAATGACCTTTTTATCTTCCTACCTTCTCTCACGCTCTCTCTCTCTCTCTCTCTCCCACTTGCTCTTGATCTTGTACACTTTCTTCTTTTCTTGTCTTCACCTGCTATAGTTTTCCTTCCTTGTTTCACTTGTTGGTCTCTTTAGTTCTTCTGTAACCCCCTCTGTCTCTCTTTCCTCAAGCTCATTATCTCCCCTCTCCCTATCTTCCTCCTCCTCTCTCTCTTCCTCTCTCTTTCCTCTCTCCATCTCTCTCTTCGCTCTCTCCCTCTCTCCTCCCTCTATCTTCCTCCTCCTCCTCCGCTCTCTCTCTCTTTCCTCTCTCCATCTCTCTCTTCGCTCTCTCCCTCTCTCTTCACCCTCTCTCTTCCTCATTTCTTTCGTCCCCTCTCTTTCCCCTTTCTCTACCCCACCTTCAATATATCCCCTCTCGTTCATACCGTGTTGACATCGTCTCCTTTGCCCATTTCTTCAGAGTTGTTTGTGCCAACGAATTTTTCATTCAATTAAATTTGATACTATAAACAACAACAAAAAAAAACACTTAAAAGTGATTTCGTTTCGAAGCGTTCTCATGTATATTATTCAAATGAAACACTTTTTACTCATCTGCAGGTAGGATCTAAAGAACCCTAAAGAACCATTTAACATGTTTTCTTCTCTCTCCCCCCCCCCTCCCCCCCCCCCCCTTTGCCAAGACTTTAATCTACCTAAATTTGCCACTCTCTAACTCAGGTGTAAATGGGTACCTGATATGCTTGAGCGCCATGAGCGTCGCACTGAGACGGATATTACCATCAACCACTAGCCATTAGTATTATCTCATTGTTTTAATTTCAAAATCATATTTTCAGAACAAATTATCTCATGGCGCAATGAAAATTATTCTGAATACTAAAAAAAAAATCCCACAATATTACCTGCAAATCATATGAATGTATAAATAAATAAATAAATAAATAAATAAATTAATTAATTAATTAATTAATGAATACAAGCATAAACATGGTGAATACATGACTGATTTCAAAAATACATATATGAATAAATAATCAATCAATTAGATGAATATAAAAACCTAACAAATCCATAAACAAATAAAGGTTGATAAAAATTAACGTAATAGGCGTGAGATGTTTCCAATTAATAGTTGCAAAATTTACAATGTCGAAATTGTGTCAATTAGTCTATATTATACAAAGTCGATTGAATTCCGCATGAAGCTTATGAAATTTTGTATTAAACTAAATCTGGACTTTTAAACTAACTAATTGTCTTGTGTGGCTGAAGCTGCAAGAGGGCGTTTTTCGTCAAAGATTAATCTAGGATACGTTCTGGTTGAGAGTGAGGATGGTTACTATGGTTATGAGCCATACGTTGGCGATGGTGGAGGCTGGAGAGCCTGTGTGGGGGAGAAAAAGGAAAAGTTCCTCTTGTGTGAATACATGTTATTTCTTCAGTCGTAGATACAGGGTGTATCAACATTAACAGGGAGACTCTAAGCCATTTTTATCGGGGGCGGGTGGGAAAAGGGGTGTGTCAGAAGAACTCAGTCGACAAAAGTGAAAATATTGGTAAAAATAAAGTAAGGTAAAATTCGCCGATCAAAATTTAGCACTCGGCCGATAGTCGATATTTCCAACAAACCATGTCAATAAACAATCATTTTTGTGGCTCCAGAAATTTTTTTTAAAAATCAATTTTTAGTGGCCCCTTCCCCCTCCCCCTCCCCATTATTTCTCTCTCTCTCTCTCTCTCTCTCCCTCCCTCGCTCTCTCTCTCTCTCTCCTCTCTCTCTCTCTCTCCCTCCCTCTCTCGCTCTCTCTCTCTCTCTCTCTCTCTCTGAAGTTCTCTATCATTTCCGGGAAGACTACATAAGTTTGTTGATTATTTGCAGGGTCCTTGGAAGCGGGGGCTGCTCCCCCCCCCCCCCCCACACAATGTCGGATAAAATTAAAAAGAAAAAAAAAAAGAAAATTGTAGAACTTAACATTAACATTGCTCATAGGCTCACAAACCATAAAACCCCGAGGGCTTCAGGGGGCTCCGTTACCTGGACCAGCCTGTTTGGATGCCAGCCCCCTCCCCCCCCCCCCCCCCCCCCACTCCAAAAACGTTCCACAGCCCCCGAATTTTTTTGTTTGCTTGGTTGATTGTTTGACAGAACCTTCTGTTCAAAGAACACAAATATTTGATGATTTTCTGGGGTTGGAGCCGCCTCTGCATTATCCTTACCTCCTACACTAATGCCTCTCCTCCTCAGCGTCCCACCGCCTAGCTGGACGTTACAGTAATACCTTCCCTGGTCATCGGGGGTGTAGTTCCTAATGAGAAGGGTGCTGTTCGCAAGAACCTGGATGTGTGACTCCTCATCTCCCTCTTGAAGAATGCTCTCAGGGTCATCATCATCTTCTTTGAAAGACCAGAAGATGTTGTCGCTGCTCATGGCGGGGACGCCGTTCACGTTGCACGTGATGAAGTAGTGAAAGGACTCGAGATCCTGGTATGTGGTGAATGTTATTGTGTCTCGTCTTGCAGCT
Organism: Echinometra lucunter; assembly: GCA_029962745.1. Classification (NCBI taxonomy): domain Eukaryota; kingdom Metazoa; phylum Echinodermata; class Echinoidea; order Camarodonta; family Echinometridae; genus Echinometra; species Echinometra lucunter. The sequence continues at coordinate 5,239,429 of CM057162.1, forward strand.
GAAACAAAGAAAATAACAGATATTTTTTAAAACATTAAACTGTACTGATGAGGGTGATATCATACATATCGGCAAAGTCGAAAATATTGTATGAAGCCAAAAAGTCCGAACTTGTGGAAAAATACTTCTATCGGAAATATATTGTGTCCAGACTTTTACTGCATCTGAAAATCCGCCCTTCCGAGTACTCACGTGACCAGTGAAAAGACCAGGGGAGCGTTTCATGAAGAGTTTTGTCAGTGAAAAATCACCGACAAATGTTATAAGCTACTGAAAATCCTCGCATCTGATTGGCTGAGAGCAAATTAGTCAGTGAAAATCACCGACAAAACTCTTCATGAAATGCTCCCCAGTTCCCCCTCTCCCTCTGTTTCTATCTTTGTATCTTTCTCCGTCCCCATCAGTTTATCTCTCTCTCTCTCTCTCTCTCTCTCTCTCTCTTTCTCTCTCTTTCTCTCCCTCCATCTGTCGATCTCTCTATCTCCCTCTTTCTCTGTCTCCATCTGATGTCTGTTTGTGTTTGTGTCTCTTTTGACAGATGAAGCAAAAAGTTCTCACGATTTTGAACTCTTTTGAAATGTTCATTTGATTTTGTTGGAAATCTGCAGTAACCATATACTCACCGAGACTCACATTGGCTGTGGCAACCCTCAAGAGGCCATCATGTATCGCACTACACTTATACTGCCCTACGTCGTCGCTCCCGAAGTTCCTTACGATCAGGGTGTTGTTCGTCAACACTTGTATGTGATCGTCGTCCTCTCCGCCCGAGAGATCGGTGGAGTCTGTTTCTCCTCGCTGTATGAACGACCAGATGACCGGGGTGGTGGTCTGTTCGTTGACGAGGCAAGTTAGGAGGAGATCGCCGTTGCCGAGTGGATGTCGCGCGATCTGAAGAATCGGTGCTGAAAGGTTAATAATAGATGGATAAGAAGACGAATTGATTAGGCATAATTTATTGATGGATGGATGGACTGGCTGATTATTACATATATTAGCTGACTGACTTACCAACTGACTGGCTGTTTTATCGTTAAGTCAACCTGTCTACATGGTCTACAACATGGTAAACAATAAACAATTAACTGAAGCCAGCCTTTCTCAAGAGGCTACTCTTATAAATTGACATTTACACGAGCCGTAACGTAGTCATCAGTAAACTAAGAATCTTTCATTTGGTTTGTTATGTAGTGGACAGTGTCTTGGACTTGAAATAACTTCTTCGTACTTATACCCTTTTACTTGCACAGTTTTACTCAAATATATCACTATAATAATCAGATAAATTCGCTTAACAGTTTGACTGTTATTACACCCTCATGACTGGATTTCTAGCCCGCACACGAGCGTGCACCATCTCCACTCCTTGGTGGGTACTCCTATAATGTTCCCCGTTGTTTTCGACAATCCTCAAACATGTCAAAGGTACCAATTTGCCCCTGGCTAGAGAGTGGCAATGTGGATTAATGCCTTGCCAACCAACGTTGGTGTCGCAGCGGGACTGTGATAAACACCCTGGGGATATATCCACTAGACGGATCGGACTACTGCCCCCATACCGCCTTTTGTTATACTTTCCTTTGTTATTACCCAGGGGTGGAGTCAGAATTTAAAAAAAACGGGGATGGGAGGGCACGACACACGTCATTCTCTGCCCCCCCCCTCCATGAATAGATTACCAGGTTTAAAAGGGGGGAGGAGGATATTAAATGTACAAAAAAGTGGAAAGGCACAAGTAAGTTAAACAATGTTGCAAAATGATGCACTGGCTCGATATGCCCCCACTCGTAAATACTCTGCATTGTCATCCGAGGTCCGGAGGTTTTTTTTTTTTCAAAAAAATATAAAGTTTATCCTAAATAAATAGGGATACTTATACGCGATATTTGTCCGGGGATGATAGTTCTAAAGAAACAAGATATTCGGCTGCGCTTCGGGGGTGATAGAAGGTCACCAGTATCACCATCCTCATGAGCAGTTAATTTTGTATACTAGTACCTGGGAATCATCGTTGACCCCCCCCCCCCCCACACACACACACACACTCCCCTCCCTCCCTCCCTCCACGGGCTTACCTATTCGAATCATTGCTGTGGAGCTGCGTCCTGTCGCTGCATGGGTGCAGAAATAATAACCATGATAGGTGGCATTCACGCTGCGGAGAATGAGTGTGTTATTCTGCAAAACCTAAAAGATGTGATAATAAATGAGAAAAAATAATGTTATTGTATTACTGCTTAAATCATTGAGCATGAGAAAACAGAGAGAGGGAGAGAGAGGGGGAGAGGGAGAGGGAGAGAGAGAGAGAGAGAGAGAGAGAGAGAGAGAGAGAGAGAGAGAGAGAGAATTATAGTTTTTTTTTCTGTCATATTTTTTTGGATCTCCACAAAAGAACCAACAAAGTCAAACTTTAATTCAGCTTAACTCGAAGTAGGCGAGTCATCATCACTTATAATCAAGACATTGCTCTACCTGTCTACAGTATTGACTAGTTCTACTGACTGATCAAAATTGATCACTTAAAAGTAATTATCTTTTTTTTAAAACCTTATACCTTATCCAATCTCAACCGCACAAACCCCTCCTCTCTCTCTCTCTCTCTCTCTCTCTCTCTCTCTCTCTCTCACTCTCTCTCTCTCTCTCTCTCTTTCTCTATATCTTTCTCACTCTCTCTGCCTTCCTCCAACCCCCTTTCTCTCTTTGTTCAAAATGTATCACGTAGAAATTTATGTATATTCTACTATTAACCTCAAAACTGAAAAAAAAAATCACCACCAATAATCACAACATTCCTCTCCCAGTTCTATTGATCGGTCAAAATGTCTTCCCCATACTTTCTCTTCATAATACCCTCTCTCTATCTCTCTTTTTCTCTATCATCCTCTCTCTCTCTCTCTTTCTCTCCTTTTAACCTCTTCCTTACATTCCCTTTCTCTGTAAAAAAAAAAAAAAAAAAAACTTCTATAATATGCCTATGTTTTGTTAAAGTTTGTTCCTATATCTGCTTCAACTGTGTTTTGTTTTGATGATAAATTCAATTCATTTCAATTCAAGGTTTATTTCGAGCAACATGCAGAATAAAAATAAGATACACATGCTGCAGATAGAAGGCTGACATCTATGTGCTCACAATGGTAAAAGGATACAGATACAACATGTATAAAAGATTAACTATTCGTAAGACATATCAGCATAATAATGGAAGTTAAAAAGCTGGCTTGATTAGAATGAAATACTATAAAAGTATACAAAGAAAAATTGATATTGAGGGTTTTTTTTAAGGTTTAGAAAAATGAGATCTTACATTTAAATTGATAAATGATGTGATAATCAAACTTATGTCAGGATTCTATGGGGAATTTGAATTTGAATTCAGTTTTGTATTATTGTGTATGTTCTTTCATAGAGAAATGGTATTCTCTTTGATTCAACTGACCTCAAACTGGGTAAAATCATCACCACCGGTAATCAGGACATTGCTACCTGTTCTGTTGGTGGACCACTGCACTGGTTCTTGAAAAGCGCCATCAACCATGCATGTCAACACAATGTCACCCTCCGAGTTGGCAGATACAGTGACCAACACTTAAACAAAGGAAAACAAGTCCTTGTTATATCTCTCTAGAAATCATAAAAAGATGCCACTAGTACAAGGATGAGGCAATTAGGAGCAAAACAAGCCCAGGCGACGAAGCGCTACAACTTTTTTTTTTCTTTGCTTGCTTACTGTGACAGGTCTTCGACTAAAAAGTAAACAGGGCAACAAGAAGGGGTCGATGTTTTTATTTTTTATATTTTTTATTTTCATTTTTTTATTTTGCTGTTTAATAACCCCCAAACTTTAGAATATCCAATGCAGGGGATCGGGCTGCCCGCTTCCTAAATGCATGTACTGAAATTATGATTTGGACATAACTATACGGCTACCAAAAATTTCAAAGAAGTAATTAGGTCTTTATTAAATCTCAGAGAGTTAATAATTCCCCCCCCCCCCCCGAAAAAAAATGGACAGGGAGAATTTTATGATTTTCCAGAAGGGGCACACGCCTGGGCAGGGGGGGGGGGCGCAGCTCACGCGTATATCAAGAATAAAATGTATTTCGGCCAGGGGCACTTTATTTGTCATACACGCAGTTCCCTTCTACTGATTCTTTCTGTACGCTGATCAACGATTGTTTGATAGCCTACATTTTATTTCTATTGTTCATGATGAGTGGGTGCACTCGCAACGTGTGAACAGGAGTTGTAAAGAAAAATTAGCACGCAGAAAAACGTATATGTAGAAATAACAAAACTTCTATGCTGTGAACGAACAGAGCTTTTTTTTTAAACTCCAGTATCATCGAAACACGTTGGTGGGTAAACACCACCGCAGCAGAAACAGGTGTTGTATGCCGGGGTTGTATGTACAGCCCATATTATGAAGCAATACTGACACAATGAAATGAAGACGAAGGAAATATCTTATTCCATGTGTATATATTTTTTGCGAGTTCTCAATATCAAAAGTGTTATATGGTTATTTCTAGCACAAAGTTATAGTTGAATGATATTCTTATTGCGAAATATGTTAACTCTTATTCGAATCTTAGAGTGTATGTATTGATGACCATTGGGGACATCACGTAGCCAATTAAAGGGCAGAATATTGATCATAATATGCAAAACGGCATTTGAATTGATTTTGTACATTGAACTTCAATACGTCATTTTACTTTTGAACACTAGTGTAAAACAAAAATATGCAAATTCAGAAGATTAATGGTGACTGTGCTTCTAAATAATAATAAAAAAAAACAATAACGCAATGTCAGAGAAAGGAAATGGACTCACCTTGTGCCGCACAAACTGGAATAATATAAATAAAAGAAAAGGATAATGAAAATTAGACTTTTTTCAGCAATTACATTCTGTTAATGAACTCTGGGCAGGACAGTAGAGTTTGAATACAATTCACCTTATGGAGAAGATTATTTGAATGATCATAGTAAACTTTTGAAACAACTTTAAAGCTTCTAATGAGCCCTCATAATTATAATTCATAACTTTTTTACAAATTGTTTTTATTGCTTCAACAAAAATTCTAGCATTTTTTGCAATGTACATCAATATAATATGAATTAAAGAAACAAGACTCGTATCACATTTGTAATCGTGAGAGGCCCCCATTTCTTTTTATGATATTCCCCTTTGCCCTTATTAAAGGCTAATGTACTTTCAACTTTTTCGAGAAATCTTATCCCATTTTTAAATATCATAAATGATAAACTTTGTTCTGCGCATTTTGTTTTAAAAAATGAAGTATTTCGCATAGAAAATTATTGTATTTGAAAGATAGTGCATGGGCATTACCTTGAAAACCAAAACAAATATCGATAAAGGAAAATTTGTAATGATATAAATTCATTCTCAATAAGCACGTACTTATATCATTTCAGAATTTTTTGTCAATTAGGCATGAAGAAAATATATGAATTAAGGTATGGGGTTCATTTTTATAATTCATAACTTACCGGCATGTTAGTCGTGTCAATAAATTATGTCAGTTGTCATGGTTGTTGAATGTATATGAATGTAATAAACCTAATCATTATCATGGCATAATTATGACAATAGCAACAGCAACAACAACATACAATCAACAATTATAGTAATAACAGTCATGATAACAATCATAGTAAATGTTGCTTTTATAGCACATATCACTAGGATAAAGAAAGTCTCTAAGGAAAGGATAGATAGATAAGGATATGAAACAAACATACGTATAGCCCGGTATATGGAATGTCATGCAGGAACAGGTCTAACTTCATATCTACCATAATCACTTCCCACTTATGCACAATTATATATGACATTAAAATGAACTCACCGTGCACGCATATAGCAAGGAAAATAATTCGAATGAGTACACTTTCCATTTCGAATTGATCAGAAACAACTTTAATTCGTATTTTGAAGTTCTTTTCCTCGCAGCACCTACAAGTTCGAAAAGCTGCACGAAAATGAGTTGGCCATCAGGAGACAGTTTGGAAAATAAAAATATTTCTTTTGTCGAAGTAATTATAACTAGAGCAACATTTGAGCTCAATGATATTGTTCTCAAGCGTCGGCCTTCCAATACATTTTTTTTTTTTTTATAGTTTTGCTTTGCTACTCAGGAGACATGTCGAAGGACAGAAAATGAGTGGGAAGGAAGAGACAATATGGCCAATATAAATATTCTTTTAACCGCAATATTGTTTGACTATACATCGGGATCCATTTTTCATCACGCTATGGGCTGGATTCCTTGGTGACCGGGTGGGGGAGAAGGGGGGTATCCCTCTCCTAAAATTAGATCGGGGGGGGGGGGGGGTCCGTTCCCCTTCCCATTCACCCTACATACAAGGTCTTGGACCTTATGAAATAAAACAAAAAGTCTTCCCTTTGTGCTTTTTATTGAATTTGATGTAAAAAGAGACAGACACCCAAATAAGGCCTATGAGACCTCCCTTTTCTCTCTCTCTCTCTCTTGTCGAGAAATCTTATTTTTCCGCTCCACGTTTCAAGATAGATAAATAGCTATCCCCCGAAAAAAAGCAATATTGGGCCAACTCCTCCTCAAGAGAAAAACTCCTTTTTACCCCCACCCCTCCCGGATTAAAATAGTCTACCCCCCCCCCCCAAAAAAATTATCTTAAATCATTGTTGACCATTTGACTTGGATGAACTGCCCCCCCCCCCCCCCCTGTGGGGAAAAATAGTGGAGCCTGCCCTCCCCTGCCCTCACGCCCCAAAGGGGGAAAATTGCAGGTCAGCCCTAGTTTATTATATACACTCTTAAAAACTCCGAGTCAGACTTGACTCGGAATAGAGTCCGTTGGGAGCCACACTCCATTCCGGGTCAAAAATGACCCAGATTAAAGTAAAAATGACCCGGAATAAAGTCAAATATGACCCGGAAACAAGTCTTCGTGACCCTATTCTGGGTCATTTATTGACCCGGAATGCAGTGTGGCCCCGACGGACTTTTCCGGGTCAATCTGACCCGGAATTTTTAAGAGTGTACGTATATTTACCCCTTAAAAATAATCTAATTTCATTTTCAGCCGATCTTCAGTTGAGTGAACTGGGTTGTTCCCCTACCAGATTCATATGTTCCATTTTTAATGTGTTTATTATGTCACTCTAATTTTCCGTATTATTGATCCTCTTTTTCTATTAAGTTAGTTTGCAACACAACTTCCGAAAAATGTCTAAAATTGCATGGAAAGAAGTAGAGAGGTATGGATAGCTGCACTAGAGATGACTTGATCCATTCTTCAAGCCTTCAATCAAAGTGGCGTGATGGCGTGAAAGAAAAATAAAAGAATGGCACCAACCTATCAAAACCCCCAAGGCTATAAAAATACACGTGACTGATTTACGGAACTGTACAAATGCCATATCATTCACGAGATGACGGGTTGCCGTGATATGATAACAATCACTACTTAAAGAAATGTAAAGGACTTGTGTTAATATATACATGAGAGAATCCCCCCCCCCCACACACACACACACACGCACACACATACCAAAGCAAAACAGATGACAAAGTTCGGTCATATAAATTAACATCAGAGGAGTTACGTGTATAGGAAGAGATGGGAAAGCTCAGGATTATAACATCTTCTGCACTGCTCTCTTTAAACAAATTATGATTGGCTAGGTTCTCCCACTTTCTCTCTCATGCCCGGGGCTTCTGCAGCGTCGTCAATTGTTCGCGGGATGCTGCAGAAACTGAGAGAGAGAAAAAAATCAAACTTAGAAACGAGCAATACGCTTTCGACCCCGCCCATGTTTGGAGAACTTTTGGAGCAGCAATATACGAATGTTGGACTAAATTTGCTATTTTTTCAACATTCGCATCCTTCGCGAATCGTTCGCGTGTCCGCGAAAACAGACATGTGTCGGATAACCTATCATCCGCTCAATCTTTTGTTGTTATTTTCGTTTCGTTTTGTTTTGTTTTGTTTGACCGAAAGCTTCTCTCAGAACGCTCAAATCGATACCATCTATTTCGTTATAACATAACCGCCATTGTCCATTCTCTATTTTCTCTCGAGATAACGAGCTTACTTTTCCTTTCATCTTCAACGACTCCACCATTCATTACACTGTTCGATACTGAAAGCAGTTATCATTATCCATCTGTTAACGAGGATTATTACTGATGCTCTGAACTCATAGTACAGTGAACCCTGGATCCGGTTCCTTTTCTTGCAAGTTCTCGGACCAGAAAAAAGATCGGGTCCGTGGCTCTAATTAGTTGAGCCGCTATAATGAGATAAGGAAGCGTAACGAGTCAAAAGATCGATCTCTATTTTACTATTTGGCCACTAGCGTAGGTGAGAATTCACTAAGTTTTGATGGGACATAGGTATGAAAACAAGTTATAATGGCGATGAAAGTTACTGTCTGAAAACACTTGAATAGACCGTTTTTACGATTTGTCATTTCACCTTTTTTTCTCACTTATCCGTCATTATTATCATCATCATTTTCTCGGTTGACACACTTTTCACGCATATACTCCGAATTTCTATCTAATGAGACGAAAAATGGAGCTAAATGAATGAACTTTTCCATCTTCTCCATACCCTCTTTACTCCCTCTTACCACCGCCCCCCCCCCCTCTCTCTCACCCCCTTCTTTCTCTCTCTCTCTGCCGCCCCTCTTTCATTTTCTCCATATTTGTCATTTAGCTAAACTAAACTAAAATGAAGTTCTCTCTAACACCTTTTTTTTTATTTTCTCGTCTTTTCCCTCCTATTTTCTTCTCCCCTTCTCTTCATCCCTCCAGCCTTCCTTGATTCCTAAGCTATCATCAGTGCAGATGGCAAGGTTCACGATGAAGGTGGTGGTGGTGGTGGTGGTGGTGGTGGTGGTGGTGGTGATGATGATGATGATGGGGAGAAGGAGGATGAGGAGGATGAGGAGGAGGATGATGCTGATGATGATGATGACGATGGTACTGATGATATAATGATGATGAGGAACAGAATCTGAAAGTCTGTGTAACAAGGCGATAAAATCGTGATGGAGAAGTGAAAAGAAACAGGACTGTGCAATAAAGCAAGAGAGAGAATAATTAAGGATAGCCTAAATTATCAGGACTTTGTACGCAAATATGAAGATAGTCAATTCAGGGAGGTGGAAGACCCCCCCCCCCCCCGCCCCTTAAGCAGAGAGACAGACAGAGAGAGACAGAGAGATAGTCAGAGTGACAGAGAGAGAGAGAGAGAGAGAGAGAGAGAGAGAGAGAGAAAGTCAGAGAGGGAGGGAGAGAGGGGGGGGGGGATTAGGAGAGGGGTGGAGAGAGAGGTTGGAGAATACACGAGATGAGGAAGATGGGGGAAAGATGATGGTGCAAGATAACCACCCAGACCTGTTAATCGGTCCAATTATCGTGGGTGCAGCGCCCCTACCCGGAATGTTTTCACAGATTTACGGGATAACGAGTCTAACGGACGGTAAATCCACATTTCGGGATAACATTACGTAATCGGCCTGGCGTGCTGACCAAGCATGCGTTGCACTTTTCACCGTAACACCACCACCCAATCATGCCTCATTCACCGGCGGGTTGCATCCTCCTCGCATAAGAGACAGAGAGGGAGAAAGCTAGAGAGATGTAAGTTTTAAGCACAAGACGGAGGTGCTTTTCATTGAATACGTGGTTGTTTGATAAAATCTGAACGTATCTATATCAATCTATTACCTCGGACTGATTTAGTCATCTTTTATTGTCGCATCTTTTCCATCTGACATCTTGACAACTGTTGTAAATATAAAACTTAGTTGCGTCTAGCATCTTTGACTTTGAGCGGCTTACAGTCATGTCAGGATCAACAGCATGTGTGGATGATATTCCTAATGACAGGATAGGAGGATCCGGAGACAGGGTGGCACTCATACCCAAAAAGCGAAAGAAAGGATCTGAATCAGAGAGCTTGCTCTCCAAGGTACCGAAAACGACCCAAGTCTCGGAGAAGATGCATAACCATGGTAACGGAATGGCATCATCACATGATGCTGCGTTCTCCATCGACAAGATTCTGGCTCCCTCTTTCAAGGATGCAGAGCTTCCCTCTTCTAAGCCTGCGGGAGGGGCAGGGGCAGAAATAAGTAAGAACTCTTGTGGATCTCTGTCATCCCCTGGCGATGAGAAGAAGACGAAGGACTCCTCAGAGGGGAAGGAAATGGCAGAAGTTGAGAGTGGCATCAATAACATGCCGGCTGAGAAGTGGTATAATACGTTGCTATGGCAACAGCATCAGCAGCAATACCAGCAACAACTTGCAGCCTCTGCCTTCTACCACACGCAGCATTTTCAACATTGCATTCCAAACGGTGCTTCCCCGCCACAACGCCATCCACATTTCGGGCCAGGACCCCTGTCAGTACCACCGAGCGGTGTTCCACTCGCTTTTTGTCCCATGATGCCGGGGAGGGTGCACCCCTTCAACTGCCAATGTGCCGAACTGATGAGTGAGCAGCCTTATTTCCTATTGACGCCTGGTAGGTTAAAAAAAACTCTTAATTTCCATGTGTGATGTCATGTGTGCTGTTTTAGACCTACATTAAATATCATTTTTGTTGTTGGTGGCAACGGATATCATGTCAGCACTTTCGATTTCTCTGACGTTTTTGTTGTTTGCAAATTGTCTGTTTCATAGAATGACAAATAATAATCATGATTTAATCAAAATATTTAATGATGCTAATAATGCTAATAGGCAAACCTGGAGAATAGGGTACCGGAACGCGCGCACATATTCATTCGTGTGCAAATGCAGCCGGTGGCAGCGGCGCGGCAAAGTCGGCGGCGAGGGGGACGATCTGCACAAGATTCATGGATGAAACATTTGTAAGTTTGAGAGCATTTCTGGCAAAAATCAAAACGATTTTCACCACATAATCACACATTTGAAAGCCGATAGGACAATGTAATATATTAGAACATAATTACTTGATTAGAACACATTTTAAAGTCATTTTGAACTTGATCATGGACTTGTCACATACCCTGACTTTCGGCTGTCTCTGCCGATCTCTGCACAGTACGAATGGCATGCGCGCGTGTTCCGGTCTCCTTTTCTCCGGGTTTGCCCTAATAGAAGAAGGGAACAAATTTAACGTGGCTCATCAGGAAAACACTTGGACAGTATAATATACATGTAGTTGCGCTTGATAGAACTTAGTGCTTTTTGTTAAAGCAAAGTTTCTCAAGATTATGCGGACTGGATCCTGCTTTTTTTCATAATAATAATAATGGTGGTGGTGATGATGATGATGATGATGATGATGATGATAATAATAATAATAATAATAATAACAATACTACTATACTACTGCTACTACTACTACTACTACTACTACTACTACTACTACTACTACTACTACTACTACTACTGCTACTACTGCTACTACTACTAAGATTAACGATGATAATAATGATAGTAATGATGATCAAAATGATGACAATGATAATAATAATAAGCATGAATTTGTATAGTGCAGTTACTATAGGCAAAATATATTCAGCTGCGCTGGTTCAGAGCTCCTTTTTACTTAATTCTACGAAGATCTGTTATTCAATTGAACAAATGTGATTTTAACTTGGATTTGAAGACATTTAGGGATGGAGAGCTTCGAAACAACAACAATAACAATAGTGATAATAATAATGATATTAATAATACCAGTTTTCTTTGCGCAAAGTAACCATATCAGCATTAGTAATGTTCTTCCTGCTGGCCCTCCAATTATTTTCAGATTATTACCCCATTTAATACGAGAGGGACATGTGCGGGCAAAACCCCTTTTCCAAAGATGTAAGCACCGAGTAAAGGATCGACCCAGGACCTCTCGTAAATGAGGCAACTCCTTCAACACTGTACCACAAGGCTCCTACATTGAATAAAGTATAGACAAAAAATGTGATGTCAAAAAAATTATGATAACCTTTGAATGGGAAAACTAAATTCTTTTGGAATCGACTTTTCATGAGTTTGCACTGTGTATAAATAAATTTTTCCCATTCTAAAGTAATTACTGGTTAGTTTTACCCTAACCATGCTAACTGGACAATGTGCCTGGACCTCTAGGAAGAACAGAGCCATTTGAATAATGGCACTGAATAGAGCTTCCAGCCATTTGATATATTGATTTGCATGTATTTTTTTGTTTGTATTGCTTTTTATTTGGAAAATAAAACCAACCAACCAACCAAGCTTCCCGCATCGGGTAAAAATATTGCCCAAAGTTGGTTGGACATTATGATTACTCAGGTGCTGGTTAAAAATTTTCCAAATATATATATATATATATATATATATATTACAGTGTAGACATTTTTGTTGGATATTGTACTTAGTGATATTTTCAGTTGGCTTATAAGTTATTCTGATATCTATATTTACCCTCCATAAACTACCAATGAAACTGGAGGGTTGATTTTCGTCACGTATGGCCTCATTTCGTAAACCCCCCCCCCCCCCAATACAAACAAACAAAAAACAAAAAAACCCAAACAAACAAACAAAAAATATTATCTTTGTGGGCATCTGTTTCATTTTCAGTAATATAGAAAGAAATTCTTGCATCGTTCATGAGTCTTGTTTCCCCAAGGAAAATTGTTGAAGATTTTTTTTTTCTCTCCAAAGATGCCTTTGCCTGGGTTTGCTTTTACTCCAATATGAGAGAGAAAAAAGGAAGTCAACTTCATTTGTAATTTCGATTTTTCTGTCTATAAGTTGCGCTTACGGGTGTCAATTTCCTCTCCTTTCTCCCATGGGTTATAGGAGTTCCTTGACATTGGATCAATATCAACTCTAAACGTCAAATTGGATTATCTTTGGCTAAGCCTCGGATAATTCCTTAATCTGTCATTGTTACCTAGTTAAAACTTTCTGGTCGGACAAGCATAACGGTCTCACCTCCTTGCCCCAAAAACAGAAGGAGGAGAAGCCTGATCCTATAATCGGCAGACTTTTACAAAGAATTCATCGATTAACAACAAAATGGTGGTGCCTAAGCGAATAAAAGTCTTATGAGAATGTCAAACGCCTCTTTCCTCAGATGACGGCTGGCTCTAACTTCCGCCAATCTCGAGCTGTATTTTTTTTTTCAAAGGAAAAGGCTCGTAGATTCTGCTATTGATGAAATCGATCATCTGTTATATAGGTGGTTTTAATCTTGTTACGTCTTATTGTGTGTTATGTCATTGACCTTTCAGTCGAGGATGCTTTTTTTGACCGTAATATAGACCTACTTCTAAATTTATACATGTATATACAAAATTAAGTCTTTTCCCCCCAATTCTCGAATTCATCTAAGACGTTACCAATCAAATAATGAGGCTTTATCTCCTTTTATACTTTGGTAATATATCTGCTGCTTTTATATTTTATAAATTAATACATCCCTTTTGTACTTTCTGTATATCATATCTACTTCTTTTGAGTTCAGAATCTTTGCCTATCAACACGTTCGTCCAATGTCGTCTCTCACTCAGACCCCCTCCCCTTCCCTCTAATTCCTTAAACCCTCTCCTTTAAAACCAAAACCAAATATTTCAAGTCTTTACAAATAATTATTTTTCTCTCTTTCGTATATGTTCCGATCTAGCTGGTTACAGCATCCCTTCTCCCTTCCAACCGGACCACCATTACTCCTCTCTACGGTACTGTCGACGTCGTAAAGCCCGTACCGTGTTCACTGAATACCAAATTCGAGGTCTCGAAGCCCGCTTCGTTCACCAGCAGTATCTCTCGACACATGAACGGGTGGAGCTGGCAAATGTGCTCTTTCTTACAGAAGGACAGGTAACAGTCTTCTTCTTCTTCTTCTTCTTCTTCTTCTTCTTCTTCTTCTTCTTCTTCTTCTTCTTCTTCTTCTTCTTCTTCTTCTCCTCCTCCTCCTCCTTCTCCTCCTCCTCCTCTGCCTATTTATTCTTTCTTCACTGCCATTATTTATTTATGAAACTATAACGTCATTTATAGGTGTGTAAGAGAACAATGCAACCCGGGATAACCTTGGAAGTACACCAGTCCTCCCTGGCCTGAAAGAAGAAAGGGGGAAGGATGGAGAGCGAGAGAGAGAGAGAGAGAGAGAGAGAGAGAGAGAGAGAGAGAGAGAGAGAGAGAGAGGAGAGAGAGAGAGAGAGAGGAGAGAGAGAGAGGTGTGAGAGAGAGAGAGAGAGAGAGGGAGAGAGAGGGGGGGGGGGAGGGGGAAGGCGGGAGAATAGAGAACCGATTTGCCATAAACTGCTGACTCCCCACGATTAGATATAGAGACAGACAGTATAATTGACATGCGAAACTACCGATTTAACCATCATTTTAACATCAGCTCTCAGCAAATCACTCCGCTGACAGGCCTAATCCTTCAAATCGCTTTCTTATCACCTAATGCCTCTCTTGATTACATAATGCGACCACCGTATGGCACAAGAGTCTCGATAATTCTGGAAAGTGGCTCGTTTATTATTTATTTTTGCTTCGACACCTGTTTTGCGTGAGTTTGTGTGGAAGGCGTTACCATTTTCGTGATAATGAAAATTTGAAAACGGAGGGGAGAGGGGTCCCAATGAAGGTAATCTTTTACAGAGGAATTTAACGCAGGGTTTTACTTTTTACATGCAATAGACCTACATTATGGTGCCCCCACCCCCTCGAAGTTGATTCCTTATAGAAAAAGCCCAATGTCTATGGGTATTTTCCTTCACTGTTACAGAGATTGTGTCGACTCCTCGGTGATAATGTGAATACTTTCCCGACTTCTCCTGCTTAAATGGAAAATCTTTAGCCCTGTTTGAGACATCTATGTACTCCCTAGAAAAACTTGCCCCCCCCCCCCTGAACATGCATGGAGACCAGGCCCTAGGTCCTTCTCTTTTTAGCATGTTTGGTTACAAGTCTTTGAACAATAAATTTTGATGTAATTTATTTGTATTTTGTGATAATACCAGGTGAAGACATGGTTTCAGAACAGGAGGATGAAACAGAAGAAACTCGCGCGAGACTCCCAACATCCAGGTGACGACCAGGATGACAGCGATGAACTCGACTTCGACGAGGAAGCTGAAGGCGATAGCGATGTGGATGACGATTTTCGTGCAGAAACTCCGCAAACTAATGATACAGTGAACAAATAAAAAAGTGAAGTGAATTGAACAACACTAAATCGTAACTGAAACATTGGCTATATGCCCAACCAGACCAACAAAAATGTCTGTTTCGCGAGTCAAAATCCAGGAAATTGATTTTTAAAGAAAAATATTTCTTTCCCTATGTTACTTTTCGTTTGTCGGTCTCATGAATCGACTGTCTGATGGATGATGACCCTTGAAAAAACGGTTACAGCTCGTTATTCCGAAGGTTCGAATAATCCGAAGGTTCGTTATTCCGAAGGTTCGTTATTCCAAAGGTTCGTTGTTCCGAAAATGAAATAAGGATCGTTTGTTCGTTAGTTTTTTTTTCGGACTAACGAACCTTATTTCATTTTCGGATCAACGAACCTTCCGAATAACGAACCCTTTTTCATTTTCGGACTAACGAACATCTAGGTATACGCAATTTGCATGTTTCGGAATAACGAACTTTTGAAATAACGTACATTCGGAATAACGAATCTTCGGAATAACGAACATCACCCGAAAAGACATCCTGGATTCAGTTTAGTCAAGCTTATTCCAGTGTTTTGATCTGCTTAGTATATGAAATGCAGGGACGATAATTTTTTCAGTGATCACAATCGGAAATGGTATTTTGCTGATGACTTTTACACCTATTTGAATTTTCTTGCTTAGGTCATTTCATTTGGAGGAAGCTTGAGGGAAGAGGGGGGGGGGGGGGATCGGGAAGACTAGGGATGTGCCATCAGGAAAATTAATATTGTTTCCTCCCTTTCACCGTGGTCAGGAGTGTCAATCTTTTTTTTTTTTTTTTTTTTTTTTTGAGAAGACAATGATACAATCTCAAAAATTTTGAGGGGACATAAATTTTTGAGGGCAAAACACACACACACACACACACACACACACACACACAAGCACACGCACACCAAAAAAAAAGGTCATCATCTTAAAATTTGGGGGACATACAGACACACACTAAAAAAAATTCTGACAAGCAAACACTACTTAGAAAGAAATGGATAAAAGGTTCTCAGCTAGCTTAAAATATGGGAGCTATGACATACCCTATGTGTCCCCCACCCTTATTTTTTTGTTGTTGGTGGTGGTTGGGGGGGGGGGACATTATGTCCCTCTTTCCCCCGCTCTTATCGACGCCCATGTTTCAAGCACATTTTCTCGGTAATGTATGTAAGCTTTTCCCACTTGTAAATATGACATTTATATTTTCGATATTTTTGTCGTTCTGAATGTTTTGTAAAGCATATTATGAATACCTGTATTTCATTCCTTTATTGCCTAGAGCTACCTCACAGAGTATTGGAATGTTAAACCTTGCAATTTGTTGCACTCGTACTTGCCTTCATTATTAAGAATGTCAAGCTGAAACATATATGATGTATAATTATAGTTGTGTTATTCTAAGTTAATCTTGAGTTATTATAATGGAAGTGCTATTTGACAGAAACTTGCACTTTTACACTGAATTGTCAGGTCGATTTTACCGACGATGCAAGCAAATTAACCAATATTTGGTTGAATTCCACAAAACAGATATTAATTTCTTGTAGTTATAGTTGTGTTATTCTAAGTTAATCTTGAGTTATAATGGAAGTGCTATTTGACAGAAACTTGCACTTCGTATTATAATACGAAAAACGTTAATTCTCTGTAAAAAGCAAATGTGAGAAATACTTTATAGTATTGAGTAATTTGATAAGATTTGTACTTATAAAAAATAAATGAAAAAGCAGACGTACATTGGATTTCACAAACTATCTCTAAAGTTTGAGCATCATGATTGTCATGTTATTGAGAGTGACTTTTGTAAAAACTGTCATTATATGTTATAAAAAATGATCACAAAATATGCGAAAATTCAGCCTGTCACAATAGCCTCGTAAGTCATGTTACAATGACGTCAGGGGTAAGGCATTGCTGAATTTCTCCATTGTCTTGGCGATCGTATTTTTAAATAATTTTTTTAAATTCTTTTTTTTTTTAATCGTTTCATGGCATAAAATCCCATTTAGAAAGTCAGTCGATTTCAATGGGTTAATGGCGACCAATCGCCAATAGGGAACAATATTATTGGTTTTAATGGGTAGATTTCAATGGGTTAATGGGGATCCATTGTTTCAGTAAAATAATAAGCCTACACATGTTTTGAAGCTACATAAGGTGTATGAGGAAATGAATAAAGTACAATACAGGTTAACTGATTTTCATTTTTTCTTTAAAGAAAATTTCTTTTAAAAAAATGAAAACCAGTTAACCTGTTTTGTGATTTTGTTTAAATTCTATCAACGTGTTAAGGGGGGGGGGGGTAGGATCCTCGTTGATTTGCATTGGAAAATGAATGATTTTTTTCATGCATGGATTTGGGAATTTCATCAAGCAATGTTGCA
>CM057162.1:5257499-5374753 GCA_029962745.1 Echinometra lucunter
GGCTGGCTAAAATCGACTGTCCGAATACACAACCTGTCCGGACACCCAACAACTGGGTATACATAAAGGGGAAACATAAAATATCATGGAAGAAGCAAGCGAGATCATTGTGTTTTTGGCTCAATTATTTGCATCATCAACGACAGCATAATATTGGGATCAGCCTTTGTTTTTTGGCCTAATTCTCCTCGAAACTTTGACGAATTTTGATCTCGTCCTGCAATGTCCTGTCTGTTCCCTGCGTTAAAATTAGCTGAGAACTGTGTAGAATAGGTTGTTAACCTTTTGCAAGAGGTCTTTTGGTGAGAAATTTTCCCTTTCCTTGGCCGAGTAATAATTGTTCGGCTAGTTCATCAGTGTGCGTGTGACATGTTGTGAGTGTCAGCAAGGTGGAATTAAAGCAGCGGATGCCCAGTCCTGCGGGCGCGGGAGCTGGCACTATGGACCATAGCAAGCGAAGCTGGCGTAATTTAGACTTACCACTACATGCATGGCCCATGGCCATGGCATATTGGGGGGGGGGGGGGGGGGGGGGGGGGCAGTCTGTATACATTTCTGGGTGCTAATGCACTTACTTTTATATCCATGCACATATTTCTAGTTCTGACAAACAAATCTGCTTCAAAATTTAAGAAAATTTTAATTTTTTGATTAAATGATAATTTATTTTAATTAAAAAATATGTAGGTCTATGCAACCTGTCAGTCACCTAAATAAAATCAGACAAAAGGAACCTGATCAGTAGATAACTTTGTCGATGTCCAACGCCATTGCTCTCTCGATCTCTGCTGGCGCTGTGTGCTTTGCGTTCAACGTGCATAACGTAAAGTTTGCGTGAAAGTTTGCATGAAAGTTTCGAAGTATAATATCCACAGGAAGTATTTTTAAATATCAAAAATGTGAACCAATGTTTGTCATGCTAATGCTGAATATTTGTTGATAATTGTCAAACAAAGTTTTGAAAGATTTTTCAAATTCATATGTAACTTCTTCATTTACAAATTATGCCATTTTACTGTTCTCACTTTCACATGGTACGAATGCAAGGTTCATATTATCTGTCCAGATGAGATACATGACTTTTCTGGATCTTTAATGTTTAAAAATCATTAATTCATTTTATTTCCAGTTACTAAAGCAGATAGATAGTACTCTTGCCTCAAAAAGAAATGAATGAAATAAAATTGGAAAAGAAAAATAAGGAAGAAAATCAAAAGGTATTGATCTGGATCTTGTTGCAAGTAAATTGTCTCTGACTTTTTGACTTTATCAGATGTGAGTCTGAGCCATGGAGCATAATTACCAGCCAGATTTTTACTACACTGAAAGAGATCAACAAGAAAGACAGCAACAATCTCAGCAACATCAGCAGCAACATCAACAACATGTTGCCCCCTATCCTGTTGGTCAGCCATACCATACAACCTCTCAACACCAGTCCGAGTTTGTCGTCAGTCAGCCACTGAATGTTACAATGTTCCCCGCATCATTTCCTGCCCGATCTCAAATATTGCATGGTAAATCTTTCACTAATTTGCCTCCCATAGTGGGTCATACATGTGTCCATTAACCCATTCATGACAGAGGTCCACATTTTGTGGTTTGGCCTAATATCTTTTGATGCAAAGCCCTAAAATCATACCAAATACATGAGCAGAAAGAGCAAAAAATTCTACACAAACTGGGCCCATTTGGTTGCGTTAATATTCGTTGTTTGATGCTGAATTTTTTTTAAAGGAAAATAAGCATTAAAATCCTTAACTTGGCAATGTGATAGAAAGTTTAAAATCACCATTTTCCCCTGCAAATTGGCAACTTTTTGACTTCTCATAATTTCTGTCAATTTATATTCATTCCAGATACATGACGTTTTGTAAGAAAAATATAGCAATAAAAGAAAAATGTTGGTGTTGCCAATTTGAAGAATAAAAGCTGATCAAATTAGGCTTTAAATAATTTCTGTCACAAATGGGTTAATTGAGAAGGCAGCTGTGCATCACAAATCATTTTCTTGTGTTGGCATCTTGTTGAAAATCAGGATTTTCAAACACGGAATGATAATTACATGGATAGCGTGTAAACCTTGTACAATCTTGCTGAGGAATGATATTGACTGAAATTTCTTTCCGGTATGTTACAATAGACATTTTAATTTTTGCATTTTTGCATTTTGCGTTCTGGATGCATTCTTTCGCACCACAGTGTTTTCCTAAGATGCCTTACTTGCTTTATCAACTTGATTAAATGCTATGAAATCAATTCCACAAGTTATTTAGTTTCAGGTGTCTCTTTTAATATGACATTTTTTTCACAAATATTAAAGAGAGAGAAAATAAGAATTTACTAGAACTGATTAATTCTAGTGAACACTATGTGTAATTCAGTTACATCATGGTTTAGGATTCATATCCCTGCCACCATACTAAGGTCCTATGGCAGGACTTAGCAAGTAATCTATTTGCCACTAGAGGCCTGGATAAAGTAAAGAGGAGCCCTGTTGGCAGATGCTCCTGGAATACTTGGGGGGCCTTGTCATGAAACCATAGCTGTAGCTCAAATGAAGCATGGTATACTGTGTCATGTATCTTCATAGATATATGTGATTGATTATAAATTTAAATCCAGTGATTTATGATGATTAATTTTCTTTAAATGCTTATTATCTGCTGCAGTTTGAAATTATAATCTCTAATATTTGAATTTTCATTTTTTCTTCAATTCTACCTGAGAAGATTCAGACCCTGTGCTGCTAGTTTCAAATACCGTACACCAAGCCATTCAGCGGTCATCGGTCAATGTCACAGGTGGTCAAGGGGACAAATCATCTACTCTGTTATCAAACTATGCTACACCCATCACAACTCAGGAGCCTGTTGTAGCTAGCAACAATCGACCAAGTACAACTCATGAGATAATAATTGTAAGGAGAAATAGCCCGTCTGTTGCCACCAGTGAATCGAGTGGAAAGGGCATAGCACAACAGACACAAGGTAAGTGTAACCTTATATTTTATGTCATCTTTCAAACTGACTTATACTTGATTGATTAAATAAGATGGTAATGATGATGATGATGATGATGAATTTAGTATTTATGATAGCAGAGATGCCAATTTGAATGATATAATGATAATGTACAAGTATCATTTTGCAATTAATTTTTGTTTCTTACTTGGGCATCGTCTTGTGAAAGGGTCAATACAAGTTGACATCCCTTTGAAACTTGTGTGCTAAACGTAACACTCATTTCATCAGTATGTATCAGAGAACTTTACGTGTTATAGTTTTGTGAAATGATGCCCACATCTGCCTCATTAATGTTACTTCTGAAATCTCTCTCTCTCTCATAATTTGTTCTTGTCTTTATTTATCAGGCCAGGCAGCCATAGCTAGAACCTCGTCTAAAGCTGTACAAAACAATGAGCATGAGGAGCAGAGTCGAGCCTCATCACATCAGCCTTGTACAAATCCTCCAAACTCTTCTTCCAACAGTAGAACAGTAATATCTATCCATCAGGAAATTCCCCAGGGTCTCTCGTATAAAATGGCACCAGAGGATAAAGTTGAGGGAGTCGTCGCCAAGGAAACAATAGAGGAAGGGGTAGAGTTTGGACCCTATACAGGAACACTGATGAATGAGGAGCAAGGATGGTCTAAGGATACCACATGGGAGGTAGGTAACTTTATGGGATTGACAAAAAGCTAGGGGCTTTAAAGGATCTCACACCTTCTAATAATAAAACTGAAATTTATCCATATACCAGTATGCTGTCTCTGTATCACGTTTAGATGGAGCTTACATAAAGTAATATATGAGTAAACACACAATCTACCGTGTGTCTCAAAAAAAACGTAACACTTTTGAAATGCCAAATTGAGCATATATTATTTCATGAAAAAATGTCAATATGTATGGAAAGCTAAAGGACCAACCTTTCATATGAAATGAAAAAATTGAAAAAAAATCATGCTTCGATGAACAGGGTTCACTTAAGTTAGAGGTATGAAAATGGGCCTGCGCAGGATTTTTCCTTCCAATTTTGGACAGGTATAGCATACAAAATAAATTTGATATGAGATATTCATGATCGATGGATTAAGAGTTAAAAGGATGTTTTGAATACCAGTCCTTTCTCTCTGTCATTTATCAATCCCCAAACACTACCCATGCCACACACACACACACACACACACACACACACCAACTTCCACTCCCATCTTAATGTATCATTGATCTGGTAGATGTGAACAGGATGAAGGAAGAATTGGAAAATGTTTAATTGAAATATTCAAAATCATAATCGACATGCAACCCACTCTCCTCCCCCACAACCTTTTCCCATCCATCAGCTACCCCTTGCCTTTTCTTTATCTGTTTTCTTCCGTAAATCATCTACCAGATCAATGATACAATAAGATGGGAGTGGAAGTGTGTGTGCGTGTGTGTGGGGGGGGGGGGGGGTGGGCGGTGGTGTTTCGGGATTGATAAATAACAGAGAAAAAGGAATGGTATTCAAGGTATTCAAAATATCCTGTTGATCCATCGATCATGAATATCTCATATCGACCTTATTTTGTAAGCTACAAGTAACTTACCTGTCCAAAATTGGAAGGAAAAATCCTGCGCAGGCACATTTTCATACCTCTAACTTAAGTGAACACTGTTCATCGAAGCATGATTTTTTTTCCAATTTTTCATATCATATGAAAGGTTGGTCCTTCAGCTTTCTATACATATCGACATTTCTTCATAAAATTACATATGCTCAATTTGGCAACCATTTCAAAAGTGTTACGTTTTTTTTGAGACACACGGTAGTGGGGCTGATGTGATGATATTGCTCTGTTTATGCTGCAAGCTTCATAAATTGAAAATAATCACCTGAGAAAAAAAATGTTTAGTTTATAAAGCTAGTACGCACCTAATATTCCCCCCCCCCCCCAAACAAAAACTTTACCCAACATTCTAGGGGTAAATGGTTAGGGAGTTTGAAGAAAACAAAGGGTAACATGACATCACATCGTACAGAATCCAATGTAAGCACCCTAATGCATGTCTGTGCATAGTGTTTCATTGACTACCAGTAGGTTACTCATTTGTTGCTGTTTATGTATATTGAGAGTATATATTCAAAGTATCTTAAAAGTAATGTTTGAAGCTCATAATTTGCATATAACAAAGTGACATGGAACCGCCAACACGCAGAGTCAAGTGTCTTTTGGTGATTGGTATACTCTAAGTCACACTGTAATAAATATCTTACTAGAAAATATACAAGTTTTGTGGGTGATTTTTTATGCCTCCGCCCACCGTAGGTGGTTGCCGGAGGCATTATGTTTTCGGGTCGTCCGTCCGTCCGTCCGTCCGTCCGTCCGTACGTCCGTCCGTCCGTCCGTCTGTCCGTCCGTCCGTCCGTCCGTCCCGTTTTCGTTCTCGCGATAACTTAAGAACCGTTTGACAGATCAACTTCAAACTTGGCTTGTGTATCCATATGGGAGGGACAATGATCTGATTAGATTTTGGAGTCTCAAAGTCAAAGGTCAAGGTCATAGAGGTAATAAAACACATAAAAATGGCTCGTTCTCGCGATAACTTAAGAACCATTTGACAGATCCACCTCAAACTTGGCACAGGTATGCATATTGGAGGGGCAATGATCTGATTAGATTTTGGGGTCACAAGGTCAAAGGTCAAGGTCATAGAGGTAATAAAACATATAAAAATGGCTTGTTCTCGTGATAACTTAAGAACCATTTGACCTATCAACCTCAGACTTGGCACAGGTATGCATATGGGAGGGAAAATGATCTGATTAGATTTTGGGGTCACAAGGTCAAAGGTCAAGGTCATAGAGGTGATAAAGCATATAAAAATGTCTCGTTTTCCTGATAACTTAAGAACCATTTGACCTATCAACCTCAGACTTGGCACATGTATGCATATGGGAGGGACAATGATCTGATTAGATTTTGGGGTCACAAGGTCAAAGTTCAAGGTCATAGAGTTAATAAAACATAAAATGGCTCGTTCTCGCGATAACTTAAGAACCATTTGACCTATCAACTTCAAACTTGGCACAGGTGTGCATATGGGAGGGACAATGATCTGATTACATTTTGGGGTCTCAAGGTCAAAGGTCAAAGGTCATAGAGGTCATTATTTACATAGAAATGGTTCGTTCTTGTGATAACTCAGTAACCATTTGACGGTTCAACAAACTTGGCTCATGTATGCATATGGAAAGGGCAATGCTCTCATTAGATTTGGGGGTCACAAGGTCAAAGTTCAAGGTCAAAGATGTCATTGTATAAATGAAAATAAATCAACATAAAGTGCCATTTATTTCTGATTTGGTAATGGCGGAGGCATAAAGTTCGACCACGCGTGGTCGAAGATTCATCTAGTTCAGATGGCATCTGTTTGGCAATTTCAAGTACCAGGAGTAAATACTGATGTTCTTTGTGCAACTTGATTATGTACATGTACAATTTTTGAAATGAATTTTACATTTACTTTTTACTATAACAGATTTGTATCTCAGATAGAGTACACTTTTACATTGATGGACGTAAGAACTGGATGTCTCATGTAAGATGTGCACAGAGTGAGGAGGAACAAAATATGGAAGCCTATCAATACTATGGTAAAATCTACTTCAGAAGCACAAAGGTCATTGAACCAGGAAGGGAATTGAGAGTATTCTACAGTGATGAATACAAGAGGCATGTAGGAATAGAGACTAGATTGCAGGATCTCAAGTTTAATCAAGGTAAGTGGAACAAACGTAAGTTCTCTGTGCTCCTCGTTAGTCAGGTCTTTGATTGTTTTGTATGAGCAGCCAGGTTAGCCTACCAATTGGAATTGACAAAAGAAAAGTTCTAACATCCAAAGTTTTATGTATCTTTCTTTAGTTTGAGTGGAACTTGGCTTCATTATAGACATAGTCCTCCCCTCCCACTTTTTTTTTTTTCATAGCATTTGCTGTAAGAGTTTTCTATGTTTTTAAGCAAAGTGAACAAACATACCTCACTTTGGGTTGATGTGGGATTTTAGGCTGCCTGCCAGACATTCACAGTGATGACAGTCTGGGCCCCGTTCCATAAAACTTGTTATCAATAACAAGTTGCATTAACTGTTATAAGCTACTGAAATCCTTGCATCTGATTAGCTGAGAGCAAATTCGTCATAGAAATGCAGCAGCTCTTACACAGGTAACAAGTTTTATGAAACGGGGCCCAGGATTGGTGTTGAAGATAGCAGTGTGGGTTTTCTCTTGATAACGGTAGATGCAGGGACTGGAGTGTACATTTCATGTAGTTTAGGGACTGTCCTTGTACTGTAATAAAGATGAATTTTCTGTTTACATTTCAGATGAACAAAAGTTTCAGTGCAGCCAGTGTGGGGGTCTGTTCTCATCAACCAAAGTAATCCTGAGACACTTTACTAGATGTAAACACACCATTGACAAAGCAGATGACGTGTTACCGGTACCTGCAAAGAATGAGACAAAGAAGAAATCAGTTGGAAAGGTCAGCTTGAAACAACCACTTAAGAAAGAGAAGAAAGCCAGAAAGCAGGATCAGTCAGTTTTTAAGTGTGGTACGTGTGACAAGGTCTTCAAGTCTCGTGGTAGATTGAAGGCTCATGAGATGTTTCATGAGTATGACCAGGATCACACCTGTCCTGTGTGTGGTAAGAGACAGAGGAACGCCCAGACGTGGGCAAAACACATGATGCTCCACAAACCAGTGCACGAACCCAGGCCTCACAAGTGCAATGAATGCAACGGGCGGTACAAAACGAAGCTTGCACTCAGGAAACATGTCAATCACGTTCATGGCTACCCTTGCCCGATCTGCAAAGAACGGTTCTTGAGAAAGAAAGATTGTCTGAAGCATGAGCTCACACACCGATCCTTGATAATGTCCCATGATGGAGCAAATAATCTTCAGTCTGCAACGACTGCTCTGTCTACAACAGCAAGTTCTGTAGCAGAACCAGCACCTGATGAGCCTAAGGATATGCTAGGCAAACCTGCCACTTACTACCTCAAGGAACGCCCTTTCAAGTGCCGCTTTTGCCCTAATACATATGTAGATCGTAAGGGTGCTAGTTATCATGAGAGAGAAGTGCATTTTGGGGATCTTCCTTTCCAGTGTGGTCATTGCCCAAAGTCTTTTGGTAGAGAGTCCCAGCTTTTGAAACACATGAAAAAGCATGAGGAGAACCGAATGTATCGCTGCACGCACTGTCCAAGGACGTTCAGGTCGGAAAGTGCGTTCAAAAACCACCAAGGAGAGCATACTGGTTTGAAACCTTTCAAGTGTGAGCTTTGTGGTCGAGGATTCAGAGTGAAAAAAGCAGTTTGTCAGCACAAGCGACATGTTCACCGGAATCGCCCCATGCGCTTCTTCTGCTCAGTATGCAATAAAGGGTTCACCGACAAAGGAAATCTTGTCAAACACGAACGTCGACACACGGGCATCAGGCCCTTCATTTGCGCGGAGTGTGGGAAAGGATTCACAGCAAAGTGTTCACTCAATAATCATATACAGCGCTTCCATACGGCAGAGAAACCGTTTTCTTGTGAGATTTGCGGTCAAAAATTTTCCCTGAATGAGCAGTATAATCATCATATGATCAGACATAAACTACAAGGAGATGAGAATTTTGGTAATGGCTTACAACAATAAGTACATTTAAGCACTGTCAAAACCGGACAATGTTGTGATTAGAAAGTGAGAAACATGATTTTTTGCTTCAGGATACTTCAGCCAATTACAACTGTTTAGTGTTACAAGAGGCTTTAATGTAGCCAGTCTTGGCCAGTAACAGACCAAGTGTCTTGTGGACTTGCAAACTGGGGTAGCGTTGTCAGAGTATTCACTTATGCATTCATGTTTAAAGGTGCTATTTGTATTCTCAACTTGAAAATGGAAGTGCTGGTATTTCAATTTTTGCATTACTCCAAAAGGAAAACTTGCAATGAAATGATTCATGGTAGGTGTGTTAGTGGATATGGATAGTGTAGTAGGAAGAGGATGGGGGGGGGGGGGGCCTAGCATCAGTCACTCTTGAATACAGTATTCTTTTATGTAAGAGAACTAGCTAACAAACTGGGGCCTTCAAGTTCAAGACGAATGCTTTACCCACATACATTGTACTGTGCTTATACTTTCTGAATTGTGTAACTTTATGAATGATTTGATGAGATTTGTTTATGACATATAAATTAGTTTCATATCATCTGTAGTCTTTAATCAAGACAGACTTCTAGCTCTTTTAGCTCTTTCCACCTCTCTCCTCAAAATGCACAGAACGGGTCTGTGATTGAGAGACTAGCCAACACAGCGAGTAGTTAGTGTATGCTGCCTTTACTCACTCGTGAGGTGTTGTTGTTTTGAAAGTAATAAAAATAATAATTAATTTGTATACTGCCGAATTGCAGATTGCCTCTAAGCGGTTTTACTTTATTTAGATTTTTTCGTAAAATTATTACGAACAAATTAAAATAAAGTAAAATAACAACACACAAAGAAGTGAATAAAGGTGCTGTGCAGCAAGCCGCCCGCTGTGACTAGTCTTGCAATCACAGACATATTCCTTGTGTCTTGAGAGCCGGCAGCAGAGGAAGATGGCTAGAAAGAGCAAAGAAAAGCTGCTATGATTGAAATTTAATCATAGCAGATCTTTTAAGGTTAAGTCCTCTGTAATTCAAGACCAGTTTGCAGTTCGTACATGTATAATGTGCTAGTTAAAAGGTTATGTATAGTTTTGGTAGGCCCTCAAAAACTCTTTGTCAGATTTCTTTGTTTTTAGCTTAGGGACAGTGATTTTCCGCGATCGCGGAAAACGGACGGAATTCACGGAAAAGGCCTTTTGAAACGGAAAGTGGCATTTCAAACGGAAATTCACGGGAAACGTATTTTCCCTCAAAATACACAGAATAGCAACAGAAATTACTCCAAAATAACAACAAAATGAGAGTATTAAATGGCCACAAAACCCCAGAAAACACGATCTCACTTCGCTACAATCATGACAATTCACACATATCGCGACTGCTCTCGACATCATCACACTCGATTTTACCCCGCGCCCGTACCGGCCTGCCGGGTTGAGCTTCATATCGCTTAACTGCACGGTCGTGTGTTGCTGCCCTCTACGTTTGAAGATGTAACAGCACGATATCGTGGTCTTAAAATCCAAGATGGCGGATTGGCAAAAGCCGTTGTCAGATGATAACGATGTCCAAAAAACCCCAAAATTGTCGATGAAATTTAATTTCACTGCGAAATAATGCTAATTAAGTGAAAGGTGAGGATGTATGCATGCTAAATGTGATCGAAAAATTCTTAAATGCACCCGCATAGATCCGATTAGAACGGATTTTATTGTGTTGTTGGTCCAGTAGCAGATACAAATTTTGGCCAGTGCGAGTGTACGTGCTGTGATTTTGCTATTCAATGTGTAAACGGAATTGTCACTTTTCCGTGTGTACAAAGTGTATGGGGAAACGGAATTTCCGTTTTCTGACATGCTGAAACGGAATTTGAGATTTTCGGAAACGGAAAAGGCCATTTTTTGAAACGGAAAATCACTGTCCCTACTATTAGCTGCTCAGCAGCAAGATATAGGCAGAACTAAGATACTGTAGTTTTCTCCTTCAAGTTGAATATATTTAACAAATGGGAGGCAAAGTTTTTGATCACAGGCCAACAGAGTATGTCAGGGACGTAAAGTCACACAGGCCTGCACACATGTAAAACCAGTGAGAGCTGTCTTTACGCAAGTGTACAAAATGCATGCTATGATCGTTGTTGGGGAAGCGGCCAGAATGCAGAAGTCCTGTGGGGTGTTGCAAGAAAGTTGCAATCAATTGCAAATAATTGCTAATTTTGAAACAACCATTCTGATTAGCTCAGGGTCTGCCCTTTTCAGAAGACATGCATGCAAAAATGATTTTGATTGGCCAGTGACAATCAGTTGCAACTTGCAAGCGATTGCAACATTCTTGCAACACCCCACTGGTGTTGGACACAATGTAACCTTAAAGGCTTGTTCAGATACGACACAACAAATCTCTGCATTTTTTGTGTGTGTAGTAATTGAATGGGGTACGAGGCGTAAAAAAAAACCCCCCAAAAACGTTGAGGCAAGATGCAAATTTTTGCCTCCTGGTGGCAAAAGCTGAGGACCAGTCAAATTATTTAGAAGTTAGCGCGAAATATGATGTCATGAGTTTGTGCAGCTTTTGAGTCTCTTTTCATTTGAGCATTCAAACACAAGTGGCGTGGTTTGCCTCACCATATCTGAACACTAATGTTTGTGGCATCATGTCAGACTGGACATTGCGATTATTTCAGATATTTACCCTGAAATTCACTGGAAATCAGAAATGGAATATCACATAATCTCACTCTTATCCTTTTATACAAGGCAGACAGTGTGAGTCCATATTTAATCACCTTCATGCAAATTTTCTTTTTGCTACAAAACTGTACTTGAGCTTGAAGAATGGTATAATCAGTTGATATCTTCATTTTATGTGACTTTCATTTAAAGTCTCCTGAAAAGTAATTTGTGTACAACTCATTTGCATAAAATAACTCCCAAAACACTTTACCCAGCATTCTATGGGTTAATGAACCTTAAGGAGGGTTGAAGATAATAACTGATAACATAAGGCCACAACATGGAGAATCAAACAGCAGTTAAATTTCATAAATCCCCTATTTCATGCATGTGCATACATTGACTAGTCTGCTGACATGGAAAGGATGTGAAAGCTCACAAATTATTTTTCACCTTTCCCAGAACTCAAGCTTCTCTTTAAAGTACATCTTAGAATCTACATTGCAAGCTATTGCTGAACTCGGACTATATCATAGCTTAGCCATCATGTACATTCCTTACTGCTACTGTACCTTTTCTTGGGCATTAAAAAAAGTACACTGTCTTCAAAGAAGTTGTATGATGTTCATACATGTATGAGATTCAGAAAATATTGAGTGAAGCCAACTTTTGATTGTTTTCATTTAATCATATTGATGTTCATTACATTCTTTAAGACTTGATTTGCATGTTGTACTTGAAAAAAATTACTTTGAGATCATGTCAGACCTTTATGATTAAATATGCATGTATGTATCATCCATTCCACTGAGAGTGCTGCATCAAAGTGCAAATGCATACATGTATTAAACATTTTGTATGGGGCTCCATTTCTCTGTAACTTAGTTTACAGCCTCTGCAGAAGGTTGAAATCATGTTCTGTGGAAAATATTCGGCCATATCGTGGTTTAGGAAACCACTCGTTCATTTGACGCACGCACTTGTGTACAAAGAGAATGGAGGTGGAAATAGGAAACCAATGCATGTGACTGAATAAAGCGCTGCTGTACAAAGTGAACGGTGGTTTCCTATTTCACGAAAATGCCAAATATTCAAAATTCAAAAAGAGGTATTTCTAATTGAGATCACTTTTACTTTTTAGAGATTTTTAACAAAGTCAAGAGAAAGAGAGAGAGAGAGAGAGAGAGAGAGAGAGAAGGAGAGATATGGGGAGAGAGGGGAGGGAGAGAGAAAGAATTGAACATGGAGATAGAAAAAAAGAGAGAGGTAATGGGGTAGAGAGAAATAGTGAAGGGGAGAGGAGAAAGGAAATATTTTAAAGAAAGGTAACAGACGACTTAAATCTTCAGTGTACTGGATCAAAATTTATGGGGAGGGGGACCTGCGGCTTTTATTTCCTCAACCTGAAGTCTGTTAAAAGCAAGGCCTAGGAATAATGAATGAATGAATGAATCAATCAATCAATCAATGAATCAATCAATCAGTCAATGAATCAATCAATCATCAATCAATCAATCAAAAATAAAAGAGAAATAAAAGATATAAGCTCCCTCAATCAGCCTTCTAAGTGCAACTTCAAACAACCCGTCTTGAAATAAGTGAACATCTCTGCATGATTCATCGTACAAAATACAAGTTGGTCTTTGCTTTTAATTTTGCAATATCAAAGATACCATCTGCATATGGGAATTTCGGGACACCATTTTCCAGTTTAAAATTCAAAGTTTACAGCTAAGTTGCAGCATCGGATCTGTAAATGTAATCGGTATGATATATTTTAGTATTATAGTCGTTTTATAAGTAACATAAATCTCGAGATATGATTGCCTCAGGCTCAGTTCGGGCAGCTTCTATTTGTCCGGACGCTGCTGCTTCCAACCATTGATGATTGATAGACTCTACACAATACCACCATGCAGCCCATGAATACGGCACCGTTTTACGCCCGGTGCATACAATCACATTGCTGGGCCCCGGCTCCATCTCCAGCTCCCTCCCCAGACCCAGCCAGTCTGTCGGGGCTCGGATCGGCCCAGCAGAATGGTCCTCTCTGGCCGGGCTAAGCTCGTCGTAGACGGTAGACTAGTGAATACATGGTCATGATGGTGTTAGTGCATGTATGGTGGTCGTGGTGGTGGTAGTGATGATGATGATGATGATGAAGTAGCACAATGCCAGTGGCAAATTGCTGTGTATCAGTAGGCCTACTATCACTATGGTTGGCGGTCCTAAAGCTACGCGGGTCCTAAACTTAAAGCTACGCACCATACAATTCACATACACGAGCAATGTGACGCGTTCACATGGTTCGAATCGGGGTAAAATACACACCAATATACACACACAGTCAATTTCAATATCAAGATTTGCATTCATTTATTACATGTGCGTCAGTGCGTAGCTTTACGACCCCTTCATTTTTCTGAATGAAGGTTGACACCAGCATTGATATTGACCTGAAAATACCGGTATGCTTTATTGACATTCACCCGTCGTACAAGTAATTTTCTCCACAAATCAAGTTTTGAATACATAGAATCAAGATATAGAGATGAAATTTGCACAAACCGATGATTTTTATGACTTTTTAGTGGCTGGAAACAAAGTGCGTAGCTTTAGGTCCCCCTAAATGGGAAGTGCTCGTATTAATACACACCAGCATATCCAACAGTAGCTACACTCATCCTGTGTACTCGGTCAATGAATTGACCTCGTCCTGCAAAATGCCTAAAGCGACAAGTTTGTACCGAAACTAAATAGCATGCTTTTATGTGTGTTACTCGACGGCATGCTGTTGACCTACGAGTCCGATACGTCTCAGTTTTTTTCTTAAAATTCACCATTTTCAGTTCATTCATCAGATATGAAGCAGAAAGGGGAAAATTGAGAGACTCGGGAACATTGCTGGTAAGTAAAATCAAAACTTTTCTTCTCTATTATAGAAGATCTAAGTCAATGTATTTCGCGTTTGTGTCAGCAATTAGTTTCACTATTCAAAACGCCGGTTTGACCTACGGGTGGGTAGCTATACTATACACAGGAGACAATGCTGTACAAGCGGGCATAGGAAATCATTGCGAACCCGCTGCAAAAATTGCAACAACATCGCGCTTGCGATGAAGCTGAATTCTCTCAGCTACAAAAGTGACATTATTTTAAAATTGAATGTTTGATTGATGTGTTTTCACTTCTCATATTTATTTTGACAACTTCAAACTTACAAAAAAAACCCCGATGATTTATTGCTTCATCTGCACTCGGAAATTTTGTTCTCTCCGCCGAGGGTCAACTGGAAGTCTGACCTCTTGCACACAAAGTATCATCTGGATGGAGATGTGCTGGAGGAAGTTTCAGAGGAAAGAGACTTGGGAGTCATTATTGACTCTCAACTGAAATTCCATTCCCATGTAGCCAATGCAGTCTTGAAAGCAAATCGTGTGCTTGCTATGATTCGACGCACTTTCTTACATAGAGACAAAGAAAACATCAAAAGGTTGTACAAGTCACTTGTGAGACCAATACTTGAATATGCGAATGGAATATGGTACCCAAGATATGCTTCTGACTTGAAGGCTATTGAGAAAGTCCAGCGACGAGCGACCAAGCTAGTACCAGCCCTGAAAGATATGGACTATGGTAGAAGACTGCATGAAATGAAATTACCCTCCATCAAGTACAGACTGCAAAGAGGTGACATGATACAAGTCTATAAGATAATTCATGGCACTGACGATGTGAACAGAGACCTATTCTTCACATCAGCTACCACTCAATCAACTCGTGGCCACCCTTACAAGCTGTTTTTGAAAAGGAGTAGACTGGCAGTGAGACAAAACACCTTCAGTGTTAGAGTGGTCAATGACTGGAACTCTCTGCCTGCTGAGGTAGTCACAGCATCAACAATCAATGGCTTCAAGACAAAGTTAGACAAGTTCTGGTCCGCGTGGCATTATGTTCACGCATGGGAATAGTGCCTTTTTCATTTCAACACAGTGGCACAGCACATTGCACAAATAGCACAGACTCGGTTTCAAACTTATCCAAGCTAGGAAGACAAAAAGTTAGACCTGGAAACTTGACTTATCCAAGCTAGGAAGACAACAAGATAGACCTGGAAACTTGACTGCAGGAACAACTGTATTTTTCCAGTAGATGCGGTATAAAGGTATAAAGGTATAAAGTCTATTTATGCAAATACCGATTACCTTCCGGGATACCGAATGGGTTCGCCAAAATTTTAGCACGGCGTCGGGTCTGGCTAATCCAAGGGCTTTTCCTACATTTCATGTTATAAAAAATTAAAAGTGGATGGTATTATCAGTTTGTAGGTTTTTAATTTCAGATTTGAAATAGCCTAGGTTTAACTTTGTATTTATTGTGTGGAAAAATGGATGCTCTGTTTAGGCTTTCCATAGCCTAGCATTTGCAGTAGTGAGTAGATTAGATAGATACTTAGATTCATGAATATGACTTTTACTGTATTAAAGGGCAAAACTCAGGGCAAACCCGCAGAATAGGGGACCAGATGAGCGTACTGTATTCATTTCAAGCAAATGTACCCCAGCGGCAGTGGCAGTAAAAGTAATATGTACAAAAATCTGAGTATGATTTTGACGACATTTCTGGCCAAAATCAAAATTTTTTTATCAAATAACTGGAAATTTGAGAGCTGAGAGGACAACTTGTACATGTTTGTAAGAACATGATTTACTACTAATAAAAACATTTGGAAGTCATTTTGAACTATGGCCTTGTCCCATACCAGCCATTTTCGTGGCTGTAATCTGGGCCGGGCTTGGCACTCTTACTACAAAAGTGTAATGACTACTGCATACTGTGCATAGTGAAACTTCACCTCACATTCTGAAGCATTAAGTCTCTTACAGTGCAGTTGGTAGTTAACCCTGATATTAACTTGATTTTAAGAAAAGCAGGAGAAATAAAGACAAAACAAAATAAAATAAAGATCATTCAAGTTTATGGAAAATCTTGTTATAGCTTATCCTGTTGACTTCTGATTCCTCTAATTCCCATTCACTTAATACAGGGGCCATCTGGTTACGGTAGGCAATGGGTTAATATACAAAAGTTATGAATCTTTAAGGGTTGTAATTGATCAAATACAAATAGGCAATTTATGACATTTTTTTTTAGGTCTTCTGACTTCTCTCCCATCTGCTCTGCACAGATTGATTATGCCTTCAAAAGGGACATTCTTATTTTCGTTGGATTTTCATTTCTCTCATTTGTTTCCATTCTTTCATTTCACCATTTTTATAAAAACATAAGCTTATGAGCCATGGAAGGAAACTACCAGCCTGGTTTCTACTGCCCCGACAGAGCTCAGCAAGAAAGACATGAACATTCCCAAACACCGCAACAGCAACAACAGCAACAGCATCATGTTGCACCCTATCCCCTGGACCTACCTGCATACCACCCACCAATGTCTCATCACCAATCTCAATTTGTTACCACTCAGCCACTTGGAGCGTTCCCTGCAACACTTCCTGTGTCATCCATACTTAGCTCCATGTATCATGGTAATAACTTTTGCTGAGATGCCTCCATACAGTCTCTTTGAAAAATTTGTCTGTATGTTTAATACTAGGAGTACCTGGTATTTGGTACATACATGTAGGCAAACATTATGGTCAATTACAGTTTAAAAAATGTTTCTTTGTACAGGTATTGAAGATTACAGTGTAGTTTGTAGGTGGAAAGTGATTTTTAGGAATTTCCCTCCAGTAGCCTGTTATTTAAATCAGTAATCATCCTGCTAGCTATTCCTGTATGCCTCAGAAGAGTTCACTGGATTGCTGTCACATTATTGCTGTATGTATTAGTAATGGTAGAAGGAGGAGAAGTATTTCATAATTTCATTATTTTTGTCATTATGATTATTATTGTTATTTTATTTGGCATTTTATACATAGATTTAAACAAACATGGTATAAACATCAAATTATATATTGGCCATCCTCCCCAAACCCAACCTGGTGCAACCATAACTGATCACAATATATAATTGCAACAGTGATATTGATATTGTTATTTCTATTTTTGTCATTATTATTAATATCATTTTTTAAATATTCTATTACTGTGTTTATCTGCTATTGTAGCAACCAACAAACTTGTATCAGTTTTGTGAAGGTTATCTCTTTTCATCTGAAAGATTCCGCTCCAGGGCTTTCCAACTCAAATCTTGTCCACCAAGCTCATCAGCAGCCAGCAGTTACAGTCAGGGGTCAAGTAGTCAAATCATCAACTCCATCAACAAACTTTGCCTCACCAGTAACAACTCATGGACAACCTTTAGACAGCAACACACCACAAGGTGAATCTCTTATTTAAAAGTGTCAGCATTGCCTGTGTATCAATTTATGTTAGTACAATAAACATTATGTAGTGTATGTGTTTAACTTAACGTTTTGAATACAAAGCCCGAGATAAGTGAGGCCAGGGCCTGTGAAGAATGTGTCGTATACTGAAATAAAACCTTGCTTTTTCAGGTTAATGCACATCTCTTTAATACTTTGTAAGGAAGTCTGTGGCATCTGTGCATTATCTTCCTTTTTACACTCTGCGCTCATTCTCTACAGCAATGAAAACCCATTTATTTCAAGAGCATATATTCAGTATCCGTCATAAATACCACCTTACATGTCTTTTATTGCTTTCACACCAAGGTACGGTCGCTGCGACCGATGAAATCATAATGTGAAAGCATTTCATCGGTCGGTGAGGCACTTCAGCGACCGATCGCGACCGATGCAAGCTAGATGTGAAAGCACATCGTACTCAGCGACCGATCGAAATGCAATGACCCCCATACATGCCTACGCACTATCTCTACTTCCGCTTCCGGCTAGGTCAGCTATACAGCGACCGATCGCTCTGGGCCTGACCAAATTTTGACGGAGGTGTGAAAGCACTTCCGATCGGTCGCTGGGTACGGTCGCAGTGACCGTACCTAGATGTGAAAGCAGTATTAGATTACGTACTCTATTTTATGTCAAAATGATCCATTTATGATGTAAGGGTAGTATTCGTAAACACAACAGTATACTTAGCATGATTGTAAATACCAAATGCTGTCTTATACTAACTGCCATATATCATGTACGTAAATCCATTTATAAAACGAGTTTAGTATTCATTGTTGTAAGGGCACCACACCTTACTAGCAACATTGCTATCTAGTGGTGTCCTATTACCAAAGATATGTGTGTATCTAATGTATATAGTATTGTGATCAATTTTTGGTAATAAAGTTCTTTCATTCATTCATTCATTCATTCATAATAGCTGTCTTCTAAGCTTTTGTCAGCCTTCCCCTCTTGGGAATATACTTTTCATTACGTTGTCTTCTTGTGAAAATGTTTTTTTAAGGCTTGCTCAGATATGAGGCGACAAATCCCCGCAACAAATCCCCGCAACATTTTTAGTTTCAAACAAAACAAGCGCAACAAACCAACCCACATTAGCGCGTCTATCAAATACTATCAAAAACTATCAAATAAAAGAGAGTTTTATCAAAAGACAAACCGAAGACAACATATTTTGAGCTAACTTTGATTGATCCACAGCTTTTTGCAGCCAAGTGACAAAAAAAAAAATGTCTCCTCCCTCGGTGACATTTTATTTGTGGCCTCATACCCCATTGACTTGTACACTAAAAATGTTGCGGGGATTTGCCTCCTCATATCTGAACAAGCCTTTAGAGTATCAGTAGAAATATCCGTGAGAGAACTGCAGATTCACCAGCATTCAAGCTGAATTATTGTATATTTTCATATCATTTCATTTTCAGACCGAACAGCAATTGAGCAAGATCATTCTGGACAAACGCAGTCTAATGAACAGGGAGAACGGTCTCAAACCTCCACACCTCAGTCTAGAGCAAGTCCCTCCGCCTCAAACAACTCGGCCACTGAGCCTCCCCTTCTCACAGCACTCAGTCTGATAAAACGTCGGACGTTTCCGGCGAGTCCAGATCTTCCTTCAGCCCTCTCCTTCAAACGGACATCACAGGACAGGGTTGAGGGAGTGGTTGCTAAGGAAACGATAGAGAAAGGAGTAGAGTTTGGTCCATATACGGGAACTCTGATGAGTGAGGAAGAGGGTTGTTCAAAGGATTCGACATGGGAAGTGAGTATAGTGGAAACTTGTTATAACAGCTCAGAAATAACAAGACTCCTGATATAACAAGATGAATTTCCTGGGGGTGTTTCATAAAGCTGTTCGTAAAGTTACGCATGACTTTATGAATGACTTGAATATGACGTGTCAAATGGGATGCCAAAAATTTTTCCTGATGTCTTAACAAATTATGACTGCAATTTCCAAATCAGGCAAATCTCAATTAAATTGTGGCAAAAATATAATTCGCAATGGAAATGTTTGTAAACAAGAGTAAAGTTAATCTACATGTACATATTTCACCTTTAGCTGGTGCAGTTTATAATGATTGAGAATCGCATATGGCTTGCCATATTCAAGTGTTATGTAGTCATTCGTAACTTTACAAACAGCTTTATGAAACACCTCCCAGGTCCAGTTCCTTTATGCTCTTTTTATTCTGATATAATGAGATTCCTGATATTACACGGTAATTTTCATGCTCCAGGGCCCCGTAACACAAAGATTTGCAATCGTAAAGTTGTAACAGCCAATCGAGACCATTGTTTCATGCGCATCTCGTTCAAAAAGGTGATCCTAGACCAATCAGAATGGTTGTTTTAAATTTGCGATTGATCGCAAACCTTTGTGTTACGGGCCCCATGGGTCCTCATTTTAGTGAGTATCCACTGTAATACACCATAAAGCTTTGTGCCTCAGTGCTTCATCTTTGATCTATCCAATATTTCTGCAGCAAAATAGATTCACAGTTCACACACAAGTCAGATTCATAGAATCTTGTTAATTAAGCTTCATATGGAGTTCCACGGCAGAGATCTTATGGGCCAATTTGTAGTCACATGCATTTCCGTGATATATTTTCAGTGAAGTGTACCGGAAAGACCATTTTAGAGTACTTTGAACCTTGAACCTTGAAGAGATAATCCCTTTCAGCAGCAGCTACTTTAAGCTATCCCAGGATGATTTGATATCATGTACAATTTCATAAATACAAATTCTGGTCGACATGCATGTACATGTACTCGACATATCTGTTTGTCAGGCCGTAATTCCGTATTTAACAAAATATCATTTCCAGAACATTTCTAGTACTATAATACTTTCTCATTGTTATATTTAAAGAGATTTGTGTAAATCCAGATTATTGATATGTCTTGTTTATTTGTAAAATTCTTGCTCACACTCATATACCTGAATCAAGGCTATAATTTCTGTAGGCTCAGTTTCATAAATTTATGAGAATACCGGTACAATACTTTTATCATTCTCAATTTTGTTGTGATCTCAGGTTTGTATCTCTGGTAAAGTGTTTTTCTATATTGATGGCTCTACGACGTGGATGTCGCATCTAAGATGCGCACAGAGTGAGGAAGAACAGAATATAGAAGCCTTTCAGTACTATGGGGAAATCTACTTCAGAAGCACAAAGGTCATTGAACCTGGAAGTGAATTGAGGGTGTTCTACAGTGAGGAATATCAGAAACGTATTGGAATCCACACTAGATTGAATAAACTCAGTTTTAAACATGGTACGTTGAAGACACTCATGCTTTCTTTTCTTACAGAAGAATTGTGTTGAATTACTAGGACATTTAAAAGTATCCGACGCAAGCCTCACGTAACCTCTGCACTACGTCTTCTAATAACATAATGTCATCTGTGATTTCATCATTATATTATAAAAACTGGTAAATTCTGATATCAGTGATCTATTCTTAATGCTTGTATGTAACTACGATAATCAAAGCAATTTGAATTTGGATTTAACTATTTTGAATGAATTGATTTCTTCTGCTCACTGATGTTCAATAACTTTCTGATGTTTCAATATTTAAGTCTTTGTTTTATTAAATTATATCTTCACCAAGAATTTCAGAGTGGTATAATCTGTAAGGAAAAAATAATGCAAATCATTTTACTAATAACAGATAGATCCTAGCTAGCTACATACACACACCGATATTAAACTATAGTTAGCCATACTCTATGAGGAACTTCAAATACAGTTTTGTTGGGATTGTGGAGGACTCCTTTGAAATATGTTCTAAGAAGTGCAAATTTCTTTTTCTCATTGTTTCAGATGCACAAAAGTTTCAGTGTGGCCTGTGTGATGGTCTGTTCACATCGTCCAAGCTTACCCTGAGACACTTGCGATGTGAACACTCCAAAGATGGACAGAATGAAGCATATCCTGTGCTGATATGGAAGAAGAAAATGAAGAAGAGAACAGTTGATGCTGACGTCAGTGACCAACAAGATTTACCAAAGGAGAATGAACCTAGCGACCAGAAAGAGCCAGAGTTGAAATGTAAAACTTGTGAGAAAGTCTTCCCGTCCCTTGGCATACTGCGGGAGCATGAGCTGTTCCATAACTTTAGTGTGGGTCCTTCTTGTCCTGTATGTGAGAAGAAAGAAAAGAATGCTCAAACTCTTGAGGAACATATGAAGAAGCATGGACCAGTGGAATTCAAGTGTCACGACTGCAACCGTAACTACAAATCAAGGTCTACACTCCGCAAGCACTTGAATGATCATCATGGTCATCAGTGTCGAATCTGTTTAGAAAGGTTCCCTTACAAGACAGACTGCAGGAAACACGAGCAGACGCACCAAGCTTTAGCTTCATCAAATTCTGCTTTAAAGAGTAAATCAAATGCAAGAAAGACTCCTATACCTCCACCAGCACCCGATGGGCCAAAGGACATGCTTGGTAAAACTGTTAATTACTACGAGCGACCCTTTAAGTGTCGCTTCTGTCCAAAGAGATACAGTTTGCGTAGTGGCGCCAGGAACCATGAGAAAGAGGTGCATTCTGGAGAGGCAGCTTTCAAGTGCAGTCATTGTCCAAAGGTTTTCAGCAGATATTATCGCATGGTGGATCACCTTAGAAGCCATGAGGTGAATCGTATGTATCGCTGTGCGCTGTGTCCGAGAAGCTTTGGATCGCAGAGCGCCCTCAACAACCACCAGGGAGAACATACTGGCCTTAAACCTTTCAAATGTGAAATCTGTGGCAAAGGGTTTAAAATTAAAAAGGCTGTCAGTGATCACAAGCGACGCATACACCAAAAACGTGAAAATCGCTTCTTTTGCTCTGTCTGTAATAAAGGATTTACCGACAAAGGAAATTTTATCAAACATGAACGGCGACACAAGGGCATCAGACCATTTGTCTGCATGGAATGCGGCAAAGGCTTCACAGCGAAGACCTGCCTCAAGACTCATATGCAATCCATGCATACAGCAGAGAAGCCATTTTCTTGTGAGCTCTGTGGTAAAACTTTTTCTCTGAATCAGAACTACACCTATCATATGTTCAGACATAAAGAACAGGGAGATATAGGCAACACCCAGCCACAGCAGTGAGTATGTTCTGAAGCCTTGTTCGCACATGCCTCAGGAAAATGCATGAAAAAATAAAATGCAGGATTTTTAAACACTCTCTGCTTTACATTTTAGTATCTTATCATACAAACACAAGTAAGGAATATTGGTATGTCCTGTGTTCAGTTGATGTAAGTTCTGATTTATCCAGGTAAACGTTTGAATAACAAACAATAATTCAACCATTTTATCTGGACTTTTGGTTTGATTCCGAGGACGGTTTCACGTCCAGTCCTGGACGCTTCATCAGCTCATCTAATTTGGTGGTGTCTGACTCAAAACAATAACATTGATGGTGCATCTGCACCGATCGGCCATGTTTTCCTGCAACCAACTAGATGAGCTAATGAAGCGTCCAGGGGGGTGTAACATAAAAAATACAATCAAAAATACAATCAATCTTACGATTGATATCAATCGTAAGTCTATGGCTAACCATGTACTAAAGAGTTACAGTTGATCGTAAGATTGATTGTATCTCTTTATGTTCCACCCTCAGGACTGGACATGAAACCATCCTCGGGATTAAACCGTAAATCCAGATGATATGATTTGATAATTGTTTGTTATGTCCTTTGTTGGGTCATTTCTCTTGCCATTTATTAAGTACGCACACAAAATATCCTGCATTTTTCGAAAGCACTTTACCCCTTCATATCTGAAGAAGACTGAATTATAAGAACAAAAGCCAAATTAGCAACTCCAGTTTTTCCTTTCTTTTTCTTGTTTATCTTTTCTTATTTTTTCTGTGTATCAAAGTATTCTGTAGTAATTTAAAACATGCAGTTTTCCTCCTCTACATGTATCTCCATGCTTCTAATTGTTGTATTATTAACCCATTCGTGACAGAGGTCCACATTTTGTGGTTTGGCCTAATATCTTTTGATACAAAGCTGTAAAAATCATACCAAATACATGAGCAGAAAGAGCAAAAAATTCTACATATACTGTGCCCATTTTGGTTGCATCAATTATTCGTTGTTTGATGCTGACATTTTTTTAGAGGAAAATAAGCATTAAAATCCTTAAATTGGCAATGTGATAGAAGTTTAAAATCACCGTTTTCCCCTGCACATTGGCAACTTTTTGACTTCTCATCAAAATTTCTGTCAATTTATATTCATTTCAGATACATGACGTTTTATAAGAAAAATGTAGCAATAAAATAAAAATGTTGGTGTTGCCAACTTGAAGAATAAAAGCTGATCAAATTAGGCTTTGAATAATTCCTGTCACGAATGGGTTAATTAATACATAAGTTTTTTCATGCCTTCATGTACTAATGTATTGTCTTTTTAATTTGTGCAATGGACCTTGTGGCAGGTTAGCCTGGTGCTAAACAAGTTATCCAATAAATTATACAACTTGTAATAGTACTGCTACCACTAAGCTCTTATGAAGAAGTTTGTTTGAAGCTCCATGATGTGGAATACTTGAAATTGAATAATTGTTACATTGCTTCACACTGTAAATGGGAAGACTTCATTGGACCGGTGATTGTGGGGACTACCCTTTTCCCTCATATTTTAAAATGACAGAACTCTGGTGATTGCTAACCGATTGATATACAAAACAAGTTATCTTGCCATCCCAAACATGTCAACTTCTGGGTTCTAGTAACTAGTATTTAAATAAAACAGAAACTAAGTCTTGTGGATATTGATGCTTTTAAGAATTAATTCTAGAGTTCAAACAGAATCACATCATGGGTTTTAGGTTTGCATGTGATTTGTCTTTGAAGATGAAACAAAAAACCTAGAATCTAAGTTATCTTGACAAAGAAGATGTGTACACATAAATTAGTACTATTTTTTCTGCACCATTTAATGGAAACAATTGATGTATGGTACAAGGTAATACTGTTTTGAAAGATGGTGCATAGTTTTGAGAAATCTGAAAAAAGTAACTTTCACTCTTTGAACTCATTGCCAGATGATATGGAAGATTGTATCCTACAGATATATTATGATGTGAAGGATGTTACATGAAAGCTCATTTTAGTGGGTGTATTTTACCATCAAAATGTAAAAACTTAGTTTTCTGGTCCCTGAATCATACATCACATTGTGCATCACACAGTGGCTGCACACGTGTAAAACTAATGGGAATTCTATTGTGCGACAAGCATAACGAAGCAATGTGAATGTTGTGCAGGGTCATAGCCGTAGGGCAGAGTGTAAGCATTCTATGGCGTTCCATT
This sequence comes from Echinometra lucunter, assembly GCA_029962745.1. Classification (NCBI taxonomy): domain Eukaryota; kingdom Metazoa; phylum Echinodermata; class Echinoidea; order Camarodonta; family Echinometridae; genus Echinometra; species Echinometra lucunter. Next base: position 5,282,584 of record CM057162.1, read on the forward strand.
CAGGCATTTACACTAAAATTCACTGGAAATCACGCGATCTCACACATGTATGTTTTATGCAAGGTGGACATATGGACTATACTTAATCAGTTTCATGTCACTTCTCTCTTTGCTACCAAAACTGTGCATGGGTTTGAAGTTCACAAGATCATTATGAAATTGAATTGTGAGAGGAACTGGCCCTCAATCATCTCTGCATTGTTATGTGGGCTTTTGAAATCAGCCAAAAAAGGGCTCATTAATTCAGTTGTCATCAATTTTCATTTTTACCTTACAAGTAAAATGGAGGTCAGACATCTAGCATTATGATTTTATAATGATTCCTTCTTGTTAAGATTGGTTCGTAGTCATTAAGTAATGAAGTTGAGCCTCCCTCTTGAAAGAAATTTTGTCTTTGTGACAGATGATTTGCACAAGGCCCTATTCATCTGCAATTTTAGAGAAATATTGATGTATCTGTATGATTATAGTTATGAAAGAACTATGCAATAGGAATAGCAACTAAATCAATGTTGCAGATGTTGAAATTTATTTATTTTCAAACTCTTGCCCTTGAAATTGATTTTTCAGGTCATTTTTTTTTTCTTGATATGAATTGAATACTGAGTGAGTCCAGGAACCAATCTTTACCACAGTTCATATTTCTAACCTACATTATCTCCTTGTTGTAACATGTACCTTTGGTAATTTTATTCAGTTTTATGCATGACTTTCCAATAGAAGTTTTTTTGTTTTTTTTTTGTCTGTTGTATACATGTACATGTTTGTTTTGTAATTTTACAATGGGACCAAAATGAATGAATAATGTTACAATAAAATTGAACCATGTAAAGACGAATTTCCTTTTGCAATTTGCATGTACATGTATATTTATCACATTGTTTAAAAAAAAAAAAACATCAAGGAAAGAGAGAGGAGACCAAGCCATTGGACACATCAAGCTTACTTTGTGTAGAAGAGAGAATAATTTTGTTAACTCACTGAGCACGAAGCCCGAGATAACTCGGGCTGGAATCTATGGAAAATGTGTGTTATACCAAAATCAAATCGTGTAGTGGAAAGAAATGGATATACTAGAAAATGAATGAGTAGAATTCGATATTGTAATATACAGAATACAAAATAGTATTACGTGGTTTATCAACTGTATTTTTCATTTTCAAGGTGTGTGTGAGAGTCTGAGAGAGAGGGAGAGAGAGAGATAGGGACATGGAGAGAGAGAGACAGAGATAGACAGAGAGAGAGAGAGAGGGAAAGAGACAGACAGACAGACAGACAGAGATAAACAGATGAAAATGGGGTGACCTGACAAATATGCTTTATTTCATCAAAGATATATTAGGGTTGGGTTGCAAAAGGTTTAAGGCCAGACTTAGTTAGGTAATATTTGCAGCCTAGTACTTTGGGTGTTTTTTTTATTTCGGATTGAAGTTCAGTATTTATTATGAAATTGGCTCAGAGCAATGTCACCGAAGCATTTGTCACTGTCACATTTACAGGAAAATGGAGTTATAAAAGAGAAAATTTGGAAGAACAGTGATGATGGGGAGGGGGGAAAACTGTGTAAGTACATATGTGTGATACTAATTTGATTTGATTTGATTTGATTTGAAGTATGAAAGATTTGTAGGCAAGCATTTGGGATTTCCTTTTCAAATTCAAACATGAAACCATTATTCCATTTAGTAGTATTAATTTCACTTTGAATTCCAGTCATTACATTTAACAGACAGAAAATATATATATATGTACAATGGCGGAGAGGGGTGGGTCAAAAGCTCAGAAATTTTCTAACAAAAACAAAAAAAGAATAAAGAAAACGAAGAAGAAGCAAAATTTTATATTATTTAATAGGGCTGAAAACTTGATTTTAACCTTGGCCTCGTGATAGATTTCCATAAAAATCGCATGTCGCTCGCGCAACTAGTCCTAGCCCATAGAGTTATATTTAACTCTATGTCCTAGCCTTGCATACTTAGCACTTGTGACATTTCCGTTTTTATTTCTATCATCGAGGATACCATATTGCACAAGATATCTATATCTTTGACTTTGAGACTTTTGTGATTTTGCTGGATATTTAGCCGATTTACAGGATAAAGGACGTTATTCGATTAAGTATGTTACACTAATTTTCCTCCTTCGTCCTCTCTCTGGTAAGATCTCTATGAATTTACGGCATTAGATAAATTGTTTTTATGTTACGTACCTAAACATGTAAGTAAGTGGTTGGATTCGACAGAAAAATTTGGAGCAGCGCTGCGCAGCTAGCTAGCCTAGCTGCTTTAGATCTAGCCTACTTTCACTAAATCGGGCGGGGCCCGCCCCCGTACGCGTTGCGTCCGGCTAGCCTCTTCCTTAAGTTTCCAGGGCTCGCTTTTCTGGCATAGTGCTTGAACAGACTGAAAAATAGATGATATGATGATGTTTCAAATAATGCTTATTGTGAAAATCACTCAAATTTCAGTCTCTTATTATATTAGGCTAGGCATGTTAAGAGATGAAAATGAACCATACGTACATGACGTAAGAAGAAGAACTGAGTCTGAGAAAAAAAAAAGGATAAACATTAGATTTGAGAAGATGATAAAAAGACCTCTCAAGTTCAAGAAGAAATAGGAGAATTGAGAAGAAAATTAGGAGTAGAAAGAAAGATGAGGAGCAGAATAGAAGAAAGAAAATGAGAAAACAGGAGAAAAGGAAGAAATAGACCTGCATGTATATTGGCATGATTGGAGGAAGAGAAAGAAAACAGTTGAAGAAAAGATAAGTAAAACTAAAAGAAGAAGAAAAGTAAAATTACAAGAAGAGAAGGAAGAAGAGGAGTAGAAGGAGAAGGGGAAAAAAGAGGAGGGGATCTGGGAAGAAGGATGTTAGTATATAAAACCTTTATACCCATGCTCTAGACTCTAAGCTTGTACAGGCATGACAGGAAGAGTGAGTTATTGTGGCAAACTGGCAAGTGCCTTACATGTACTTGTTGAATGCCATGGTCATGATGGTTGATGAGAATTTTAGAGAAGAGTAGATTATGATCAGTCCAAGAAAGCAAGTTTGAAGTTAATAATATTTAGATTCTGTAAGTCTCCATTCCCTTGTGTCAAAACTAGGGTTGACCTAAAAGTAAAAGACTGCTTTTATGGAGGAGTGTCACTTTGCCTTGCTGAAAGTGATCTTTCCTATTATGACCATGTGAATGAATGATGACATCATCATCATTAGCAGCAGCAGCATCATCATCATCATCATCATCATCATCATTTATTATAGTCTCTTCGGTATTAGTATACATGTATGAGGGTTAATTGACCCCCACAGTATGATAGCACTCCCTCCTTTCACTTGTTCTTATTTTAATCATCATCCTCTGTTAACCCAACCCTCCAGATTTCCCTCCTTACCGTTTTTTTCCACATAGTCCTTGGTCTTTCCCTTCCCCTTATGCCATCCACTTCCAGATCACACACTCTTTTGACAGGCTCATCATCTCCCCTTCTCGGCATATCACCCATCCATCTCAACCCACTTCTTTTGATCACTTCCACAACAGTATCTTTCTGATCCAAACAGTGTAAGTAATACTTCCTTTTCTTACTCTCTCATTGTACTGGTCAGTATGAGTCATGGAGCCCAGCTACCAACCTGGTTTCTACTGCCCTGAAAGAGATCAACAAGAAAACAGGCAACTTCAACCGTCTCAGCAACAGCAACAGCTACATGTTGCACCCTATCATCCCTTGGACATACCATACCATGCAACTTCTCAACACCAGTCCGAGTTTTTAGTGGATCAACCTCTTAGAGCTTTTCAGCTGCATCCGGGTGCCCCAGTAATGCGCTCACTCTATCAAGGTGATTGGGCTGAAGCCCGATTTTGCTCATCAAATATATCTAGAAATAAAAATTCAGATCATTTGCTTCATTAAGGGTGTCTTATTTAAAATAGATCATCCACTGTCTATTTGCACAAAGTCTTATAAGAGGGAGAGAGAGAGAGAGAAAGAGAGCATGAATTCACTGTTGTCATCCTTTATAGATTCATTCATATTTTTTGAGGAAGTACTATTGAACAGTTTGATATGATTGTAAACCTTGCTGTTCGTTGTTTTCAATTCATTTATATTCATATGTGCATGTAAGTAAAAACACCATTCAAAAACCAACTTGATGGGCCTTTTTGTAGTAAGGGGATACGCATGTATGATTCTTAAAGAAATTCTACCCCGTAATCTCCTTGTAGGGCTCATAATTTTGCTTGCTGTAACTTTTTTCATAATATTGTGTCAACACATTTTCAACATGTGCTTTCAAAAGTTAAAAGTCTCACCAAAGTTCACATATTTCTTTGATATATTTTTCACAAAAATTTAGTATTTCAAAGTTTTATATATCAATCTACTTGTATATGGATTTCTCTTGTTAACTGAAGATTCTGGTCCTGTGCTTGGAAGCTCAAGTATCATTCACCAAGCTCGTCAGCAAGTACCCTTTACTCTCGGGGGTCATGGGGTCAAATCGGCAGAGTTGTCTGCAAACTATGCCACGCCCATGACAACTCCAGAACCAGTTGAAGAAAGCAACAGTCTGCCTATAACAGCTAGGGAACAAATTTCAGCGAGCAACACAGCACCACAGCAGGGTAAGAAATTGGGATTAGGTGCTCAGGGGCAGATGTTGCCCTTTCATTTCTAAATGAAAGACCAGGGGAGCGTTTCACGAAGAGTTTTGTCAGTGATTTTCACCGACTAATTTGCTGTCAGCCAATCAGAAAGGAGGATTTTCAGTAGCTTATGACAGTTGTCAGTGAAAATCACCGACAAAACTCTTCATGAAACACTCCCCAGACTAATGATAATACAGAATATATTGTGTCAGCTATCCACGAATAATGTGCCCAAGCTGTAGTGAGGAAGATAACCTGTAAAATGAGATTACAGAACAGTTGAACAAAGAATGATTTAGAAGCGGGGGCGGCGCTACGGGGTGGGGGGGGTTTCAAGTGATTAAAAAAATAGAAAAAGAGGAGAAAAAGAAGAAAAAGAGGAAGAAGAAGAAAGAAGAGAGTATGAAAAGAGAGGTCTGGGGCTTGCAACCATATAATACCCCTATTTGTTCATTTAAAACGTCAATGAATTCACCTATGGGTCATCTTGCCCCCCCCCCCCCCCCCCCCCCCCCCCCCTGTTTAGAAGTAATTCTTCTGAAAACAATTTCAAAGGAATAACTTTTAGGACAGTTTTAAACAGCCATAAAAAAAAGTTAATGTGAATTGATTCCAAAGGTAAGGATTTGGAAAAAGTATTATTGATTTGAATACATGTATGCACATAGCTGACTCCTCTTTTTTTTTTTTTTAACCAAACAATGCAGAATCAAAATTAACGATCCAAGAAGCTTCTTACCTCATGATTGTTTTGGTCATTTCTTATAATCATTTTTCAGACAAGACAGCTCTTATTGCACCAAATAGACCAAAGCAAGTCCAATGTGAAGAACAGCCAGCACAATGTCAGATCTCTTCACCACATCCCAGTGCAAGCCCCCAAGCCCCAAACAAGTCTGCATTTGGGCCTCCACTTCTTGCAGCACTCAATCTCATGAAGAGTAGAACATTGACATCGTCTGGTCCAGACCTTCCCCAGGGTCTCTTATTCAAAAGGACATCACAGCATGATATTGAGGGAGTTGTTTCCACAGAAAAGATAGATGAGGGGATGGAGTTTGGACCTTATTCAGGAACATTGCTAGATGAGGATCTTGGTTGGTTCAAAGAAACAACTTGGGAGGTATGTAGTGGTACACTTTTATTTGACTATCAAAGTTTTGTTCCGCCATAAGTAACCCTTTAATTTTCTGCTCTAGAAAACAATGCTTTGCATATATAGAGACTCATTTTATCCAACTTCAAAGATTGGAAACATTTATTTATAATAATGATTCAGTGATAATATTCCGTTCTTGTATAGCGCATATCACAATATTATCTAATGTCTCTATGTGCTTCCAAAGGACTTTGGATATTATTACCCCGGCTTTAACCTGGCAGCCATTTTACAGCGCATAAGCATTTCAAGGAATCAGTCTATATTTTTACTCTTGGGTACTGGATATCAGGGTTATGTGTCCTCACAGTTCTTCACAGTATCAGGGTGACTTGCTCACATGCTATGAAAACTAATCTGAAAATATTTGCTAAATTTCTGTATTTCAGATTTGTATATCAGGCAGAATATTCTTCTACATCGATGGACGAAAAACTTGGATGTCTCATCTAAGATGTGCACAGAGTGAGGAGGAACAGAATATAGAGGCTTTTCAGTACTATGGTGAAATCTACTTCAGAACCACAAAGGTCATTGAACCAGGAAGTGAACTAAGAGTATTCTACAGTGAGGAATACAAGAGGTGCATCGGAATCCACACCAGGCTGAATGATCTCAAGTTCAATCAAGGTAAATTAACAGTTATTGTGTGTTTGCTCTCTCTTTTGTGATGGTTCTCTTGTACAGGCTTAAGATATTTTCATTTTTTTCCAGTTTAATGAATGTAGATATTGACACCCCAAAACAACAACAAACAAACAACCATGTATGTCATTTATTAATTAATTTTAGAATCTTTTGGCAATTAGATAGATAGAATGTTGTATCATCCATGTGTTAGAAAATAAGAATGGACCTAGGAGTCTGTCTTGAGGGACTCCACATGTGCCTGTATGATGATTTGAATGGAGTACAGGCTTAAGATATTTTCATTTTCTTCCAGTTTAATGAATGTAGATATTGACACCCCAAAACAACAACAAACAAACAACCATGTATGTCATTTATTGATTAATTTTAGAGTCTTTTGGCAATTAGATAGATAGATAGAATGTTGTATCATTCATGTGTTAGAAAATAAGAGTGGACCTAGGACCCTGTCTTGAGAGACTCCACATGTGCCTGTATGAGGATTTGAATGGAATCTTATGACACACCATACAATTACCATTCAATGTTTCTGATACAGAAAAGTTCCAGTGCAGCCATTGTGAGGGTCCGTTTACATCTGCCAAGCTTCTCCTAAGACACATCAGACATGAACACACCAATGATAAACCGGATGAGATGATCCCTGTGCTAACATGGAAGAAGAAGAGGAAAAAACAAGCAGAAACTGAGGTCAGCTCCAAACAACAGCCACAGAAAGAGAAGAAAGAGGCCAGTCAGGAAGAGCTGGCATTTAAGTGTGGAACCTGTGATAAGGTTTTTCCTTCTTGTGGCAGACTGAAAGCACATATGTTGTTTCATGAGTACAACCAGGAACATACATGTCCTGTATGTGGTAAAGGACATACGAATGCTCAGTCCCTTGTGAAACACATGCTAACACATGAATCCAAACTACACAAGTGTAAGAAATGCACCAGAAAGTTCAAGTCAGAGACGGCACTTAGTAAACATGAGAGGGAATCGCATGGGTATCGTTGCCAGTTCTGTTTTGAAAGGTTTTCTAGAAAGAATGAATGTTTGAAGCATGAGCAGACTCATCAAGCGTTTAAGTCATCACAGTCTGCTGTAAAAGAGACATGCGCAGAGAAGACTGAAGCATCAGAACCAGCACCTGATGAGCCTAAGGATATGCTTGGTAAAACTTCCAATTACTACCTGAAGAAACGGCCATTCAAGTGCCGATTTTGCTCAAAGAGGTATACTTCTCGTTGCAGTGCCAGGGACCACGAGAAAGAGGCTCACACTAACGAGGGATCTTACAAGTGTATTCACTGTCCAAGGCTTTTTACAAGTGAGCGGCGGCTGATAGAACACCTCATAAGCCATGAACAGAAAGGCTTCTATCGCTGCACGCTCTGTCCAAGAAGTTTTGGCTCAGAGAGCGCCCTCAACAACCATCAAGGAGAACATACCGGACTGAAACCATTCAAGTGTGAAATATGTGGTAGAGGATTTAGGGTAAAAAATCATTTTCATGCGCATAAGCGACGCATGCACCAGGAGCGTCCCATGCGTTTCTTTTGTTCTGTGTGCAATAAAGGATTTGCAGATAAAGGGAATCTGACCAAACACGAACGAAGACACAAGGGTATTAGGCAATATGTCTGCCTGCAATGTGGCAAAGGCTTTACTGCAGGGACTTCACTGGCAACGCACATGCAAACCATGCATACTGAAGGGAAACGGTTTTGTTGCGAGATTTGTGGAAAGAAGTTTTCTTTGAACAATCACTATACTCATCACATGATCAAACACAAGTTACAAGGAGATGGGGACATACAGCAGTAATAGCATTATGTACTTTATTCATTAAATGTAAATGTTTAAAATGTTTAAATGTCATCGTTTGCTTTGGCAGACAATATCTTAGTAGCAGGTGTCTAATACCTAGAAATCAGTAACATGTACATTCACAATCTTCTGTCTGTTGTTTCTTTACTCTACAAAATCAGGTTTTAAATTTTGCCTGATGCTTCATGAATGCATATTGTTTGATTTTATTTCTTTGACCTTATGTATGTTTATTTCTATTTTAGTGTTTAATTTAAATTATTTTGTATGCATCTCAAGCATCTCTAGAGAAGGATATGTTGCACTTTATGAACATTGTTTTTTATTATTATTATTATTATTATTATTATTATTATTATTATTATTATTATTATTATTATTACTATTAGGATTATTATTACTATTAGCATTGTTATTATTATTTATGTTGATGTAAAGAGTACATAACATAGTAGTCTTGGGTTTATGATTGTACTACCTTCTGGAACTCTAGGAACTCCATTATGTGCAGAAGCAATACCGGTAGTATGTAAATGATTCTTTTCCCCTTTAAATAAATGGTATAACTACCATATTAGATTCAAATTGCGTCGACCTATTAGTTACCCTGCTGGCTACTGGAACCTAGGGAGCATTTCATGAAGTGTCTTGTCAGTGATTTTTACTGACAAATTTGCTCTCAGCCAATCAGATGCATGGATTCCAGTAGCTTATAACAGATTTCAGTAAAAATCACTGACAAGACACTTCATGAAACGCTCCCCAGGTGGCCCCTGTGTAAAGCCTAATATGAGAATGAGAGAATTCGGTACTTAGTTATTTAGCCTTGTCTTTGAATGCAGACAAGTCATAAAGATAGCTTTTGGTCACTTTGCTTTGATATCTGTTATCTCCCCTTTCCAGGGGAGGGGGGGGGGTTCAAGATGACCCACATGTGAGTTTACGTTTTAAATGAACGCAGAGGGCTATTATAGTTGCATGATCTTGCCTTCTCTTTCCTATACTCTTCTTTCTCCTTTTTTTTTTGAGATCACTTCAAAAATCATGGGGGGGGGGTAGCCACCCCCCTCCCTCCTGTAGCACTGCCCTTGCCCTTCCTCAAATGCACTCACCAAATGAAAACAGAGGAATATAAAAGGCAAAAATTCTGTTTTAGAACAATTTGTTAAACTTTTGCTTCTGGTTGTTGAAATTACTTTTTTTTTTCTTCTTCAAACTATTCAAGGGAGATAGACCAGTGTGTAGTAAGCAAGCATTTGCAATATGTTAAAGCTGAGTTGTACCCTTTATGTGGCTCCAAATTTCTAATTGCAGTTACAAATATTGTCATCTCAGTTTTCAAAAGTATTTAATATATTCTTCATATGAAAATATATTGCCGTGTGTATGTTTATTTTGTCATAGACAAATTTGATCATGTGAGACCGATTATTCATGTTCTTGTGTATACTATATCGTCCCTGTTTTCACGAAGTGACGGATACGAGGAAAATCGCAAAAATTTCAATTTTGAGTTTTTTGCATGTTTGGACATCTTTCACTGACATCTTGAACCTCACAGAGTTTCAGACCGTAATAATGTCTAATTACGTAACTATGGCAATGACGTCAACAAGAAAATACAGAGTAAAAGGATTTTCTGTTTTCACGGAGTGACGGCTTTCAGCCGTCCCGTTTGTTTTACGTGTGCGCGCGGCTGAGTTCCGTCACTTCGTGAAATATAAAAGAGCGCGTCTTCGCTTTGAATACGTGATCGCGCACAATTAGGTAAAATGCGCTCTCATCAAGTCCCATTTGTTTAACATGCGTGCGGTTGAGATCCGTCACTTCATGAAAACAAAATCACAGTGGGACCTTGAATTTTTTGTTTTCACGAAATGACGGCATTGTTTACACCTTGTTTTCTTCTAAAATATAAAAGGAATATGCAAATGATTGATAATGAACATTGTCCAGAATATGCCCTATACGAGGATATAAAATTTATTCACCCTTCATTCATTAAAGAGGTTGAGATTGAAGTCTGAAAGTTTGAAAGCGATTTACTCAAAACTAACTTTTTTTAAGTTGCGCGCTCATCCATCACTTCGTGAAAACAGGGACGATATGTTTATGGTACAATAAATTATTGAGACAAATCTATCAGCCTGTGAACATTACATTCTCTGTAGGATGTCAAATTATGATTCCACAGTCAAAGATGGGCGCGGTATTGAATATATTTTTCTCTGAACATTCAAAAGTTTCATATCCATTTTAGTGTATCCAAGTTCTACAGCCCCATTCTTCATCACAAAGATAACAAATTGTAAGTCATATAGAGAGAGAGAGAGAGAGAGACAATGGGAGGGGATGGGAGCTCTACAGAAAAGAAAGTTCAGAAGAGAGAGAGAGAGAGAAGAGAGAAGAGAGGGTACAAGATATAATGAAATATTACATAGGGTATATGTATTCGAATCAGTGATTGGTCAAAATACCATCACGTGACTAGAGCTGCAAGGATTGCAATTGTTATATTTTGGTTTTGACGGAACCTCGGTCAATATAACGCCGTTATATTGACCGAGATGACGCCACTCACTGTGTATAAGCTGCGTAGTCAGATGTGTGTACGCGTTGTTTGCATGCTGCGCGCGCTAGCTGTATTTTTTCATTGTTACGTAGGCATGTTATTTACAGCGGAGCTGCAGCAGACAGTGCAAGTTAATGCAGTCAGTGCAATACTCTGATGGTGAATCTATATAGACTATAATAATATAACAGATATTGCCTGGTCTATCTCTTTAATAAATAACATTTCACCTCCCCTCCGAAGCTATATTTTTCCCTTGGGACAATATTTTCCCTCAGCGCTGCACGCTTCGGGGAAAAATATAATCCCTTAAGTAAAACATAACTCCGTCGGAGAAATGAAGTGTTATATTAAACCTCTAGGCAGGCAATATCTGTATACTAATAAAGCATAATGAACCAATAAAGCATTGGTGTGAATCCTGGGGTAGGGATGTATATTCCCCCCTCCCACACACACTTTTTAGGGGTGGCATGTACGAGTATATACGCCCCCCCCCCCCACACACACACACACACACTCTTTTCAAAAATAAATAATATTAATCAGTCAGTTGCTGAAAGTTTTGATAGATTTATTAAGGACAGTTAAAGTATTAAAATTTTCTACTTGAAATGCTGTTAAAAAGGATTAGAAGGCACCATAATTCTGATTTTTTTTTTCATTTTTTTTAAAGCAAAATCTTCCATTCATGTCCATTAGGAACATGTCTTCCATTGGTAAAAATGGAGAGGAAATTTTTTTGGTAAAAGATCATCCCCTACTCCCATTAACGGATTTACGCTGGTGGAATAGTGAGAGAAAGAGAGAAAGAGAGAGAGAGAGAGAGAGAGAGAGAGCAAGAAAGAGAACAATACTAGGAATACTAGGAGTGCTAGGAGTGATAATCACAACTTCTACATTTTCGTAGAAATGCCTTGAGCACAGTGATTTTGATTACAAGCACAGGGGCAGCACCTATTTTATCTTCACCCACAGGTAAGTTTAGGAATGTTTTAGATGAACAAATAGGACTAATAATGACCCTGCCGTCTCTTCCCTCATACTCTTCTTTCTATCTTCTTCTTCTTCTTCTTCTTCTTCTTCTTCTTCTTCTTCTTCTTCTTCTTCTTCTTCTTCTTCTTCTTCTTCTTCTTCTTCTTCTTATTCTTCTTATCTTCTTCTTCTTCTTCTTCTTTCTTCTTCTTCTTCTTCTTCTTCTTCTTCTTCTTCTTCTTCTTCTTCTTCTTCTTCTTCTTCTTCTTCTTCTTCTTCTTCTTCTTCTTCTTCTTCTTCTTCTTCTTCTGCTTCTTCTTCTTCAAATATGATAGCACAACCATCCCCCTGTAGCGCCACCCCTGGGTTTACATCTGTTCTAAAAGGGGACATATTCTGAAATTTCTAACCCCCCCCCCCCCCCCCCCCCCCCCCATTTCTTCTTTCTCTCTCGATCTCTCTGGTCTCTCTCTCTCTCTCTCTCTCTCTCTCTCTTTTTTCTTCCAAATTTTTACATGGAAGACGCCACACCCGGAGCAGGGGCTGTGTTCGGTGGCAAAGGAAGCCTCATCTTGCGGAGAATTTAGCATTATCAGAAAGCTGTTATTCACCCGAAATCAATGATTTTTTACTTGGTATGACTAATATAAATTTTTGTGATGTTAAATTTTCTGATATGATATTCTAAACTGTTCATTTTGTACGAAAAAATCGAAAAAGTTTGACCCGTACGGGTAGACCTAAGGCTAAGTGACAGTTACACTCATGGAGATTTTATACAGTGCATGTACGCATGAGCGATGCACTGATGCTCCATCTAGACTACTACAGTACCGCCTACCGGTAGATCTACTGCCACTGGGTCAGGGTCGGGTGGTAACTTAGACCAGGTGAGACTAGTTCCGCGGCAACCAAAAATGCTGAAAAAAATATATAAAAAATAAAAAGAAAATAGGAGCTCGAACTAGCCTCCATCATGTCCATTGTTATTGTTAGCACCCAGGGCCTTAGCATGTTTAGGCTGATGAAAGTTGATTTCATGCCTGGTTCTTGTCAGGCATTATAGAGATTTTGATGAGGGATCATTTAGATCTAGAGATTCTAGGTCTAGAATCTAGATCAACTTTTATCTTTCATCCAACTTTCATGATTTCATGTTCTCGCAGGGCATATTTGGAATTTGAATGAGGGATTTTGATCACCATTCATCATTCATATACAAACCAATAGAACTTGGCGAGGGTATAGATCTAGTCATAATGTTTTGCAAAATAAGATTGGAAAATTTAAAGATACTGTGGTAAGAGTGTTGGCTTGCAAACTGTCATAAAGTGTAATGTGTTAGTCGTTTTTTTATTGTTTAAATGTATAATTAAAGCTAAGTCTATTTATTTTATTCAGAGGATTTATATCGTGTTTTATTTCTTTTCAAACAGCTTAGGAAATTATTGTATAACACTTTGCATCATGATTTGAAAGGGAAAATAGGCTGCTTCAACTGCTTCACTTTATTCATAATTTGTCTTTCTTTTTGTATGTGAAAATTTTTTTAAAAAGACGAAAGGTGGGGATTAGTACATGTATTTCAATGTCAAAATGAAAAGGAAAATGTTTCTTCTTCTTGTGATAATTCCCACTCCATAATTGAAAGTAGATTAAACTGAAAGTAGATACATTGTACATGTACTTCTTTACTCTATTGCCAAACAATTTGTCTTACTCTTAGTTTTTGCAGCCATGTAAATTGTCATAATTGTAGTAACTTGTCCAATTGTATCTGACATGTCCAGCATTGTCTTATCCATGTGAATGTTGTGCATGTACATCTGTTCATCCAAGTTCATCTACCCATCCACAATATTGTCATTAAAAATTAAGGAAATGCAAGATAGAAGGTCAAAGAATTACAAATTCGAAAAATAGAGTCATCCTTCATATACTTTGATTTGTCATATTTCTACAATCAACCCTGCAAGTAGAAAAAAGAAACATGTATGTTCTGGTATATCTACATGTTCAAAAAGATTTTAATACAAAAATAAACCCTGCAAGTAGAAAAAAGAAAAATGTATGTTCTGGTATATCTACATGTTCAAAAAGATTTTAATACAAAAATAAAGATAGGAAATTATGGGATTTATATCCAGTGATTTATTTTCTCAGAATCTCTGAGAAACACAAACCCAAAACGAAATTGCATTTGATGAGGAGTAACAGCAAACAAGTATGATTCTGAAACCAAATATCAAGGCAAGTGATGCAAAATTCAGCTAAAAAAAACAACAACACCACCAAGGTTATTCCAAAATATATGAAAATAATATTCTTTCACATGTTTCCCATAAAGACAATGCATAAATATTTGGGTTGGAAACGGTGGAATGATGTCAAATCGTGAGTCAAACTGGCCCAAACGCAGCAGCGACACGGTACCTGCCACCATACGCTATACACGCTGTAGTGGGGAACTCTAAGGAGCAAGACCATGGCAAAACGGCTCGCTTGTGCGAAACACACCGCTATGACAGTGGGCAGGTTCTTCATTCGCAGCTAGCCCCGGGAAAGTCTCGGGGTGCGCAGTTACGGCATTTGCGTTTCAACTGCCTTCACTAACAACACACCCCGTTTCCGATTTCACAAATTCCGCTGAATAAATAATAGAAACATGGCGGTTGAGATATCAATATTTCTGATCGAGATGACTTACAAATAGCAACAGACTACATCGGGATTTTAATGCATTAATGTTGTCAAAATCGGAAATATGTTGATTTTTTGAGGCGGCAATTTCATATCAGGAATTTTTGATGCGGGAATTTCATCATCATGAGTGTTGAACTTTTTTTCGTGTGGGAGCAAAATTTGATGCGGGCGCTGACGAGGACCATGAAATCAACTTTCATCGGCCTTACAAAGTGAATGGAGAGGAATAATTATGTGTGAAGTGCTAGTTTGCTGCATGCTGACAGTGGCAATTGACATGGTCAGATGCCATGGTTATTTTATTGTTGTTTATTTTGGAAATGGTTCGGTTCCGAATAATGATGCCATCTGCGACTACATTGACTTAATAACTAAATATTCAAACTATGAGCTTTAAATGTGAGTTCAAATGAACATTTAGCCAAATTGTGAGGCCTGATGTAACGTTAGACTAGTCTGTAGTCAATCATTCATTGTGTGCGCACAAACAACAGGTATGAATTAGTGCATTTACCACTCACAGTAGTAGTGTTTGGTTACACTAACCGAGCACTATTACACAATTGAATGGGCATTTACACTATTACAGAATCGAACACGTAACATCCATTTAATTCCGTAAACGCCTTAATTGTGTGGTCTTATTTTAAGCTTTATTTTATACAAACTCCTGATTTTTTTAAAAATTCAATTCATTTATTTCCACAATATAAAAACAAACAAAAAGTCAAAATAGGAAGAAATTTATAATATTATAAGATATGTAATTAATCCCTGAAATCAATAAAATGTTGAGCAGGTTTTTTTCACAAAAATACTCACATTACACAAATTATTTTTTCAGGTGATTGGTTCACACTTAATTAAACAAGTTATATATTTTCCTGCTCAATTTAATAGTGCATGAGTACCTGTGAAGGATGTCTATTAACCCTTTTCCAATCTTTAAGAAATACAAGATCAGGGACCCGTTTCATAAAACTTGTTATCAGTAACAACTGCCACATTTCTATGACAAATTTGCTCTCAGCCAATCAGATGCAAGGATTTTAGTAGCTTATAACTGTTATTGCAACTTGTTATTGATAACGAGTTTTTTTAAATGGGGCCAGGTTTTGTGTGAGATTGGTTCTTTTTTATTTTTATTGTGTTGTATCCAGTGAGCAATGGAAGGGAATTACCCGCCCGGGTTTTATTGCCCTGAAAGAGATCAACAAGAAACCAGGCATCAACCTTCCCAACCACCACCACCACCACCACCACAACAGCAGCAGCAGCAACAACATCAACAGCACCATGTTGCGCACTATCCCTTTGAAATGCCGATACCATACCACCCAACCTCTCATCACCAGACTGACTATGTGGAGGATCAGCCAACCAGGGTGTTTCCCTTGCCGCATCCTGGGCCCATGGCACCAATGTTCAGTCCAGTCTATCATGGTAATTTCAAATCCATTTTATTTCATTTCTTTCTTTCTTTCTTTCTTTCTTTCTTTCTTTCTTTCTTTCTTTCTTTCTTCCTTTCTTTCTTTCTCTCTTTCTTTCTTTTTTTCTTTTTTTCTTTCTTTCTCTCTTTCTTTCTTTCTTTCTTTCTTTCTTTTCTTTCTTTCTTTTCTTCTCTCTTCAGTAGTTTATTGATTCATTTAGTTAATTGATTCATTTATTCATTTCTTTATTCATTAAACTATTCATTTGTTTATTCTATTTATTTGTTGTGTATTTGTTTATTCAATTATTCATTAAATTATGCATTTGTTTTTTCTATTTATTTGTTGTTTATTTGTTTATTCTATTGTTTACCCACTTGTTTATGTACTAATTTGTTTGTTTGCTCATTCCTTATTTATTCTCGGGGTGGATGGTTTCTTTAGAACATGAAACTGCTTTACAGCAGTGTTATCTTTTTCTAGTAGTCCTGTGCCCTCTATTAGATTTAGTAATACACTTTAAAAAGTTAACAGATAGAGACTTCTAAATTCTCTTTCAATTTCCCATTCTTGTCCCTGATTGGAATAGTAATGTATGACTAGAAATTTTTACCCTTAGACATTTCATTTTCTTGCTACATGTATATATAATTTTCATCTTCCTTTTTTAGATCATGGGAGCATTTCCTTAAGTGTCTTGTCAGTGATTTTTTTACTGACAACTGTTATAAGCTACTGAAATCCTTGCATCTGATTTGTTGAGGGCAAATTTGTCAGTGGAAATCACCGATGAGACACTTCATGAAATACTCCCCATGAATCTCTGTTTCACTTCTTATTTCTTGCCTGAAAGATCCTGGCCCTGTGCATTCATCTTCAAATCCTATGCACCATGCTCACCATCCTCAGCGACCAGTAGCCTTTGGAGGTCACGGGGTCAGGTTTTCAACGGCTACAGCAGACTACGCCGCTCCCATCACAACTCACGAACCTGTCATGGAGAGGAACAACTTGCCCATATCGACTCCTGAGCCAGTCGTAGAAAGAAATCTCTTGCCCGTCACAACCAGTGAATCAGCTGTAGAAAGCAGCATTCCAGCCACGGCAACTCATGAATCATCCGCAGAGAGTACTAGTAATATTCCAGTCACTTCAGCTTGTGCACCAGTTACAGCCAGCAACATCGTGCCTGTTACAATCACTAAAGCAGTCACAGAGAACAGTATTCAGCCTGTGAAAATTCATCGTCCTGTTGCAGAGAGCAGCATTCGGCTTGTGACAACTCGGAAACCACAAACAGAGAGCAACAAGGCAAAACAGCAAGGTAAGAATTCATTGCTCTTTTAGAGAGTTTAAGTCCAGGATGTGGACTCAACATTAAAATGTTTAGAGGCTTCTGTTCTTAAATTGTCGGAAGAGGGGCTACGTTTTCAGGCCATACTGAAAATGTGAAAACGGGGATGCATTTTGATTTTCACTTTCTTCATTTTCAGATTAAATAAGGGCGTAAATACATGGAAAGCACTTAGAGATGCTTGACATTTCAGTAAAACACTGGTTTATGCAGTTACCTTTGCTTTTAGAAATTTGTTTCAGCAATAATTCTTTTGATACTTAATATTTTATACTTGCCTAATCTCTCATGTGATGTTATTGTGCCATCTTGTTTGTGTTACCTCCAGGTATGGCACCAGCTTCTCCAAAGCAAGTTCAGTCTGAAGACAGGACAGACCAACATGGTGAAAGCCCTGCATCCCCCAAAAGCTTGTCCGATGAGCCACAGCTGTTTGCAGTTCTCAACCTCAGGAAGACCAGCTCCATAACTGATCTCCCGTCGTCTCTCTCGTTGAGAGTAGCACCGCAGGACAAAGTTGAGGGGGTGACGGCGAAGGAAATGATAGGCAAAGGAGTGGAGTTTGGGCCCTATCCTGGAGCTCTGATAGATGAGGAGCGGGGTTGGTCCAAGGATTCATCATGGGAGGTAAGCTGTGCGGAACTTGATCAAAAATTTCTGCACTCATTTATCCCCAGGTTTCATCATGGGAGGTGTAGAAATTAAACATTTCTGCACTCATTTGAATTAGTGAAATTTTAAAAAATATGATCATTGCTTGAAGTAAAATTGGATATTTTAGATACCCTTAGCGCTGGATTATCATTAGGATGTAGATGTATACAGTCCGACCTCTCTTATCTGGCCGTGTCGGGACTGGCGTCCATCCGTATAATGGCTGGATATGAGAGTAATGTAGTGGGACACCTTTTCTATGAAAATTTATAGGGTAGAGCGGTTTGCCGTAAATTATCTATTTCCTTGGTGTTGTGGATGATTGTAAATGATCAATAATATCTTTCTGTTTGTACGAAATGAAAAATAAAATAAAATAAAACGGAAAATTGCCCACAATGTTTCTGTCTCCTAGGCTTTTAGGTGAATTGGATGAAGAATAAATGAGGGAAGCTGGCCAGGAGACGGCGCTGATTAATAGAGGAGTCTGGATAAATGAAGGCCGGATAAGGGAGGTCAGACTGTATTTGATAAAACCATTTTCAAGTGAGGCATTGCAAATTGCCTACTAACAGAACAATGATATTATGATAACCATAATTATTATTAGTTTTAAAAGCTGCAGCAGCAAAATAAAACAATGTGTTCCCTTTTCAGCTGTACAAAGACAATGTTATTGGTGAGGTTTTAGTAAGTTGACCTAGTCTCATACTTCTTGATTACAGATTTGTATCTCTGGCAAGGTGTTTTTCTACATCGACGAACCCAAGACTTGGATGTCTCATGTAAGGTGCGCACAGAACGAGGATGAACAGAACCTGGAAGCCTATCAGTACTGCGGTGAAATCTACTTCCGAAGCACCAATGTTATTGAACCAGGGGAAGAACTCAGGGTTTTCTACAAAGAGGATTATGGGAAGAGTGCTGGAATCCAGACAAGACTAAATGATCTCACATTTAATGAAGGTATGTACTTGATGAGGTTATCCCTTTGGCATTCTACGCTATTGATGTTTTATTTTTTTTCAAACCATTGATCACTTATATTTTACTTCTATGATTGAACTTGCTTTCATGGTATTTTGTAGCATTATTTTATGTCATTTTATTCATGTAAAGTCACTTGGATTGGATAAGAAGACTTTGTGGTTATAGTAATATTAAGTTTGTCCTTTTTTCTTTTTTGGCATCCATGGTTGGTACTCTGTTTTTGCTTTTGTTTTGTCTTGCCAACTAACATAATGAAAATTAGAAAATAAAAGTAGACTTAAAACTGAGCCTTTCTTATTTGTAAGCTCCCTGACATAGAAAGTATTGACAAGGGAAATTCTTATATGTTCCTTAAACTTCTTAGATGCACAGAAATTCCAGTGTAGCCAATGTGAGGGTCTGTACACATCTGCTAAACTAATCCTGAGACACATCAGATTTGAACACAACACTGAAAAACAGGATGAGATGATCCCTGTGCTGACGTGGAAGAAGAAAAGGAAAAAGAAGTATGTGGCAATTGAGGTCAGCTCCAAACAGCAGCCCTCAACTGCAATCCCGAAAGTGAGTGACCAAGAAGAATCTGTCTTTAAGTGTGGAACCTGTAAGAAGGTCTTCCCTTCCTTTGGCAGACTGAAAGCACATGAGTTATTCCATGAGAAGGAGAAAGCATGTCCTGTAGAAGATAAAACATCCCCGACCCCTCCAAAGCAGGAGAAGGCACAGGGGTCTAAATGGTACGAGTGTATGGAATGCAACAAAGGGTACAAATCTTTGCGTTCACTCAGTAGGCACGAGAGGGAAGCTCATGGGTATCGATGCCAGTTCTGCTGGGAACAGTTCACCAAGAAGAATGAATGTGTGAAGCATGAGCGGACGCACCAAGCTTTCAAGGCATCACAGTCTGCTGCGGACGCTCCGGAACCTCCGCCCAAAACTAAGCCACAAGGTATTCAGCCTACTGAACCAGCTCCCGAGGAACTGAAAGATATGTTGGGCAGAACCACCGATTACTTCAAACGCCTCTTTAAGTGTCGCTTCTGTTCAAAGAGATACAGTGCCCGATCAACAGCTGCAAGGCATGAAAAAGAAGTTCACACAGGAGAAGGAGAATTCAAGTGCAGTTATTGTCCAAAGGTTTTTGCCACTCTCAGCCGTCTGAAAGACCACCTCGTAATGCATAAGTATGTGAATATGTACCGTTGCTCACTTTGTCCAAAGAGCTTTGCATCAGAGAGTGCCCTGAACAACCATCAAGGAGAACATACCGGACTGAAACCATTCAAATGTGAAGTCTGTGGCCGTGGATTTAGAACAAGAAAACTAGCCCTCAAGCATAAGCGACGTATACATCAGGAACGTCCCAAGCGCTTTGTGTGCTCCACTTGTAATAAAGGGTTTGCAGACAAAAGCGATTTGAAAGTACACGAGAGGCGCCACAAGGGTATCAGGCAATACGTTTGCTTGGAATGTGGTAAAGGTTTTACGTCGAGCACGTCTCTGGCAGCTCACACTCAAGCCATGCATATCAAGGAGAAACCATTTTCTTGCGAAATTTGTGGGAAGAAATTTGCTTTGAATCATCAATACAATCATCACATGGCCAAACATAGGTTGGAGGGAGAATCCCGAGAGGAAAGTGTACCAGTCTTTAGTGGCATACCACAACAATAACACTCTGTCTTACCTCTGCATAGATAGGAAATTTGTATCATTCGCAAAAGTATAAGGCCACCCTTCCAAAATGCAATTAATTAAAAAATCCCACAAAGTTACACATATTTATTTTTCATGCATTTATTTTCAATGCATTCATATTAGCTTATACCATTACTCTTGTGCTACTGACTTCTGTAGTAAACATGTTATTCAGTGAGACAGAAGAATGTATTCCAAATTACTGAAATACCCACAAATTCCCGGTTGGTCTTAAACTTTTGCAAATGATGGTATATACATTGTAAATGTGCATATTAATCATTCATTCGGGGGAAAATAGAGACAAAATTACTTCCAGGAATCTCTCTTAATTTTGAAAATATGTTTGAAGGTGGGTTAGACAAAAGTTCCTGAAGTAAATATGATAAGACTTGGGAAGACTGTGATTGAAATCAATCAGTGGATTGAAATCAATCAATGAATTTTAGGATTGAATGATGAGTTCAGAATAAAGGCAGACCATTTTATTGTCTCGCCTGCGTAGCGGAGCGAGACATAGGTATCACTATTTCCGGTGTCGGCGGCGGCGTAGGCGTCGGCGTCGTCGTCAACAATTGTGTTGTACACCCAATAACTTTCTATAGCTTTAAGGTGGGATCACCAAATTCATACCAGAGGTCCATCTCTTGAAGGCGCAGGTCAAGTTCGAATATGAGTCGAATTTGAATAAGGTCAAAGGTCAAAGGTCAATGAACTTTCCATGACTGGCACTGTGCTATATTGTACACACAATAACTTTTTATACCTTCGAGGTAGGATTGCCAAATTCATACAAGAGGTCCATCTCTTGAAGGTGCAGGTCAAGTTCGAATGTGAGTTGAATTTGATTAAGGTCAAAGGTCAAAGGTCAATGAACTTTCCATGACTGGCACTGTGCTGTGTTGTACACACAATAACTTTCTATAGCTTCGAGGTGGGATCACCAAATTTATACCAGAGGTACATCTCTTGAAGGCACAGGTCAAGTTTGAGTATGAGTTCAATTTGAATAAGGTCAGAGGTCAAAGGTCAATGAACTTTCCATGACTGGCACTGTGCTATGTTGTACACACAATAACTTTCTATACCTTCGAGGTAGGATTGCCAAATTCATATGAGAGGTCCATCTCTTGAAGGTGCAGGTCAAGTCCGAATGTGAGTTGAATTTGATTAAGGTCAAAGGTCAATGAACTTTTCATAACTGGCACTGTGCTATGTTGTACACCTAATAACTTTCTATAGCTTTGACGTGGAATCACCAAATTCATACCAGAGGTCCATCTCTTGAAGGTGCAGGTCAAGTTTGAATGTGAATTGAATTTGATTAAGGTTAAAGCACAACCTTTCCTCCATTTTTCAAACAATAAGTTTGCCATAACACCTTAATAATTAATTTAATTTTACAATTTTACTCACATTATTATCAGTTACATTCTTTTTCACTAACATTCATTTCCTTACTTGCATGGAAATAATTATAGCTTCATAGTATTAACAGCACTCTTAGTGTTATCTGATTTCCTAGGGATAAAGTAGGCCTATACCATTATTGCATATGTAAACTGTCAGAACCACAATTCACCCCCTAAACTGCTGACAGCCTCAGAAGTCATATAGCATAGTTTTGACATGCAGTCTCTTCATGACTGCAATATGCAGGCGAGACAACGCTTGGCGTTTGCCTTGTTTTTCACAGTGTAGAAGCAAGTATTCTAATTTTGGAGTTCACTCTTCTGATAAAATGTAGATTTATGTCCATGCCTGACTCAACAGTGAAACAAAGCATAAGAGTAAAGATTTGTGTCATGGAAGTTGATTTATGTCCAATGTTGAAAATCTCGAAGCATAGAACATTTTAACATTCGTGACAGGAATTATTTAAAGCCTAATTTGATCAGCTTTTATTCATCAAATTGGCAACACCAACATTCTTATTTTCATTGCTGCATTTTTCTTATAAAACGTCATGTATCTGAAATGAATATAAATTGACAGAAATTATGATGAGAAGTCAAAAAGTTGCTAATTTGCAGGGGAAAACAGTGATTTTAAACTTTGCCAATTTAAGGATTTTGATGCTTATTTTCCTTTAAAAAATTTTCAGCATCAAAT
The DNA here is from genome assembly GCA_029962745.1 of Echinometra lucunter. Lineage (NCBI taxonomy): Eukaryota > Metazoa > Echinodermata > Echinoidea > Camarodonta > Echinometridae > Echinometra > Echinometra lucunter. The sequence goes on from CM057162.1 coordinate 5,305,357, forward strand.
AACGAATATTGACGCAACCAAAATGGGCACAGTTTGTGTAGAATTTTTTGTTCTTTGTGCTCATGTATTTGGTGTGATTTTTAGGGCTTTGCATCAAAAGATATTAGGCCAAACCACAAAATGTGTACCTCTGTCACGAATGGGTTAAAGGAATTACTCATAGTGGAAAAGGCTTGGAACTATACTGAAAATTACACTTGGAAGTCTCTTTTTTTTGAAGAAGGGAATATCTAAAGAAGCCAAGACGACAGGTGTTCATTTTCTTTGTAAAGTAATGTCCATTGTTGAAAATGTTGTAGCACAGAATGGATTGACCTAAAATCATTTCTCATAATTACAGAAGTCTTGGAAGTACACTTGGAAGTTGGAAGTTTCTTTCTAATTCTTTTGAAGAAAGGAATGTCTAAAGATGCCAAGACAACAGATTGTGATTCTTTACGTAAATTATATTTTTATTTGTAAATTGAGTGAAAAGCCAGGGGAGGTGCTAATCTTTGGATTTTAACCGACTCTTTAAAAAAAAAAAAACATGTTTGAAGTTTGAATAAAACTGTCTAGTATTTAGACCATGCTAAAAAGTTACCATCATTTCAGTACTGTACTTACGTCTTTATTTCTGAGTACTTGTCGTCGATTCCAGCCATGACTACCACAATCATTGTTTGGAATATATTATACCAAGAATAATACTTGTGACTAAAGGCGATGGTTGGCTCCAAAACGCTTTGGTGACTGAAGTAGGCAAAGGAATTATTCAAATACAATTTTCTTGTTTACCTCTTCATTCAATTCAATTAATTGAACAATTCAAAATCTTTTTTTTTTCTAAGTTTTATTTGTATTTATGAAAAACAAATGCTATTTGATGTACTCTCCTCAGCAGAGGCAATATTTCATGTAATTAGTTGCAGATATTTTGAAAGTAACTATGAGATATAAGTGTATACAATATACGTGTATGATAATCATACAGTACATAGTAATAGGAGAGTTGTTATGTGCTGTTCTCTCAGTTCTTAGCATTTCCTATATTATAATCATGTTCCCTTGATTCTTACAATTTCCTATGATCCGTGCAAGTTTCTCTGTCAAGTGCATAAAACTTGTTTTCACATTATTCAATTACATGTCTTTGTATCTGTGACAATAGAATTATGGTTAGTTACATTTGTGCTTATGGTTTTACATGTACAAAGATGTAAGAAAATCATTGCAAAGATGTCAGTGAAAAATGTCTTGTGAATGTCAGTGTCATTCATTGAAGTGATTGAATGAGGGAGAGAGAGAGAGAGAGATTGGGGAGGAGTGAGATGGCGATATAGTTGGAAGAAATTCACCTACTTTACCTGACCCTCAAGACATCATTGTGAATTTTTTTTAAAAGAGAGAGAGAGGGATGAGCAGACTGAGGGAACTAGGGACAGAAATAAAAGAAAAAGGGAGAGAATGAGAAAGATGAAAAAGTGAACAAGATGAGAGGGAGATGGAATGTGGGGGGGGGGGGGGGGGGGGGGACTCAAATTTGGTTCCGACAGGGGTGTGTCACTGAAGCCTCCATACCCGTACCCATTTCTAGGGGTCATATTGGTAGCTTACCCATTATTAGGGATTTTGCATCTCCGATGGTGTACTTGTGCCTAATTATGGGAGAGAATATATCGTTCTAAACAGTTACCGATGTTTAAAAAAAAGTAAGGGGGATGTTTAGGGATTTTCTGACTCAAAACCATACCCTATGTTTAGCGATTTCTTGCAAAAAAGCGACCCATTAAAGTGGCACCCCCCCCGTATACCATATAAGGCGAGTACCCTCCCCCTCCTCCCCCCCCCCCCCCCCCCCCCCCCCCGAGTGAGAGAAGAGAAGAGTGTAGAGCAAGAGTATGAAATGGCAGTAGTTGACAGAAAAAAGGGGGGGGTGCGAATCATTGGACTGGAATTTGACAAGAAGAGAAAGAAGTCTTCCGTGCTACATGGGAATTTCGAACCCCTCCCCCTCAAAAAAGGACTCTGGAAGTACACCACCGTCACCACAAACCCCTCCAGATGAGCCTGAAGGTAAAATTGTCAAAACGCTTGAACAGTCGGGTACATATAAACCAAGGTGGAAATATATTTTGACAGTAACATGGATTATACTTTAGATTTGATTTTTATTTGCAGTTCAGATTCATAAATATGTCTGTATCTTTATTCATAATCTTGTGATTAATTCACTTTACATTATTGACAATCACCAACCTCTCCACAATATAGTGTTCCCATTATAAGTGTAAAACTTAAAAAGGTGCACGGTGTTTTATATTCTGATATTCTGGGAACCATCTGCATCATCTTATGTTAGAGAGAAAGCGGGAATTTTTTTATAAAGACTTAATTTGTCAACTTTCTCCATCATACATATTTTTAATTTTATGAATAATAATTCCAAAGTGTATACAGTTGTGCGCTACCCACAAGGTGCTGCCGTGGCTGCCGTAGTCAGTGGCCGTAGTGCATTGTTCATATTTAGTTTGTTTCATCGAAGACACCCTTCTTTTGAGAACGGAAGGCGTCAATCCATCTTTTGTTTGCAGAGAATTTTCTTTCAGATTTGGCTGAATTTGGGGTGGAATTCTTTGATCAAAAACGACGGCGTTCATCCTGGTATGATTATATTAAACTTTCACATATTAATTTACATCTAATTTAAACTTAGAATATTTTCTGGTTCCTATTTTCCGTTGCCCAGCTCCCAATCCATCTCGTCATGCTCGTCCTTTCGAATAGCAATGCCAATGCAAATGATGGCATGAATAGTCTGTCACTGTGATGTGGCTGTGCAGTGTGCACTCACTGCACTACCGGCTAAACAACTTGTTCATAGCCATTCAGTCTAACTTAGTTAGGCCTTCATTCATGATTATGCCATTCGTTCGACTCTCTCTCCTTCACTCTTCATTCAGAATGATATCTACTGGAATGACATTTCTGCTGTGAGTGTGACTGTATCCTGTGTGATAAGATAGCGAAGGAAGAGTCTTTATTTTATGGCAGTGTATACAGCCACACGCGTGTGTCTTTACCTTACGGCCACACGCGTGTGGTGGTATCCACAGCATCGACATGAGAATACAGCCACACTCAACTGAATTCCCACTTACTCTGCGCCGCGACAGCTATCGCTAGTGTGCACTGCACTGCACAAGCGATGTGTATTCACGCGATGGTATTGTGATGCGACTTGCAAAACTTGGACCGTCACGAAGGTTTTATCTCTCGATTTCACTTATCATACAAACAATATTTTCACTTCATTCTCACCTGGTAAGCAAGCAGGTGACAATATAGTACAATATTGTTTGTATTTCAGTGAATTTCAAGAGATAAAACCTTCGTGACGATCCAAGTTTTGGGGTTTGGCAACACACTGTCGCATGAATTTACATATCGCTTGTGCAGTGTACATACACACTAGCGATAGCTGTAGCGGCGCAGAGTATAAGTGGGAATTCAGTTGAGTGTGGCTGTATCCTCATGTCGATGCTGTGGGATACAACCACACGCGTGTGGCCGTAAGGTAAAGACACGCGTGTGGCTGTATACACTGCCTTATTTTATTATGACACACTTTTTTTCACAAGCTGAGCAAGGTCTAACTCTAAGTTAGTCTAGACTGAAGAATTCTGTCTCTAACAGTCGTCGTTAGCCTCTTATACTGGTAGGGTCGGCACTTTTCCTTTCATGCCTTTTTAGAGACAGAAGCGCCCTGTAGCGTTGTGCGTGATTACCTGACATATAACTGAAAGTCATTTGAACTCGATTCTGGCCGTATCTAGCTATAGGATAGCTATCGTGATTTTATTCTGATATTACACGATAGCTATAGATTGCCGCCATAGGCCCCTGTGTTGAAAGATGTGACCTTATTATACCTCCAAATCACACTTTCTCATGCCCGGTTAACCCTGCAAACTACCTTCCAAGTTCGCCAGTGGACCAGTCGATCAAAATGTGATATCAAAACCTGAAATTTATTTTTCAAACTCAAAATATCGACTTTTGATTGATACGGGATCCTAGCTTCTTGTTGATTTCACCGCTTGATTAATTTCCATTTCAATAGCGCGACCTCCGACATCTACACCCGATGGTCTCGGCCACAGGCGCTAGGCGAAGCAGCGTTGCACTCTCGCATGTGTCGGCGAACGCAGAGTGCGTGCGAGAGTGCAACGCGGCTTCGCCTAGCGCCTGTGGCCGAGACCAGCGGGTGTAGATGTCGGAGGTCGCGCTATTGAAATGGAAATTAATCAAGCGGCGAAATCAACAAGAAGGTAGGATCCCATATCAATCAAAAGTCGATATTTTGAGTTTGAAAAATAAATTTTAGGTTTTGATATCACATTTTGATCGACTGGTCCACTGGCGAACTTGGAAGGTAGTTTGCAGGGTTAACCGGGCATGAGAAAGTGTGATTTGGAGGTATAATATTTCAAGGTCACATCTTTCAACACAGGGGCCTATGGCGGCAATCTATAGCTATCGTGTAATATCAGAATAAATCACGATAGCTATCCTCGATTCTGGCCTTATCCCATACTCTGGTTTCTGCTGTCTGTGCACTGTATATTGGAACGCACGTGTAACTGGTCCCCTATTCTCCGGTTTGCCCAAATTTCTTCCAACCCAAGTAGTCTACAAACGGTACTTTACGAATGGTAGGACTATGAATTTCTTCTTAATAGGCGATGCCATAATTTGTCATAAATATTAAGTTTTGCCAAACAATAAATTAATTGGAATGAAAGGGTAACTTTTTCAAGTACGTAAGTGGGACATTTTTTGGGAAAAAATTGAAAGATGTGAGGAGGGACAGGGTATGTGTACTTCAGACATTGGATACATGTATTATATTCAGCATGGTTTTTTCTTCTTCTTTTTTTTCAATGGTTTGGACATACACCAATCCAAGTATGTGCATTTGTAGTTTCTGGGTTGCTTGAAGTTGTAATACATAATGTCATGGCATGAATGAAGTTAGTTTATATGACATAAAAGATTTATCTTTTTTTTCTAATGCTATATTCCAGGGAATTTTTTTTTTTTTTTTTCCGGGGCTACTTTTTGAGCCCATCCGCCCAAATTTTCTACATTGTATTAGTTTACATTGGACCCTATGAGAATTTCAGGGGCTCTTTTTTAGTTTTCCAGGGCTCTTTTTGGCATTTCAGGGGAGAATACGCCCAGAGCCCTCGTATATTTTTTCCCCTGGATAGTCTTTTTTTTTCTCTCCCTGGGTACCATAGGTGTCAGAGCCATGGAAGGCAGTTATCCACCTGGTTTCTACTGCACTGAAAGAGATCAACAAGAAAACAGACATCAACCATCACAACCACCACCACCACCACCACCACCACAACAGCAACATGTTGCACACTATCCCATGGACCTACCCTACCACACAACCTCTCAACATCAATCTGAGTACATAGTGGATCAACCGATAAGAGCGTTTCCTCTTCCACATCCAGCTGCTCCAATGTTGAGCTCAATATACCATGGTAAGGAGCAATCATAGGACAAAGCCTATGTGGTACTTCGTTGAGAATTCACTGCTGCACTGGTGTTTAAGAAGACACCAAAATAACTGTATTAATCCATAGAGGTACAGTGTCACCTTTAGGAGACGCTTTTGCAGTATCTGTTGGTCCAGATTCTTGGACAGTACATTTTATAAATGAGCAGAAAGAGAAAAATGCACTGACAAATTTGAGCCCATTCCCATCGCTGTATGGTGTGGCGTTCTTGAAAAAGAGCAGTTTAAGTGTAACTAATCATTAAACTCTTTAAATTGGCAACACAGTGAATAATAAATAATCACTATTTCTGTGTTCAAATTGGCAATTTCTGATTCAATTTTACAATTATATTTCATTTTGGTTTATGTTATATCCATATTTATTTTTTTCAAGCTATGTAAATGTGGAAAAAAAATAACTTATATTGCCAATTTGAGGATTGAAGATGATTAATTTAGACCTCAAGAAAGCTCTGTACTGCTATGGGTTAAAGCAAGATTTAATTTACCTAGAGATCCCCCCCCCCCAATACAAAGGAAAAAATCTACAGTTTATGCGATTCATTGGCTATTTCTGTTACTTTTAGTGTGTAATTTTGTACAGATTCTTGTATACAATGCTTGATAATAGACACATTAACCCATTCGTGACAGAGGTCCACATTTTGTGGTTTGGCCTAATATCTTTTGATGCAAAGCCCTAAAAATCATACCAAATACATGAGCAGAAAGAGCAAAAAATTCTACACAAACTGTGCCCATTTTGGTTGCGTCAATATTCATCTGTTTGATGCTGAAAATTTTTTAAAGGAAAATAAGCGTTAAAATCCTTAAATTGGCAATGTGATAGAAAGTTTAATATCACTATTTTCCCCTGCAAATTGGCAACTTTTTGACTTCTCATCATAATTTCTCTCAATTTATATTGATTTCAGATACATGACATTTTATAAGAAAATTGTAGCAAGAAAATAAAAATGTTGGTGTTGCCAATTTGAAGAATAAAAGCTGATCAAATTAAGCTTTAAATAATTCCTGTCACGAATGGGTAAAAAAAAAAAAGATGATTTACTGTGATTTGCTAGATTACCTGATACAGCCCAACTCTTCAACTCTCTCTAGTCTATGGTACAGCTTTGGGGTTTCTGAGTTGAAAGTGGAATTTTAAAAGATCATTTTCCTTTTGTCCTGTGTTATCTAGTCTGGACCAATCCCTGCTGTGCTCACAAAACCAACTTGTAACAACTTGTAAAGCTATGTTGGAGTACAAACTTTAGGCTGTGCATTAATTATTGGATAAGGGGTTACTTCCAGTTCAGATTGACATGTAATGTGATAAATGAATTATTCATTAGGTTTGATAGATAGGATAGATAGATGGTAGATAGGATGGATTGCATTAATATTTGTATCTATAAAGTTTTATTCAGTTGTACAAATCACTGGAAAATAATATGTGTACAGCTAGATGTAAGAAGTACAAAATAAGCCCTGAAAACTTTACTTGACATTCAAGGGATTAACATTTAAGGAGCTTGAAGAAAATACCGGTAGTGAAAAATATGAGACAACAATGCGCAGAACTGAAGAGCTGTTTGATTCTGACTTTGATTCTATAATCGCACGTTAATGTGTATGTTGAGTATGTTGACTAGTCTACTCACCAGTCACTGTAATGTTTATTGAAAGTATATTTGAACTCGCAATATCCCATTACATCTTGGAAATATAAGTGAAAATATATCAAACCGACTGATGATGTCTTGCAAATGACAGGCACATAACAGGAGCAAGATGAAGAGTAAGTTCCTTCTTTTACCTGCTACCATACCATGTTCTGTTCATATTTCAGTGGGTCGTTATCTCTTTTTTTGAATATTCTTTCATTGAAGGTACCAGTCCAGGACTTCCCAACTCTAATATTGTCCACCAAGTTCGTCAGCAGCTTCCAGTTACCGTCGGAGGTCATGGGGTCAAATCATCAGTCCTTCCAACAAACTATGCCTCGCCTATTGCCACCCACCAAGAACCAGCCTTAGAGAGAAATAATCTACCCATCACAACTCATGAATCCATTGTGGAGAGGAGAAACATTCAGCCCATGACATCTCGGGAATCTGGTGCAAAGAGCAATGCACCACGGCCACAAGGTATGAAGCTTGATAAGGTGTCCTGTCAAGTTTTGTCAGAACTGAAGTTCAAGTTCAAGAATTTGATTAATACACACCTTTTTGCTGCCTGGAGGCAAAAAAAGATGCTTTTTTCTTGGGCTGTGTTTTTTTATTTTAGCCCCCATTGTCACATACCATTCATTTATGTGAAAAAAATATGTGGGGGGAAGGGGGGGGGGGGGTTTTTTGCTGGGTTTGACATTTCTTATGTAAAGAAGCCTTGGAGGTGCCATGGTCCAGTGGTTTAAGGCGCTTGACTGGAGACGCGAGAATCGAGGGTTCGATCCCAGGCATGGCACTTATTGCCCTTGAGCAAGGCATTTATCTACATTGGCCTTTTATCGTACATCAAATAAATTAACATGCTATAGGCATATTGTTACCAACATGTATATGTGTGTTTTTATTTAAAAAAGAAAAAAAAGCCTCACTTCGTATAATTTTGTAACTTTTATGTCATTGAACAGGTGAGACATCTACTGTACCAGCCCCTACAAAGCAAGGACAGTCTAAAGAGCAGAGAGTGCATTGTTCGACCTCATCCCATCAAACCAACGCAACTCTTCCAAACGCAACTCCTCCAAATGCAACTCCTCGAAATGCAACTCCTCCAACCGCAAATTCCTCTACCGAGCCTCAGCTGTTTGCAGCACTCAATCTCAAAAAGACCAGCTCCATTCAGGACCTTCCGAGTGGGCTCTCGTTTAAGATGACATCGCAGGGCAAGATGGAGGGAGTCGTTGCCAAGGAAATGATAGAAAAAGGGGTGGAGTTTGGACCCTACACAGGAACTCTGATGAATGAAGAACTTGGCTGGTCTAAGGATACCACATGGGAGGTAGGCAGCACCTTAAGACATACTCTTGGCAGTTTTCATGTCTGTTGCATCATAATTAGCTGTCATGGGACTTAATGGAATTACCAGTTAATATCTGTAGCAAGATATTGCACACAGCAAAACTTGATGAACCATATTGGAATTTTTGTCGGAGCCTGCCTTCAAGGCTTGGAGAGTGTTTAGGCTCGGGAAATTTATGATGAGGGGCTTTTCTTGTGGCATGTTTAAAAAAAAAGATGAATCAGTAAAAGGTTTGCACATTGTGTAATACCTGACAGTGATGAAAGTGAAGTCCTTTCCTTCAGTTCACTAATTAAGAGGTAAGCACCTAATAAAGATAAAGCTGAGTTGTGGTCGTCATGGTACAATTATTTATCCATTCTGCCAATTTAACATGTTTATCTGTTTAATAATATTTATTTGGGGTTGCCGTATTTTCAAGCATATTGCTTATAATGGCAATCCTTCTTCTGCAAATGATTTTATGTTTAATGAATTACAATAATTTGACAATTTATCATTTCTTTTTTTGTTTGAAAAATGATTGTTACGTAAAATTATGTATGTATGATTTATTGTCAAAAAAGTAATTTGTTTGTATATTATGTTACCAAATGATTATATGAATGCAGAAGAAAATTAAATCAAATCAAATTATATTGTGAAAGAAACTGTCTCCAAGCAGATTCGAAAGTTAGATTAGTTTTACTTATAAACAGTTGTGTAGCATTAAATTTAGGGAATATCAAATTGATAAGAAATTAACCCTCTTTCCGCATAAAGGCACATGCACTGCACACAGAAATTAGTTTAGGAGACCAGGCACTAATGTCCAGCCTGAACAATTCAGCTATTTGTGTCTCATTTTGAATATGAGAGCATTTGAAGTGCAATCCTTATCATGGTACCTTTCTGCTGTGAAATGCTTCCTAACTGACATAAAAAGAACAAGAAAGTTCACTTATTCATTCTTCACCTTTCTCAGAATTCAAGCTGAAAACCAATAATTATGCATCTTCATCTGAATTTTGATTACATTTATGTGCAACCTGTTAACCCATAGAGGTACAGTGTCACCTTTAGGAGATGCTTTTGCAGTATCTGTTGGTCCAGAATGTCGGGCAGTACATATCATACATGAGCAGAAAGAGAAAAATGCAAATGTGCAAAATTTTATAATTATATTTCACTTTGGTTTATGTTACATCCATATTTATTTTTTTCAAGCTATGTAAACGTGGAAAAAAATAATTTGTATTGCCAATTTGAGGATTGAAGATGATTAATTTCGACCTCAAGAAAGCTCTGTACTGCTATGGGTTAAACAGCTTCAATTCTGTTCCTCTTTCAGGTGTGTCTGTCAGACCTCAGTACATTCTTCTATATCGATGGCCATAAGACGTGGATGTCTTCTTTAAGATGTGCACGGAGGGAGGAGGAACAAAATATGGAAGCCTATCAATACTATGGTAAAATCTACTTCAGAACCACAAAGGTCATTGAACCAGGAAGTGAACTAAGAGCATTTTACAGTGAGGAGTATAGGAAACATGTTGGAATCCAGATAAAATTACAGGATCTAAAATTCAACCAAGGTATGTATTAGTTACTGATGGGTTATGTGCAGTAGAAAAAAAAGCGCAGGTTTTCCGCAAGACTTTGCCGATGGATATCTGACATTTTGATCATAAAATACAAACACTTAAATGAGTTTTTATGTAAATATCCTTAAACATGATAATACTTTCAAGATACAATCTTTCATATTATCTGGCAGTGAATTCAAATAGTGAAAGTAATTTCTTTTTATATTTCCCACAACTATACAGCTCTGCCTTCCATCTCCTTCTTGTATCTGCCATTTCTACCTCTGATCCTTTTAGGAGCCCTAGGCCTTTGTACTTGTCCAACTCCTTTACACTATTGGAGTGTTGCAAGAAGGTTGCAATCAATTGCAAATAATTGCTAATTTTGAAACAACCATTCTGATTGGCTCAGGGTCTGCCCTTTTAAGAAGACATGCATGCAACAATGATTTTGGTTGGCCAGTGACAATCAGTTGCAACTTGCAATCGATTGAAACTTTCTTGCAACACCCCATATGGGAGATAGCTCTTGTTCAGATTTGGATGAAATAGATTGTTCAAGTTTAAGAAAAACAAACAAACAAACATACAAAAAAAAAAAAACCATGTACTCATCAGGCATGAGATAAGTTGAACGTATTAAAAGCCATTGATGACAATCACTGAACAGACATAATTGATATTTTATAATTGCTGAAATTAAATTTAAAGGATAATTGATGACCATTATATGATAAATTTTGTTTACTAACACCAAAAGGTATATGTTCATGGTATTTAATTGCTTTTCTTATAACATTGAATATTATTGGTTTATTTCTTGTTACAGATTCACAGAAATTCCAGTGTAGTCAATGTGAGGGTCTGTTTACCTCTGCGAAACTTATCCTGCGACACATCAGACATGAACACACTGAGGATAAACAAGATGAAATGGTACCACTGCTTACATGGAAGAAGAAAGGAAAGAAGAAAGAAAGGAGGGAACCTATGCCTGTTAAGTTTAGCTTCAAGCGCCCACCCACAACCAAGAGAAAAGGTAGTGAGGAGGAAGAGGAGTCCAAATTTAAGTGTGGAACCTGCGACAAGTTCTTCCCTTCTCTTGGTAGACTGAAAGAGCATGAGTTATTCCATGAGATGATGCATGGAGATAAACCCTACGAATGTAGCGAATGTGACCATAGGTACACAGCGCAGAGTTCACTCAATCGGCATGAGAGGGAAGCTCATGGGCTTCTCCAAGACTACACACCCAGGAGACGGTCAAAACGCAAAACAGGGACGAACGGACCCAGAGAGTTCAAGTGCCGTGAATGCGACCAAGGCTTCAAATCACATGGTGCACTTAATAGACATGAGAGGAAAGCCCATAGGTATCAATGCAAGGTTCGGATAGCAGAACCTGCAGCTGGGGAACCCAAAGATATGCTTGGTAGGCCGAGTGATTACTACCAAAGACCCTTCAAGTGCCGCTTTTGTCCCAATAGGTACAGTTCATGGACAACCGTTGAGCAACATGAGAAAGAGATTCACACTGGAGAAGGCACTTTCAAGTGTAGCCATTGTCCAAAGGTTTGTGCAAGTGCGAGTCGTCTGAGAGAACACCTTGTGGTCCATAAATATGAGCGTATGCACCGCTGCACGCTCTGTCCGAGGAGCTTTGCGTCAGAGAGCGCCCTAAACAATCATCAAGGAGAGCATACTGGACTGAAACCATGCAAATGTGAAATCTGCGGCCGTGGATTCAGAACTAGGAAGTTGTGCCTGAAACATAAGCAACGCATGCACCAGGATCGGCCAAAGCGCTTCATATGCTCTATCTGTAATAAAGGTTTTGCTGAAAAATGCAATCTGAAAGTGCATGAACGACGCCACAAGGGCATCAGGCAATTTGTTTGCTTGGAATGTGGCAAAGGGTTCACTGCAAGGTTTTCCCTTACAGCTCATATGCAAGCCATGCATATCAAGGAGAGACCATTTTCTTGCGAGATTTGCGGTAAAACGTTTGCTTTGAATCATCACTATAATCATCACATGGCCAAACATAGGCTGCAGGGAGAAGACAGCATGCAACCTTAACTTCACAAGTAGTTTTCATATTCATCTTTGTAAAGGTGCTTCAAATATTACTTGACCTAAATGGGTGTTAAGATATAAGGCAACATGTCCCCGCAACAAATCTCCGCAACATTTTAGTGTACAAGTCAATTGGGTATGAGGCAACAAAAAATGTCGCTCAGGCAGGACAAATTTTTTTGCTGCCTTGCTGCGAAAAATCCGCACAAATCAAATTCCTGAAAAAAAGTTAGAGCAGAATATGTCATGAGATTGTCTGCGCAAGTTTTGACAAAGTTCTCTTTTATTTGTGAGTTGACATGTTGATGTGAATTCATTAACATATCTGAACACTAAAAATGTTGCGGGGATTTGTTGCAGGAACATGTTGCCTCATATCTGAACACCCCTTAAGTATTGCTTCATTCTTCCAACCCATCATTACAAAGTAGCACAATTTTTTTTGTTTGACGAATGTAACTTTTGTTGTAAATTGGTGTAAATTTGTAACATGTAAGAAAGTTCATAAGAACTTTTTGATATAGCTTCTATTTCTGTGTACTTTTTTTTCAGATACTACTGTTTATTTTTAGAATGCTAGTATTACCATTTTGATTAAAGAAAGGATGGTTGATTCAGCCGTTTAAAGCCCCTTTCAGATGCCAGTATATGTCACAAACCAAGAAAATCCATTCTTCCATCGTATTCTCTAATTTTTTGTGCAATGAGTTAATCTTGATTATATCCATCGAAGACTGGTGCTGCCTATTATCAACTCAATTTTGGTAATTTCTCAGTAATTGCATGTTATATTTATTAGATAAGTGTATTCCTATTTTCTAAGCCAGAGTCATTTGAGTAGTAGGGAATCGTATTCTGAAAATGAATTTTGAGACAAGGAACACCTCAAGCAGATTTTTAAAGAAAGATAATTTTTTTTAGAGATTTGTAAGCTAGAGTCATTTCAGTATTAGGAAACTGTACTCTGAAAGTGATATGAGACAAGGAAAACCTCAAGCAGATTTTTAAAGAAATAATTTTTTTAGAGATTTGTAAGTCCCCCATCTCACTAGAAAGGCGATCATAGCGACCATGGCGATCCATGACGATCTGTGAAAATTTGCTAAGCGTGGCAGAATCGCCCTCCAACTCCATTTTTCACCTGCGCGGTGATTACACTGCTGTTGTGATGACGTAACAATACCAGCCAGGATGCGCGATGTGAGATGCGCAGAAACATAACTGGAAAATCGTCTTGGGAATGGTCTGCAAAGCAGTGGCGATAGGAACCGCTTTCAATGCGCTTGAAGTACGCTATAGGCATTGCTGATACATTAGAGCTACAGGCATGCTGCTTTTAATGCGCTTTTGAGACGATTGTGGCGCTTTTGGCAACTTCGGTGCTCTCGCTACGAAAGTTTTGAGCATGTTCAAAACTTGGTGGCGACAAGGGCGATAGTGGTGATTTTTGGCGCTTCAGAGAGGCTCAAGATACAACTGAGAAGATTGAAAATGCTCAAGCCGTGATCCACCACGCTTTGTTGATTTTTCAGGATCGCAGCGGAATCGCCTTCTAGTGAGATGGGGGTATAAGCTAGAGTCATTTCAGTATTAGGGAATTGTACTCTGAAAGTGAAATATGAGACATAGAACACCTCAAGCAGATTTTTAGAGAAGTTAGAAGTATAATGAATGTATTTATATCGTATACCTATGATATCTCCTATTAATTAAAATGTATTTCTTTTTCTTGCCAACATTTTCAAATAAGCAGTGCTTGCGATCGTAGGTTTGATATTCTTTTTATTCCATGTCATTTCAAAATTCAAACCTTTATTGAAATGTTTCTCCCATTTGTATTAATATGAATATATATATATATATATATATATATATATACAGTGCATGTATATAAATGAATATGATTTTTTTTTTACCATATACTCGGCTAATAATTGTTTGAAAATTGTTTTACATGTAATGTAGTAAAATGTATCACATAATGGCTTGTTGGTAGGTGTGTACAAAGATGTAATAATTCTTTTTTGGAAAGGTGCATTTGGATTATTCCTTTTGAATGTCTCACTTTGTTTCGAGAGATGAAAATAAAGGGATAGATAAAGTGAGAGAGAGGAGCGATAGAGAGGGAGATCAGAGATAATATGTGAAAGAGAGAGAGGGGAGAGAGAGAGAGAGAGAGAGAGAGATGGGGAGGGAAGGAAAGGGGGAGAAATAGACTGGCCCCGTTTCATGAAAGTTGTCAGCACTGACAAGTTGTCATTCTCGGACAATTACTATAGTAACAGTCGGTGACCAGTGCTTCTCAACCAATCAAAACCAAAGATTTTACTGAAATTGTCAGAGAATGACAACTTGTCAGTGCTGACTTTCATGAAACTTTCATGAAACGGTGCCAAATGAAAGAGGGGGACTGACAAGCAGAGTAACTGATGGAAAAAGGGGAGCAGTGAGTCCAAGCTTCTTAGACCTTGTGGAAATTACTGACATTGGCTAACTTCAAACCATTGGGTACTCGTGTTCACATCACCCCTTCATGTTATGTGACCTATTGTAAATGGTAGGCCCTAAATTTATGGATTGACAGGTTTAGTTAACCATGACACTTACCGAAAAAGCTACAGCCAATCTACAAATACTTGTGCCTTAAACCCGACACTTTATAGATGAAAGGGTTTATTTCATGAACATATGCACTCTACCTTTTGGGAATTTAGAGCCCATATAATCCAAGAAATGGTGTTACATGACAATGTGATCACCCGCTTGTTTGAAGTGAGCCCTGACGTATGAGCAAATATGCAGGTAGAAAGCCAGTAGGTGCATGTGTGTGTGAGGTTGGGGGCGAGGGGGGGGGGGGGATTCAAATGCAGTGGTGGGTCCAAGAATGAAGGGGGTTGACATATATAAAGACAATTTTTATCTTCATCATTCTGAAGAGGACACCAGGAACAACCATAAAGTAAAGTGGAGACAAGAAAAGAAGAAAAATTGAAATATTTTCATCATACACTGTATGATATAACCCCATAAAGAATGCTATCATTTTAAAAATGACAGTTGCCAAAACTAACATTCTTGATCTACCTGAAACCATTTGATATCACAATATCACATGTGTGGTCAGATTGAAGTTGAACCAACTGCTGGGGGGGGGGGGGGGGGGGGCACTCATCAAATTCATCTTGTTTTGGTTCCATCGAGGACACCATACCCGTATCTCGTCGGCTGAGCTGAGAAGCAAATATTTAATCCCCGATTTTTATGTTTTTGCATTGGATTTTCATTTTTTCTTCGCACAAGAACGATCGTTTCCAAGGCTCTTGGTATGACTGAACGAACTTCTCATTCTACTCTATTTGCTATATATGATTTTATTTTCATGAACTACGGTCGGTCTAATTATTTCTTTCAGTTCCAGAGCTTGCCTTGGGCTTGGCCTTGGCTTGGGCCGCGCACTCTGTCTCCCCAGACCGCAGTCTCTGCCTCTGCCCTCTGCCCTGAGGCTGGGCCCTGGGCTCGAGCTGCAGCTGCAGTGCAGTGTGTATGCGAGGCCCATGTTTAGCCGAGGAAGTCGTAGGCCTAAGACTTGTTGGTGTGATGATGATGATGGGGAACCCTAATGTCTGCGCACCTAAGATTTGACCAAAAATTTAATTCTTTATCATGTTTAATATTCCTCTAACTTAAGACAGGCTGAGCCACCCGCAGGTCAAAAACGGTGTTTTGAACAGCGAAACAAATTGCTGACGCGAACGCGAAATACATCGACTTAGATCTTCTATGAAAGAGAAGAAAAGTTTTGATTTTACTTACCAGCAATGTTCCCGAGGCTCTCAATTTTCCCCCTTTACATGCTTTATGCTTCATATCTGATGAATGAACTGAAACTGGTGAATTTTAAGAAGAAAACTGACGCTTATCAGACTCGTAGGTCGACAGCATGTCGTTGAGTAACCATAGAAAAGCATGCTATGTAGTTTCGGTTCAGACTAGACCGCAGTGGTCTGTCTCTAACAGTCGTCGTTAGCCTCTTATATTGGTAGGGTCGGCACTCCTCCTTTTTAGAGACAGAAGCACCCCGAAGCGTTGTGCGTGCAATCTCATTGTGCCGGGAAGCACAACGAGAAAACTACCTCAAATCATCGATTTTTCCCCTTTATTCATGAATATGAAAATATCATTATACACTATAGAGAGCTTACCGATTTTATGATTTGATTAGAATCGCACAGTTATGCATGTGCACAGACAAGGACACTGCGGGTCTGCGCCACTCACACTAGTCATGCTGGTGCTCGGTTATACTAACCTCGCACAACAGACGTGCTGTAGCATGCAAATTGCTGACAATGGGAAAGTAGTGTTCTGCCAATGAATGTTGTGAGAGCTCCACTGGCACTGGCTGCTGTAGGCATCACATTAAGGTCTATACATCATCCACATACATGAAAACATGTAAAAAGGATACTTTTTAGCATCAGGCGTGTAACATGCGTTGACATTCAGGGTATCTAAAATGGCAAAAATCAACAAAAAGGGTATCAAATTCAGAGTGACGATGCAATCCTTGAATTATATCCCTGTTATAAAAATCTGAGATGTTACTATAAACATCATGATGCTAACATCCCAGAAGTTACTATAAACATCATGATGTTACATGTACATTAAGTCTTCGAGTAAAAAGTTCAATGTTTTCTGTGAAAGTTGAAGACTATTGCAGTCTTTTTGTTCAGTGCCCGATTCTATTTGCATAAAAACAATGCTCGGTGGTGTTTCACAAAGCTGTTCACAAAGTTATGCATGAATTTAAGGATTACTTGAATATGGAAAGCAGAATTGGATTCTCAGTCATATTTAATCGCATTTTGTATGTAGAGTAACATTATTATCAACAAACATTTTTAATATTAATTGAGTATAGCTTTTGCCAACAATTTAATTGAGATTATGGGAAAAAATACTACAGTCACACTTTTAAAACAAGAGGAAAAAACTTTGGGCATTCCATTTGGCTGTTCAAAGGTAATTTGTTCTTAAAGTGATTACACAATGGTAAGATTTTTTTTTGATATATGATCGAGAATAGAATTCTAAGAAGAATAACATTAAAAGTTTGATGATTTTCAGTCGAAATCAATGCATTTTGGCTAATTTTCTCATGAAAAGTCAAAAGAGTTGACCAAAAAATTTGAGTATGAGGTATGACGTCAAAGTGGGTACCCAGCTTCGCGCATTGCAGTTGTGCTGTGCGCTAGACTGTACAATATGTATTATACCTTGCGCGCATTTTGCTAGAATTGCGCGACATGGTACCCACTTTGACGTCATTTTGACGTCAAAGTGGGTATCCAGTTGAAACTGGGTCACAGCTGAGGGGTCAAAAATATCCTGAAATCTTACCACATTTGGGGGTTTCCTTGGCAACACGACTTTTTAAAAAACTTTAGGCAGATGATTTTCTGCTAATGAAATCATGCTCTTTCAAATGAACTAACATTGTTTCAGCATTGGGTCTTGCATAACTTAATACGCAGCTAAAGTTGTGAAACACCCCCTGGTCTTTTCCCTCCTTTCTAATTCTCTCTCATCATACTACAGGTGTATGAGCCATGGAAGGAAATTATCCACCTGGTTTCTACTGCCCTGAAAGAGATCAACAAGAAAACAGACATCAACCTACCCAACCGCCACCATTACAGCAACACCAGCCACAACAGCCACAACATCAACAGCAACATGTTGCCCACTATCCCTTTGACCTACCAATACCATATTATCCAGTCTCTCAACAACAGCAGTCTGAGTATGTGGTGGATCAGCCCACAAGAGCATTCCCTGTCCCACTCCCTGGTGCTCCAATGCTCAGCCCTGTTTATCATGGTAAGAATTGTAATAAAATTGCCTAATGTAGGGTATGTCAAGGAAAATTTACCCCGATATGCTGAGCTTAATGGAAGCTTTTACTACAAGGATACACTATATGTATATCTATTTAAGGTTAGTTATTCAGAGGACAAATGACATTGATGTCAATTTGCAGGGAATTGTTGCATGATGTGCAGTCTGTCCACAATTTGGAATGCTGCATTACTCCTCAAATTAGATTTATTTAATTTCTTGGTCTCCATAAGAGGGTCAAAGGTGGGATTACAGTGGTTACTTTCTTGACCATAATGTATATATTATATATATATATTTTTATAAAGGCATATTTCCAGGTTAGTTCAGCTTATTGCAATCAAACTTTCTGACAACTTCTGTAGCCAGTAGATAATGTTCATTGCAAAACAACCTGTGAAAATTATCTTGTTTCAAGGGAACGTGATGTAGTCATGGGAGGTCTTCATCACTACCGGTAATTTGATAAATTGATATTTTCCTTTTTTGTTTCTGTACATTTTCATTGTGGGATCATACAGAGTTCATCTCTTTCATCAGGTTGTTTGTATTGCTTTGACCTTTTTTCAAAAAGATACCAGCGCTGTGCTTTCCAACGCAGATACTGTTCAGCAAACTCATCAGCAGAGACCAATAACCCTCAAGGTCCAAGGGGCCAAATCAACAGATCTGTTAGCAAACTATGCTCCAACCATCACAGCTCATGAACTAGCCAGAGAGAGGAACAACTTGCCAGTTACAACTTGTGAGTCCTATGCAGAGAGCAACATTCCATCTACTGCGACTTGCGAACCGGTGGCGGGGAGAAGCAACCTGCCAAGCTCCACTTCCGAACCGGTGGTTGAAAGCAACGTTCAACCCATCACAACTCAGGAATCAACAGTAAAGAGCACACTGCTACATCCACAAGGTTAGAATGTGACTTTTGAAAATATCCTGTCAGCTTTTGCAGAATTACAGTGGTGTTAGGCTTGGAAGAGTTATGTTTGATGAAAATAACTTGGTTAACCCATAGCAGTACAGAGCTTTCTTGAGGTCTAAATTAATCATCTTCAATCCTCAAATTGGCAGTACAAATCATTTTTTTTCCATGTTTACATAGCTTGAAAAAAATAAATATGGATATAACATAAACCAAAATGAAATATAATTGTAAAATTGAATCAGAAATTGCCAATTTGAACACAGAAATAGTGATTATATATTATTCACTGCATTGCCAATTTAAAGAGTTTAATGATTAGTTACACTTAAACTGCTCTAATTCGAGAATGCCACACCATACAGCGATGGGAATGGGCTCAAATTTGTCAGTGCATTTTTCTTTTTCTGCTCAAGTATGACATGTACTGCCCAACATTCTGGACCAACAGATACTGCAAAAGCGTCTCCTAAAGGTGACACTGTACTTCTATGGGTTAAATGTTTTAATGATTTTAGTCAAGTGTGAAAACCAGAATGTGTTATGCAATTTTCACTTTTCAATTTACAAATACAGTGAAACCTGTATATAAAGACCACCCAAGGGAGACAAAAGCAGGCTTTATTAGCAGATGGTTTTCATGGACAGGTTCTTTGAATACACATTTCAATGGGAAAAACTATTTGTGAGAAACAAAAGTTGTGGTCTTATAGACAGGTGGTTTTTCTATACAGATGGGTGGTAAAGTAGGTTTTACTGTATAGATGTCTTTCCACCATCTCGCATCCAGATTTCTGTTCTCATAATGTTGTTAATTTATCTCATTGATTAGACCGGACATCTGTGGAGCCAACTCCTTTGAAGCATACAGAAGCCACCAAACAGGCAGGGCAGTGTCCAACCTCCACAACTCAACCTGATGCATGTCCTCCTCCCCCAGACAACTCTGATGCGGAACCTCCCATATTTGCAGCTCTCAATCTTCGGAAGACCAGCTCCGTAACCGATCTTCCGTCATCTCTCTCGTTAAGAGTGGCGTCGCAGGACAAAGTTGAGGGAGTGGTTGCCAAGCAAATGATCAAGAAGGGGGTGGAGTTTGGACCCTATAGAGGAACTCTGATGAGTGAGGAGGAGGGTTGGCCTAAAGATACAACATGGGAGGTGAATGATACATTACCAGGAAGGTGTTTCACAAAGCTGTGCGTAAAGTTACGCATGACTTTAAGAACGCCTTAACTATGAACAGCCAAAAGGAATGCCCAAATGCCCAAAGTTTTTCCTCTTGTTTTAACAAAGTGTGACTGTATTTTCCATAATCTCAATTAAATTGTTGACAAAAACTATACTTTCCATAAATTTTTTTTTTTTTTTAATGATGGTAATATTAATGTATGTAGATATTTCAACTCTAGCTTAATATGTGAATAGATATGATTGAAAATACCATTTGGCTTTTCATATTCGAGTCATTCTTGAAGTCACTCGTAACTTTGTGCACAGCTTTGGGAAATACCCCCCGGATTTACAATTTTGAATTGAATTGACTGAATTGAAAAGATCTTTATTGAATTCATCAGACTGGCAACCAAAGGTTGAATTGCACAGATTTACATATGCATACAAAGGTTGACAAAAAGATGTACATGACAAATGGACATAAAAAATGAGACATATCATGCATAAATAAAAGAGTCAATATAACTTCTTCAATATTTCTTCTTCAGTATTGCTCCCCTCCTATTCCCCTGTTCTTATTTCCCATACAAAAAAATTTATACTTCAATTTCTGCTGTGTGTGCACTGTGCAACAGTATTGAAATGTATCCTGAACAAAGATGGATTATTGTTAACCCGTTGAGCACCTTTTGATTTCAGTATAACACACATTTCCCATAGACTCTAGCCCGAGTCATCTCCAGCTTAGTGTTCCAACAAGTTAAATAAATTTTGAGCTGTTGATGTGAGATTGGGCCCTGACTGTCACTGATTTTGGTTGGGCTGCATAGTAACTGACATTTGCAAATAGTGACAGGGAATGGCTTTTTTTGTTTTTTCTTGGGGGGGGGGGGGCTGCCTTGGTGCCCCTCCCTCCCTGGCCCCCTCCCTCAATAGAAGTGAGGCTTCAGCATTGATAGTGCAATTTTTAGGCAGGTTTCTATGATCATATCACTCTTGTCTTACCTAAAGATTTTAATTTATAACTCTCTGACCATGCCCGGGGGGCTTGGGACATCTGATGTATCAAATAAATGCACAATGAACTTATATATTGCTATAAAAATTTCATTTTTTGTCAGATATGTGTTGCAGGTGGAGTGTACCATTATATGGATGGGTGCAAGATGTGGATGTCTCATGTGAGATGTGCACAGAATGAAGAAGAACAGAACTTGGAAGCGTATCAGTATTATGGGGAAATCTACTTCAGAAGTACGAAGGTCATTAAACCAGGAAGTGAACTTCAAGTTTTCTACAGCAAGGAGTATGGGAAGCATGTTGGAATCAGGACTACCTTGCAGGATCTCAGGTTTAACCAGGGTATGTCATGCTACAATTGCCAGTTATTGCTTCTATCATTTTCTATGATGGTCAACTTCTAGCTCTAGCCAAATTCCTAACTATATTCCTGCTTACCTATAGACCTTACCTTAAACCCAATTACACCCTCACGCCCTACTAGTATATCTGTTTCAGTATGTCACCAGAGCCAATGTCGAATCACGTGATTGGTATTCAGTTGATGACATCCTTCTTGGTTATTTTGTGTGTGTTTTATAGATGCACTTATTTGGTTTGTTAATTTACCTGTCACTTAGCCTTAGGGAACTTTGCATAATTTGAATGAGGGGTTTGGAAGGGATATTATGAGTATGATTTGATTTTCTTTCATGTTTCAGATGCACAGAGGTTTCAGTGTAGCCAATGTGAGGGTCTATTCACATCCGCCAAACTTATCCTGAGACACATGAGATATGAACACACCAGCCATAAACGAAGCCAGCGACTTCCCATGGTGTCGGGGAACAAAAGATGTAGGAAACCAATCAGACTTAAGATTAGCTCTAAACATCTGTTCAAGAGAAAGACAGAAGCTAGTGACCAGGACGATTCCGTCTTCAAGTGTGAAACTTGTGAGAAGGCCTTCCCTTCCTTTGGCAGATTGAAGGCACATGAGATATTTCACGATTACAACCAGGATCACACTTGTCCCGTATGTGGTAAAAGACAAAAGAATGCCCAGACATGGGCAAAGCACATGATGCTTCACAAACCAGTACATGAATCCAGACCACACAAGTGTAATGAATGCAACGGGCGATACAAGTCGAAAGCTGCCCTGCGGAAGCATGAACATCAGATCCATGGGTACCCTTGCCGGCTTTGTTCAGAACGCTTCTCCAGGAAGAAAGATTGCATGAAGCATGAGCAGACGCATCAAGCGTATATACCATCATATGCTGCAGCAGAGTATTTTGTACCAGCACCTTTGCCGGATGAGCCTGTAGACATGCTGGGTAGAAGTGGCAATTACCACCAACTCCGGTTCAAGTGCCGCTTTTGTCCTAATAGGTATAGTGACCATAAAACAGCCATGACCCACGAGAAAGAGAAACACACCATGGAGGGAACTTTCAAATGTCATTGTTCAAAGATCTTCACCTGTGAGAGCCGTCTGAAAGCTCACCTCTTGATTCACGAGCAGACGCGTATATACCGCTGTACACTCTGTCCAAAGGGCTTTGCATCGGAGAGCGCCCTCAACAACCACCAAGGAGAGCATACAGGACTGAAACCAGCAAAATGCGATGTCTGTGGCAAAGGATTCAGAACTAGAAAGTCCGCCCTTGCCCATAGGCGACGGGTTCACCAGGAACGCCCAAAGCGCTTCTTGTGCTCTTTCTGCAATTATGGGTTTGCAGACAAGGGCGATCTGAAAAAACACGAAGACCGGCATAAAGGCATTAGACGATATGTCTGCAGAGAGTGTGGCAAGCGATTTACCTCAAATACATCTCTCACTGCTCATGTACTAGCAATTCATAGGAAAGAGAGACCGTTTTCTTGTGAGATCTGCGGGCAGAGCTTTGCCTTGAATTTCAAATATACATTACACATGGTCAAACATAATGTGCAGGGAGGTAGTAGTAGTAGTAGTGTACAACAGTAAAGGGGTCGCAATCACATACAGTGTACGAATGATGTGTAAGAATGAGTATGTTATATGGCTTGTCAGCACTCGAGTTAACCCATTCGTGACAGGAATTATTTAAAGCCTAATTTGATCAGCTTTTATTCTTCAAATTGGCAACACCAACATTTTTATTTTATTGCTACATTTTTCTTATAAAACATCATGTATCTGAAATGAATATAAATTGACAGAAATTATGATGAGAAGTCAAAAAGTTGCCAATTTGCAGGGGAAAATGATTTTAAACTTTCTATCACATTACCAATTTAAGGATTTTAATGCTTATTTTCCTTTAAAAAAATCAGCATCAATCAATGAATATTGACGCAACTAAAATGGGCACAGTTTGTGTAGAATTTTTTGCTCTTTCTGCTCATGTATTTGGTATGATTTTTAGGGCTCTGCATCAAAAGATATTAGGCCAAACCACAAAATGTGGACCTCTGTCACGAATGGGTTAAGGCTGTTTGTATCCATCATATGAAGATATCAGGTTAAGTACAATAGTTGCATGTTCAGCCTTATTGAGAGCGGACAGATTGTATAATGTACCAACGGGGACATACGTCTTTTTTGTTTTATACTGCAGAACTCATAGATCCTTGTTATTTGATTTAAAAAAGGATGGGGTCTTTTTAAGATTGCTCGATATCATAATCGTTGACAAATAAATCATAAGTTTAGGCGTATTCTAGTGTGCGCACAAATTTTAAAGCCCAATAACCACTACACGCGCCATTACTACAAGTGTATTAGCTCATGTGTACTGCGGCCCATTGCATACTTAGAAAATTGTTGGATAGGAAATCAGAAAACTATTGCACGCTTTTTAAATGAAGAACGTGTGATAGAATTTTAAAAAATGAATCACACGTGACTGTGCTCAACCAATCACTTGATAAGGATCTGAGAGTGAGTTGAAATTGATGCTCTATGTCGGCAATTACTTCAAATCATGTACCTTATCAACCAATCACTTGATAAGGATCTGAGAGTGAGTTGAAATTGATGCTCTATGTCGGCAATTACTTCAAATCGTACCTTATCAACCAATCACTTGATAAGGATCTGAGAGTGAGTTGAAATTGATGCTCTATGTCGGCAATTACTTCAAGTCATGTACCTTATCAACCAATCACTTGATAAGGATCTGAGAGTGAGTTGTAATTGATGCTCTATGCCGGCAATTACTTCAAATCATGTACCTTATCAACCAATCACTTGATAAGGATCTGAGAGTGAGTTGTAATTGATGCTCTATGCCGGTAATTACTTCAAATCATGTACCTTATCAACCAATCACTTGATAAGGATCTGGGAGTGAGTTGTAATTGATGCTCTATGCCGGCAATTACTTCAAATCATATTACTTCAAATCAGATTACACCAAGTCTGTGGAAAAAATCCCTCCCACCTCTCTCTCTATTTTTTCCCAGATAGCTAAATTGAAAAAACTTTTTTTCAATTTTTTTTTTGTATTGACAGGTTGTATTCTTCTCAGAGGACTGTCTCGAAATGAATTATTCTCCTGAATCAAACTTCATGCTCTCCAATATCCGATAGAAAATGTTATGAGCGCTTCTGAATTGGATGGTATCTAAGGAGTGCTTTAGATATACATGTGCAATATTGAATTTGATTTATTTATTCTCCACTCATGATTTGGATTGCCCTTGTCAGCTAAAAGCTGTTTTTGGTGTTGAAATTTTATGTGATCTGATGTTGATGAACTTAAGTGCATTATCTGCTTTGATATTTAAGTTTTAAGTAGTTTTAAGTAGTAAAAACTAATTGTTTAGCTGTTCAGAAAAAAGTGAAAATAAAGACAGTTTTGATTGGTCTCATGAATTATAAAATTTTAATTTCATTGATTTTTAATTTTTTTTTTAGAAATTCACCATATATGTAAAAAATTAAAGAAATTGGAGCATGCCCTGTATATTCTGCCTCTTGTTAGGTTACAAACTGAGGATACAAACCAGGGAAAATTTTTTTTTTAATTTTTCTGGGGCTACTCTTTGAGCCCACCCACCCAAATTTTCTACATTGTATTAAAATTTACATTGAATTTCAGGGGCTCTTTTTTAGGTTTCCAGGGCTCTTTTTGGTGTTTTGGGGGCGAATTCACCCCGAGCCCCCATGTATTTTTCCCCCTGTTACAAACTGACCAATATACTAAGTATATGTACTCACTTTGTATCTTTTTGAAATCTTTGGAATCTTAAAGGTAATGGACAGTTAAACAGTTGTAGCAAAAAGAAAATTGGCATGAAGCTGATTAGAAATAGTCTCATGTTGTATATGGAACCAAACACAAACCTAGCATGAATGTTACCCCAAACTTTTGAGCTTTTTCTTGTCATATTTCCAATATGAGGGCATGAAAAGAATGAGAAAGCTCACAAATTATTCTTCATCTTTCCCAGAACTCGAACTTCTTTTTAAGGAGTTCAAGCCACACTTTGTAAGAACTCATTTGTTCCAAAATGAGGTATAGTCAAACCACAGATTACTTAGTAAAAAAGATAAGGGTTAATACGGTACATATATGTAGAGCTGGCTACCACTTTTTTCAGTCTAGTCTCTTCATTATTCAAGTCTGTCTTTGTCTCCATGTGTCTGTAGCATTTGTGCAATATTGTTAATTCATGAAATATAAATCTGAATCTATGAAGTAAAATGTGTTGATTTTTCTTGTAATTCATCTCAGAATTGTTACTGCTTCAACAATATTTCTTTAAAATTCTGCATTTATAAGCATTATTTCTAATTAGTTGTCACTTTACTCTGGTATAAATGGTACCATGTACAGTACATGTATATCAGCATGAAATTTTTGTCAATAAGTTAGAAGTACACTTTTGATATTTTTGTGTTTGTTTTATCATATGTCATTTAATAAAGAAAAATAATGTACACAAGAGAAGAAATGTGCTGGACACATAATCCACCTGCTGGATGATATTGTACTTGTATTTCTTTTGATTGATCTTTTGGATTTTATTTCTTGTAATACTCCATTATACCACTTGTACAAGTTTTTATTTATTTCATTTCATTGTGGTCGAGTGGAAGGATTTTGATGATAAATGTCTATCATTATGTACAAAGAGAAGAAATATATATGAGATAAAACTACAATGGGCCTATACTCTGTCATTGTTGTTTTACAGTCTTGGTTTGTTTACATATATGATAACTTGGTTTTACATAAGTGTATATGTATAATATCCTGTTTGTTTTTCTGAGTTTTATTGTGAGTGGGTGTACGTGTAGCTGTTCATTTTTAATCAATTTCATGGCCTAGAAGAAATGAAATATTAATAAATTGATAATTAAGTAGAAGGAGAAGAAGAAGAGAAGAGAAAGAAGAGGAAAAAAGGAGGAAAACAGATTGAGGGAGAGAGAGAGAGAGAGCAAGAAAGAGTGGGGGGGGGAGGGACAAGATGTTTCAATTCATCTAAAATTGATTTTTATCAAAATGATTTGTGTGTGTGTGTGTGTGGTGAATTGAATGATTAAAAACTTCCAGACTATGTCAGTAGATGAGCAATTAAAAACTGAAGGAAACCAATGGTGAAAGTATACGGTGAGGTAAGGATACTAGTATAAAAAATTGTTCGAATCTCTCGGGGGGGGGGGGGGGGGGGGGGGGAGGCATGCCTCTCAAGCTTGCTGCGTACTAGTACTACATGTAGTATGCATATTTCTCATTTCTTTTGTGTTTTGTATCATAAAAATTACCTTACACTGCACTACTTATGAAGAGGCTACCTTTGTTCATCGACGACGCGAATTGCGGATCCAAAATTGTCCATTTAGGAACTTCCAAGGCGAACAAAACTTAAGGAGCGACGGTGTTTGGTATGCTCTTGATAATTTTCATGTTTTTGTTCATGTCTATGTATTTTGTAATGTATAATTTTGCCTGTGGTACGTCTCAAACTATTGTAAGTTCTGCTGACGTTCCAAGACCTATGCATGCACAGCGCAGGCTGTCGAGTGATGTGATCTGATCTGAGTGCAGCGCAGTGCCAGATCACACTCACACAGTGCCAGCTAGCAGCTGGCTGTGTCCGTCTCTTGGCCGTAGGCTTGGGGGCCGTCCAGGGACGTCGGGGGAGTAAAAAAAAAACAAACAAACAAACAAACAAACGCTAACGCTATTACTGCCCATTGACGTCCAGTGCTTTTACTCCCTATTTCAGTATTCTACTTCTACTTCTACTTGTACAATAGCAAGCATTTTGGCACTTCAAAACAACCCCTGGACTGTCTAGTCTGGACATGCTGGAAAATCACTTTCCAGTGTCATGACACCACCAGCCTTGTATGTAACTATCGGCTGTGGTCATCATGAACCCGACTGACACTTGGGACTAAAAAGGGGCATATGAAAACCAAAATTTAGATATAAATAAAGACGTTTTAGATATAAATAAAGGCAAACCCGGAGAATAGGGGACCGGAACGCGCGCGCATGCCATTTGTACTGTGCAGAGATCGGCAGCAACAGCCGAAAGTCAGGGTATGTGACAAGTCCATGATCAAGTTCAAAATGACTTTAAAATATGTTTTAATCAAGTAATTATGTTCTAATATATTACATTGTCCTCTCGGCTTTCAAATGTGTGATTATGTGGTGAAAATCATTTTGATTTTTTGCCAGAAATGTTCTCAAACTCACAAATGTTTCATCCCTGAATCTTGTGCAGATCGTCCCCCTCGCCGCCGACTCTGCCGCTGCCACCGGCTGCATTTGTTTGCACACAGATGAATATGTGCGCACGTTCCGGTCCCCTATTCTCCGGGTCTGCCTAAATAAAGACGTTTTCAAAAAAATTACGGTGAGAATTGCCATGAATTTTTTCAAAACGTCTGCAAGATCGCTCGCATCTAGTCGCGCATCGATGCGCATGCGCAAGTTAGTCGCCATTTTCTATCTGCATTTCAATGAACGCCGGGAAAACGTAAACAAGTGATGAGTTTTTCCAGCTACCCTACGATAGATTTATATCTACATTTCAGTTTTCGTACGTCTGATTTTTAGTCCCAAGAGTCAGTCGGGTTCGTGATGACCACAGCTGATAGTTACAAGGCTGGTGGTGTCATTGGCCCAAGGGAAAGTGATTTCCAGGGGTTGTTTTGAAGTGCCAAGATGCTTGCTATGTAAAAATAGGGGGTAAAAGCACTGGACGTCATGGAGAGTAATAACGTTAGTGTTTTTTTGTTTTTTTTACTCTCCAGACGTCCCTGGACTAGTCATACAGAAAAATTTCAACAAGTTTGCAAACAATTCAGGAATTTGTTAAAACCTAGCAGACCAATTTTAGTGGTTGATTCTAATTGAAATTTGATGCTTATTTTTCATTACTATTGGTAATACTAATTGAAAATTCTAAAAATTAATTTCAGTGATAAATTTGTTATTATAATGAAGAAGAAGAAGAAGAAGAAGAAGAAGAAGAAGAAGAAGAAGAAGAAGAAGAAGAAGAAGAAGAAGAAGAAGAAGAAGAAGAAGAAGAAGAAGAAGAAGAAGAAGAAGAAGAAGAAGAAGAAGAAGAAGAAGAAGAAGAAGAAGAAGAAGAAGAAGAAGGAGGAGAAGAAGGAGAAGGAAAATCTTTCTTCTTCATCATCTTCTCTTCCCCTTCCATTCGTCCTTTCTCTCCTCCTCCTCCCCCTCTAAGAAGCAGAAGAAGAGGAGGAGGAGGAGGAGAGAAAGGACGAATGGAAGAGGAAGAGGAGAAGAAGATGATGAAGAAAGGAGTAGGAGAAAGTCTAAGAAGAAAACTGTGGGTATGAGAGAATTCATAAGTCAATGGCTTCATTGCTCCCTGTTGTTAACAGAACTTTATCTAGCATCTTCTATTTTTCATATACCTGAATCAGAATAATTTGCATCTTGGGGTAAGGGATGAATTCATGCTTCTTATTCTTTCTTCATCAAGGCTGTGTTTCATGAAACCGTCATAAGTCTAACTTCTTGGACATCCCATTGAAACGTGTGCTGTAGAATTAACATGCGTTTCAATAGGATGTCCATGAACTTAGACTTATGACGGTTTCGTGAAACGCAGCCCTGCTGCTGTTGCTGTATGTCTGTCCAGGATGTGTAACTATTAAAGTTCTAGTGTCCAAAACTATTTCTCATTCTGTTTTTATTCTCTTAGATTCTCTCCCATCGCAGTGCAGTGTGAGCCATGGAAGGTAATTACCCACCTGCTTTCTACTGCACTGAAAGAGATCAACAAGAAAACCGACAACAGCAGCAACAAACACAGCAACATGTTGCGCCCTATCCGATGGACCTGCCATACCACCCCACCTCTCAACATCAGCCAGAGTTTGTTGTTGATCAGCCGCTAAGAGCATTCTCAGCCCCACATCCGGGAGCATCCATACTGCGATCTGTATTTCACGGTAATAGCTTTAACTTTGAAATGAACATTGATTCAGGTAGATTAGAAATGATGTAGCCAAATGTAATGGAGGGACTCTTAGATTAGGTTCATATTTCAGATTACAAATTTCAGTCATTCATGTTATCAAATGTTGAATGCTGTACAAAAAAAAAAGTTCTGTGTTTCTGTGCAATTACCAAATGGTGAATTGCCCTTATTCCCATAACACACTATAATGTAGCATTTCGTCAAGTAAGTAAGTTTCCTGTTTTTATTCTGTTCATTGCTCTGGAAGTTAAAATTATTTTTTAGTTGATTTCTTACATTTGATTTTTTTCCTTCAAATGAAATGAGCATAATTTTAAAAATCCTGATTACTAAATTTCAAATGCATGGTTTGTGTAGCCCCATCCCCACCCTGTTAGTGAAATCCACTGTGTAATGAATATGGGAAGAAAGAGAAAGTGTTAATCTGCTATATTTTAATGTGTTATAAGAAGTTATCCCAAATCTTGAATCTTGGGAGCTAAACAGTGTTATGTACTTTTGTAGTGGCTACCTAAAAGTCTTGAAACAACATCCCACTTTTTATGATTATTATTATTATTATTATTATTATTATTATTATTATTATTATTATTATTATTATTATTATTATTATTATTATTATTAATTATTATTATTATTATTATTATTATTATTATTATTATTATTATTATTATTGTTGTTATTATTATTATTATTATTATTATTATTATTATTATTATTATTATTATTGTTATTATTATTATTATTATTATTATTATTATTATTATTATTATTATTATTATTAATTTTTATTATTGTTACTATTATCATTCACATTTTCCATTTGATTCCTTTTGTGTAGACTCAACTCCAGTGCTTCCAAGCCCACAAATTTTGCAGCAAACTCGTCAGCAATCGCCTGCCTTCCATGCCAGAGGACATGGGGTCAAATCTACAGCTCTGTCGGCAGACTTTACCCAACCCATGACATCTCATGAACCAACCATAGAAAGCAATGCACCACAGCCACGAGGTGAGAATTTCCTGGGCCCTGTTTCATATAACATGTTATCAGTAACAACTGCCACATTTCTGTGACAAATTTGCTCTCAGCCAATCAGACGCATGGATTTCCGTAGCTTATAACAGTTATTGCAACTTCTTGTTGATAACAAGTTTTATGAAACAGGGCCCTGATCTAGAGGTTGTGGAAGTTGCTGTGTCACCTACCTTGTACTTTTGCCTTTGTCATAGAATGCTTGTGTATTTATGTTGGCATCACAAGATCAAACTTTTGCTAATTGATAATGTTTCTAGTTGCCTTTTGCCAGGGAAAGAATTGGATTGATTTTAAAAGATCTTTATTGAGATCTGACTAGCGAACAACGGTTGAATTGCACAGATATATATGTAAAAAGGTTATAAAAAAACATATAAATGGACATAAAAGGAAAAAAAAACATACAAGAGTCATTATATTGGAATTCCATACAAATACAAAATGAATATTAAACTTAGGGGAAAAGATATTACTTAATTGGTATGACTCAGCATGGTTGCAAATTCAAATTACAAATTTGTAGCAAAGGTCTTATGATCATGTAGTAAATTATCCCATGCCTCACATTAAGAAACATTCAAGACAGAAAGCCTTTGTTCATTGTTGATGCTCTGATGCATTGATGATTGCAACACAAATTGCAGAAACTCCATATTGTGATTCAAAATTTTGTGACTTCAAACTTAGCAATTCGCAATCACTTTTAACTTACGCATGCATATGAACATTTCTGGTTTGCAATATCATCAGTTCAGAGCCAGAAGGGCTTTAACTCGTATCATTTTATGCAGACTTAACACCCTTCTGGCTCCAAACAGATGATGTAGGTTGTGCTGTGCTGTGTTCCTAGGAGTAGCATCCAGATTCATAACCCATTAATGACAGATGATTCACATTGTGTGGTTTGGCCCTATAACTTTTGATGCAGAGTCCTAGAAAACTTCAAATACATGAGCAGAAGGAGCAACAAATTCTACATCTACCATGCCCTTTCGGTTGCATGAGCATTTTTTGTATGATGTTGAAATTTTTGAAAGAAAATAGGTTCTAAAATCCTTCAATTGGAGATGTGATGGAAAGTTTAAATTTAAAATTTCAAGGGTTCGAGTCCCTGCCGCGGCACTGATGTCTTTTGGCAGGATGTGAATCTACGTTTTAAAATCACTGTTTTCTTATCAATATGTCAACTTTTCAACTTCTCAGCACACTTCCTGACAATTCATATTAACTTCAGACACATGACTTTCAATAAGAAAAATATAGCAATAAGAGAAAAATATATATTTTTTTTTACCGTATTGCCATTTTGAAGAAGAAAATCTGATCAAATTAGGCTTTAGATAATTCCTGTCATGAGTGGGATAGCATTCAAACACTTCTTTTCATGACGAATTCTGTTATCTTGTTTATTCAGATCACTCTCAATCAGGTGAGACAACTCCACGTGCACCTGCCCCTAAGATAACACAGTCTAGAGAGCAAAGAAAGCAGGGCTCCACTTCAACTCGTCAGCCTAGCACAAGTCCTAACGCCTCAAATGCCTCTTCCTCCGAGTCTCAGCTTCTTTCAGCGCTCCATCTCAAAAAGAATAATGCAATCATCTCCTCCAGCCAAGAACTGCCAAAGGGTCTCATCTTCAAGGTGGCATCGGAGGACAAGGTGGAGGGAGTTGTTGCCAAGAACGTGATGGAGAAAGGGGTAGAGTTTGGACCCTATACAGGCATCCTGATGGATGAGGAGCAGGGATGGTCTAAAGACACAGCATGGGAGGTAGGTATCAC
Source organism: Echinometra lucunter (assembly GCA_029962745.1). Classification (NCBI taxonomy): domain Eukaryota; kingdom Metazoa; phylum Echinodermata; class Echinoidea; order Camarodonta; family Echinometridae; genus Echinometra; species Echinometra lucunter. Next base: position 5,337,866 of record CM057162.1, read on the forward strand.
ATCATAGGCCTGAATTCACAAAAGGGCTTACTAATATAAACCATGGTTTACATGTATGTAAATAATACAAGCATAAATGAGAGTAAATAAGCGTTATTAAGCGAGCTTACAAAAGCGCATTACTGCCTGCCCATCAGACAAAAGGACATGAGCGTTTTATGCCCTTTTAGACTGTGGTCTAAAGTTAAACCTTTTATGTGAATTCGGGCCATTATCTTTGAAGGAAATTTACTTTATTTAGAGAGAGCTACCTGTGAGTAATTTTAAGTTTAGATGCTGTAATCTTGACATAAAAATAGTGTGGTACAAACACTTGAGAAGAAATCCTTAAACATTACATTTTGTGTCGTGGGCAGCATGAATTCGAGAATAATCTTACATAACCATTTCATGAATCTATAGAAATAGGTTATGATGAAGCCTTAGCCCCCATGATCTTACGTTAGCCTAACAATTAATATCTTGTTTTTACCCTTTAATTGCCATGAATGCAAATTGGCACAGTAGGAGGCATGCCACATGTGCCAGTTGAAGTAACAGGCAAAAGATTTCTACTGTGTGAATTACATGATCTGCGTACGTAATAATCCACTTTCAGTTTTAATTGGCTATCTGATAATCCTTTGATCACCTGGGCCAATATTCAATTCGATACATGGATTAAGTAAGTAAATTACTTTGAATTTTACTTGGCTAAGTAAAATGCCTTGTATTCCATTCACTTCCAAGTATTTTACTTTAGCAAGCTGACTTTAAGGCCGAATTCTTACTGATAAGCATTGTGACATCATGAAATCTATCCATAATAATGTGCAATAGAGGCTTTGCATTGTATACGCGGTTATAAAATTTATCTGTGGGCAGCATAATGATTGCACATATATGTTTGTGAAAACTACATGCCAGCCAATCAGACTTCCAAAGTAATTTGCTTAAGTCAGCTAGGTGGTTGTCTTCGATTTAGGATAAAATACTTAGCCAAGAGATTCAATTGAATACCGAAGTTGGTTACTGGTAAGTATTTTACTTTCGAGAAAAACTGAGTAAAATACTTGAAATTATGGCTTAAGTACTGAATTGAATACCGGCCCTGTTGTAGTAATTTTGTACAGGAAACTGAATAGATGTTTGGTACTGCAAAATCAGAAAAAAAGAATTGAACACGGACATACTTAAGCTTTTCGACAAGCACTCATCGGAGTAAAATCGCATGAATGAACAGAAAGCCAGAATCGAAACATATATGGAAGCGAGGGAACAATACGCGTGTAAAATGACGAGCTGTGATAGGCTGTCAAGGTAAACAAAATTAGCCTAAATCCCATTTAGCACCTCGGTGAGAATGGGAAGCATAGATTAATGTCTTGCCAAAAGAAGTAAATGCTTGGCTGGGATTTGAATCCCTAACCCGTTGATTGAGAGTGCAGTGAATGAACCACTCCACCCTGAACCTTAATTTTCTTTCCATTTGTTTTTTTCAAATCCCAGATTTGTAATCCAGGTGGAGTGTTCTTCTATATTGACGGACGTAAGAACTGGATGTCTCATGTAAGATGTGCGCAGAGCGAAGAGGAACAAAATATGGAAGCCTTTCAGTATTATGGCAATATCTATTTCAGAAGTACAAAGGTCATTGAACCAGGAAGGGAACTGACAGTGTTCTACGGTGAGGAATATGGGAAGTGTGTTGGAATCCAGACCAGACTAAATGATCTCCGATGGATGGAAGGTATGTAATGCTATATTTTGGACTCATTTTAGTTGACTTTAAAGTTACTTATTGATTACCCTTAGCCAGAATGTTGCGGTAAGTTTAAAATTTGTGATATTAAATAGAAAAGTGGATCTAAGACTGGGCTTTAGGGACATTGCATGTGTCGGACACTACATATGTAGGAGCATTGTGTGGAATCTTATGGAATTTCATAAAATTGACAAGGAATTCTTTTTTTTTCATTTTTTCAGAGGCACAGAAGTTCCAGTGTAGTCAGTGTGAGGATGTGTTCACATCAGCTAAACTTATTTTGAGACACGTCAGACGTGAACACACCATTGGTAAGCAAGATGAGATGATCCCTGTGCTGACATGGAAGAAGAAAAAGAAGAAACCAGCAGAAGCCGATGTCGCCGTGAAACTGCCTGTTAGGAAAGAGAAAAAGGCAATCGAGAAGGAAGTGATGGTTTTCAAGTGCGGTACCTGTGGGAAGGTCTTCCCTTCCAGTGGCAGACTGAAGGCTCATGAAACATTCCATGGTAACATGCATACTTGCTCTGTGTGTGGTGAAGAACGGGCGAATGCACGGGCCCTTGCGAGCCACATGGCAAAGCATAAACCTCAGGTGTTTGAGTGTAAGAAATGCAACCATAAGTGCAGAACCAAAACTGCACTCAATAAACACGAGAGGAAAGTCCATGGTTATTTCTGCAAGGTGTGTCCAAAATGGTTTTCTAAAAAGACTGATTGTTTGAAACATGAGGAGCTAAATCACGAAGCTGAAGAACCACCGGAGCCTGCTGCTAAGGAGACGGAATCCCCAACAAAGACTCGGCCATCAACTGCAAAGATTCATGAGCCCTCAGAACCGTCACCTGATGAGCCTAAAGACATGCTCGGTAAAGGTACCGATTACTACTTGAAGCAACGACCTTTTAAGTGCCGCTTCTGTCCCAAGAGATATCCTTTACGTAAGAAGGTGAATGAACACGAGAAAGAGGTTCATACAGGGGAAGCAGCATACAAGTGCATCCATTGTCCTATGGTCTTCACCAGTAAGGCACGTATGATGGGCCATGTCCAATGTCATGAGCAGAATCGCCTCTATCGCTGCACTCTCTGTCCAAGGAGCTTTGCATCGGAGAGCGCCCTCAACAACCATCAAGGAGAACATACAGGACTGAAACCTTTCAAGTGTGAAATCTGCGGCAAGGGATTTCGGATTAAGAAAGCGGTATATGCACACAGGAGACGCATGCACCAGGAACGGCCAAAGCGTTTCTTTTGCTCTGTCTGTGATAAAGGCTTTGCTGATAAAGCGAATCTGATCAAACACGAGAGGCGCCATAAGGGCATTAGGCCATACGTTTGCTTAGAATGCGGTAAAGCATTTACAGGAAATTGCGCCCTCACTGCTCACAAGCAGGCATTGCATACTGCTGAGAAGGCATTTTCTTGTGAGATCTGTGGGAAGACTTTCTCTTTGAATCAGCATTACACTTACCACATGTTCAAGCATAGAGTACAAGGAGATAGTAGTCTATGCAGTAGTACAAGCAATGAATAGAACCACACTAGTCCTATGAATTCTTACTATCCCAGAGATTCCAACTGTTCCTTTTTTGCCGTATTTTATACTGTTTTTTTTATATTTTAAAAATAATGCAGGTTTCATGGAAAATACTTTTTTCCCAGACTTGTATTACTACACATATCTATTACGTATGAGGTGAAAATACTGTTTTTCCACCCGAAGTACTTTTTTTCATCCCTCAAAATACTACAGTGCTTTTTAAGAGGTTGGCATCGCTGCTATCCCATATATCTCTCAAAATCCCAATGCTGGCGGCCCTCTAAGTTTTGGGTATGTAAGTCATTAGATTTTGTTGGAAGGGTACTTCTGGTATGGCCGTGATATTGATCGTCATTGACAATGTTTCGCCGATGCATCCATCCTAGGAAAAAGTCATTTTTCCCTGCTAATCTAGAGCGAATAGTTATAACTGTATTTTCATACTTGGCTATTCAAATAAGATTCATCTAAAGTAAAACTGTTCAAAATTACTGAAGATTTGATATCAGGCAAGTAATCATGCATAAAGACTGCACTGTGATGATACATTTAGGTAGACAGGAAATAAGTAACCCGACACCTATGATCCTGTATCATTATCCAATGCTGATAGGTTAATATCAGCTAGATAGTAGATATGCGATGGGGGAATCACATGTACAGGGCATCCAGTGTTTTTATTGCTTTCTCAGTAACTGCAAAAAAGTGTATACTTTTGCAGAGAGTGTGATTTAACTGGAGGAGAGGGTTAACTTTTTTTTACCACTCCCATATCTAAGCTGTTATTATCATTAGTAGTAGTAGTAGCAGTAGTAGCAGTAGTAGCAGTAGTAGCAGTAGTAGTAGCAGTAGTAATAGTGGTAGAGTATTTGGCGTCACCTACGCTGTGAAATATCGTACCAATTTGAATGCATTAATCCAAATGTAGGTAACAGAAACAATCCTAAATAGAGATATCCAATAAAATTGTAATGATATCATCTTTAATTTCACAATTATTTGTAATGTAAATACTCAATATGTGAGCTGGTTGTATTCAGAGTATAACTCAGAAAGGACAGAGCTACTCTCCCCAAAACATACTTGCCTACAGGTAATAATTACCTGGGTGCTGTTTATTTTATAGAACCTGTATAGCCAAAGTATTTTTGTAGCCTTTTATTAATGTGGACATTGATATTCTGCACTTGTTTTTCCAAAACAAATAGAATATCAGCATCATGTGCAATATTTGACCATTTTTATTTGTCTTCCTCTGTCACTGCTATCAAAGAAATAAATAACGTTCATACTTCATAGTCGGTGTAGATTACCAAATATTCATATTGCAGATACAGTGGAAACCCCTTAACCCATTCATGACAGGAATTATTTAAAGCCTAATTTGATCAGCTTTTATTCTTCAAATTGGCAACACCAACATTCTTATTTTATTGCTAAATTTTTCTTATAAAACATCATGTATCTGAAATAAATATAAATTGACAGAATGTATGATGAGAAGTCATAAAGTTGCCAATTTGCAGGGAAAAACGGTAATTTTAACATTTTCATCGCATTGCCAATTTACGGATTTTAATGCTTATTTTCCTTTAAAAAAATTTCAGCGTCAAACAACAAATATTTATGCAACGAAAATGGGCACAGTAGTGTAGATTTTTTTGCTCTTTCTGCTCATGTATTTGGTATGATTTTTAGGGCTCTGCATCAAAAGTTATTAGATCAAACCACATAATGTGGACCCTCTGTCACGAATGGGTTAAAATGAAGACATTGGGGGCCATGCAAATCACCTTATAATATCAGGAATCTTGCTACATGTATATCAGGAATCTTGCTATATCAGGATAAAATTTTGAAAAAAAATACATGGCACCAGCAAAATCACCTTGTTATATCAGATATACAACCTGTATCTTACTATATAAGAACTCTTTATGGTAAGTTTCCACTGTAACTTCTTGTGCTTTGAAGCATTTCAGAGCAGCCTTCCACTTGCAAATCCATTGCTAGTACATGACTACAGATTTTACAGAATACAAAAAGATTAATGAAACATGGAATAAAGATTTTCCATGTTATTTAAAGCAACAGTGAACTGACCCTTATTATGATGTATTTACAACAGCGCCAACTTACGGCTACTCAAAACCAGAGACTCTTAGAAACATTATATCCTTTGTGGCTTCTCGTGAATTTCCTTAGTATGAATACAAATACATTTTAACAGCTGTTACTCAAAAAATAAAGCTCTCATTGATCAGAATAGAGCATGCTGGGAACAAAAAGGGGACAAAATCAGTAGTTTAGGACTGAGAGGGCACTATTTCAAAATCCCATAAAGGGTGCCAGTTCGCTCTGGCTTTAACATGACGTTAGTTACAGAAAAGTTTTTTAATTACCAGTAAGAGTCACAAGTATTACAAAACCTGGCCCCTGTTTCATAAAACTTATTAGTAACAACTGCCACAATTGTATGACAAATATGCTCTCAGCCAATCATGATGCAAGGATTTCAGTAGCTAATAACGGTTATTGCAACTTGTTATTGATAACAAGTTTTATAAAACATGGCCCTGATCCAACTCTATCCTTTTGTCAGTCAACCTTTTTGACTGCCAGGGTACTGGATGTTTCTCATTCCCATAGGCTTAATACAGGGAACACCAAGTTTTAGTAAACAGTGGGTTTAAGAAAGATGGACCAAACTGTACAATATCCATGGTTCTCGCCAGTGCATAACGCCCCTGGTTCCAATACCATGCGTAAAGGGTTTCAGACAAGGAAGAACCATGTGTGAAATTGCTGCACCATGCATGGCAACAAGGGTACAAAAATATTGGAGTATATATTCCTAACAATAATGATAAATGTCACAGATTGTTTTGCTTTTTGGCAATGTATTTTTACTTTTATGCCATTAGTAGACAACTCCTGCTTACCAAGAAGTATTTTTCATCCTTTTGCTATACTGCTGCCACACCTATCTTTAGGTGTTATTCCGTAAAACTTCCGAAACTTCCACACTTTGCGCAGAGTGGGAACCGTGTGTGGATTTTTTTCTAGTGAGAACCCTGATCAATATCAACTCAAACTTCAACATCTCTTCCAAATTTAAATGCTTTTGCCAAGAATAATAATACATGTGTATGATCATTTGATGACTGAGTGAGCAATTTGGTTGTTTTTTTCCCAAAATTATACTTAAATGTTATTGTATAAATTGTAGATAAAAGTTCAGACCAAGTCTGTGTGACGAAGCATGGTATTCCTGATGCTTTTTTTTTTTGGTTTTAGGGTATTTGGGGTGCCATTGCATAAAACTTGCTATTATAGTAACGTTGCCATCAATGGTAACTTTCATGGAATACTGGATTTTGATTGGCTGTTGAGCAACGTTACCATGGTAGTTACTGTTGATGGCAAAGTTACCATTAATGGCAAGTTTTTATGCAACGGCACCCTGGTGATAGAGAATCACCCCCCCCCCCCAATAAACACATGTTTTATGTTTGGGGACAAAAATGTTTTCAGATAAGTTTTTACCCTTTAAGACTCTTTAACTCCTGCCTCACTATGCCTAGCAACTCTTCCACCATACCATCATGAAAATGGAGGCTCAGGGAATGCACTGAACATGCTGAAACCTTGAAGGGGGTATCCAATGCTGAAACAATGTTAGTTCATTTAAAAGAGCATGATTTTATTAGCAGAAAATCATCTGCCTGAAGTTTTTTAAAAAGTCGTGTTGCCAAGGAAACCCCAAATGTGGTAAGATTTCAGGATATTTTTGACCCCTCAGCTGTGACCCAGTTTCAACTGGCTACCCACTTTGACGTCAAAATGATGTCAAAGTGGGTACCTTGTCGCGCAATTCGAGTAAAATGCGCGCAAGGTATAATACATATTGTACAGTCTAGCGCGCAGCACAACTGCAATGCACGAAGCTGGGTACCCACTTTTACGTCATACCTCATACTCAAATTTTTTGGTCAACTCTTTTATGAGACTTTTTATGAGAAAATTAGCCAAAATGCATTGATTTTGATTGAAAATCATCAAATTTTTAATATTATTCTTCTTAGAATTCTATTCTCGATCATATATCAAAAAAAAAATTACCATTGTGTAATCACTGTAAGGAGGTGAAAATGAAACACTTTGGAAATGTATTCCTGTAGATGCTCATCCATTTGAAATTTTATGTCAGTTGGGTTGCCACTGATGCATAAGCTGTCATAAGTTATCCTTTGAAAAATTTCAGTTGCTGATTAATCAGGGCTGAAATTATTTTTATACATGTATATGTATGATATTATTTCATATTATATGAAGTGTCTGTATGATATGCTCAAAACCAAGAAGAGTGGGATTTCTAGAAATTCATCATCTACCATGATAATGAATCATACCTTTAAAAAAAAAAAGGTTACTTGTCAAGTTTTATTGTGTCACTTTCATATGAAAATGAGGCGAGAATAGTTTGAATAAGAGAGTGAGAGAGAGAGTAGAGAGGAAGAGAGTGGATGAATGGAGGAGGGAGAGAGAGGGGGAGAGACAGACAGAGAGAGAGAGAGAGTGGGAGGTAAAGATAGAAAGGGAGAGACTGTACCAGCTGGAAGGACAGACTGAGGGTGAGAACCTGAGAAGAAGACTGAACGAGAGAGAGAAGGGAAGATAAGGGAGAGACTGCACCAGCTGGAGAGAGAGAGGGGGGGGGGGGGGGGGGGGGGGGGGAGAGAAAGGGATGTTGAGATAGAAAGGAGGCCGTTACAGTACAGGGACTGTTACCAGCTGGAACGATGTTGGTATCAATATGCCTTTATCATTTTCAGTTATTTGATGTACGATAATAGATGTACGATGTAGATAAAATGCCTTGCTCAAGGGCATATTAGTGCCGTGTTGGGGATCAAACCCAGATTCTCGCCGTCTCCAGTCAAGCACCAAACCACTGGACCACGTTACGGCACCTGCCTGCCTGCGATTACGATAGCCCCAAACTGATGTATTATCGATACCGCATCCATCTTTGAAAAATCTGCTGAGGATCGGCTACAAAGGAGGGTTACTGGTAAGTTTTAACCGTTTCCAACTATATTTTGAGGCATAAGAACAATTTTTTCAAAGATAGTAGATATTTTAGATAAGATTTTATCTCAAACTGCTAAATAAAAAACGTTCCAAATAGCCAAGTGATGGAAGTAAAATACCCGTTTGATATCACGTATGTATTGCTTTTGTTCGGATTATCGTGGTCCCACGAATACATTTTTTCGTTTGTTATAAAATCTAGAACAGTTCTGATTATTAAATTTATGATGGGGGGACCATACTAGCCATAGGGCTTTTACTAAACACTGGGGTCGCGGCGCGCTGGAAAACACTCGGGTCGTGGCATGCTGGGTATGGGGCGCCAATTGTTAACTAGGCCTAAGGTATTCATGGTATTTGATCCCAAACTAGGCCTAGATCTAGATCTAGTAGAGTAGATCTACATTACAACGACAATACAAATACAACTTAAGATTTAGCCTAAATCTTAAGTTGTAATTGTATTGTCATTGTCATCAGCAAATTTCGCAGCGTTTTGCGTCCATTCCGAAAAAAACTGAACCTGCCGACAAGGGTCTAGAATTCCTCTTTTCGAGAGACGATGTCGTCAAAATTGTAAGTAAAATGTGATATCAAATTATTCTACAGATGGCATTTTGTCTTGCCAATGATGCAATTATCCTACTTTTTATGAATCTCTATTTTGTATTAATCATATGTAAACTGGCATGCGCCAAATTAGGTCTCGTTATTTCTGTAAAACTTTTCCAGGTCCACGATATGGCCCTAAATTTTAGGGTAACCCTGTAACCGATCATCGGATCGGACGCCGATACCAATCCAATCATGTCTGATCGGCTTCATTTTTCCAATTGCCGATCCCCCACACATGATCGGCAGGATCGGCTCCAACCTTCCAACTGCAGCGCTAGCATGCCCTTTGCACCTCTGCCGCTTGCAATTTGAGCCATGATGCTGGCCACTCCGAAGCAAAATGTGGCTGAACGAGAGCAAATCAAAGCCGAGCGTCAGTCTATGTCCTCAACTAAGGTCATCATAACTGCGAGGTTTTACAAGCAAACCACCCGACCAGAAGAAATAAAACACCCCGCAGCGATCACCATGAATGAACCACACCTGTTGAAAGTGAAGACAAATAATGTGGCGCGTGTAAAAATTATCAACATTCCGATCTCTCATTCCCAGGCTCATAAATCACTTTTAAAGCATCGAGAATGTTATTAGGGGCCCATCATGTCCACTGCTTTGTTTCCTGTTCTCGATTTAAAGACCTTTTATTTGCTCCTCAAATACGAGAAGAAAGAACAACTTTGTACTTTGGAAGAAGTGATGATAAAAGCATAATATTGTAAAAACACGTGCTGTTTATTATTTTTTATGTTACTTTCACAGAAAATTAGGGGGGGGGGGAATGCTCATCAATATTTTATTTTGTCATTGTTGTTCATCCCTTATTTTTCAAAATGTTGTGTTCCACTTTGATTTACATGCCTCTGCTTTCTCATTCCTCCTCTTGTTTCTTTTTCTTTTCTTATTCCTCTGCTATCTTCTCTTCGTCCCTCTTAGTAATATTTTGTTTGTATAAATTGTTTTAATTTTGACTATGTACTTTTTTTATTCTAATCTTATTTTAGCTGCCTGATGTATTAATCCAACTTTTGCGTTGCAATAAAGAACAAAAATACCCTGTTTCTCTTTCCACCTCTAGCTCTTCCTTCCTTCTCTCTCCAAGGCCTCCTTTTTCCTCTCCGTCTTTTCCTCTCTCACTGCCATTTTCTTATTTTGTTGCTTTCTCTGTCTCTCTCGCTCCTCCAGTCTCCGGCCTTCTCCTTTCTCCTCCCGAGGAAGGCCTACATGTATTCACCTTATTTTCTCCCAATGAGTGGCACACACATACATGCACACCCAACTCATATCGCATAACACTCCCTTTTCCACAAAAACAATGCCACGTGCTTTGTCCGCCTTGCCGCGTAATTCTATATGGGGCCAAACTTGTCAGGTCAACTATGGGTCAACAGACTTTCACACCCTGCATGCAGTCACCAAAATCACCTTCCCACACGCTTGTGATTGTTTATAAAATAACTTCAGAGATAAGGACAAGATGCCAGACATTCTGACTCTAAATCATTTTGTTTTGAAACTCTTGGCCAGGATTGATTCTTACACCCTCCCAGACCCCGCTAGTTGTTGTCAATCTGCCTCTTTTCCTCTTTCTCCAATCCAAAATTAAATAGGCAGGGCCTAGTAATAACTTGACCAATTACAGATTTGCCATTAATGCTCTGTTTGTTCGAGCTACCCAGGTATAAATTTTCCGTCTAGGCAAAGTGTGAGAACTTTTATTGATCTGCAAATGGCTGGGAAATAACTAGACCAATCAGAACTGGGATTCCCTGGATTTTTTTTTTTTTTTTGGTATTTTTTTCCATTGAAAATTCGAGACTCATTCTGATCAAAAAAGTTATGCTGAGAGTTAATTCTCCATAAATAATGTTTGATCCGTCCAAGCGGTTTTATCTTAGAGCACAGAGTTAACACATGCTCACTTTTCACCCTTCACAAATCACATCAGACCAATCAAATTATTCAGGCCTGTGTTACGTCTGTCAACAGCGAATCACTCCCTCCCTCTCGCTCTCTCTCTCTCTCTCTCTCTCTCTCTCTCTCTCTCCCTGTCTCCCTCCTTGAAAAAGGCTGACCACGTGCGTGCAGCGTGGTGAGCATATTTACATGTTTGTGCATGTAGCTACAGTAGAAAGGGGATCGGAGTCATGGTACTCCCAGGGGATAGATTACAGAGCTGACAATGATAGGAAAGCTGTTGTGACCACTAAAATAGTCTGAAACTATTCCAAACTGTCTTGGAAGGTCAACCACTAGACTCCCGAGGGAGGAGCGAGGGAGGAGCGTGCATGCGATAGAAGGGTCAGGTTCATGTAGCTGAGGACAAGGAAGGATGGGGGGACAGAAAATATAACACAAAGGGGAACCGCCGATCATGCCGATTATTTCAACCGATACCGATCAAGGGCATATGTGGACGGCTCCGATCATCCGATCCGATCATAGCTCTAACTTACAGGGTTATTTTAGGGCCATATCGTGGTTTAGGAAACCGCTCGTTCATTTGACGCACGCACTTGTGTACAAAAAGAGAATGGAGGTGGAAATAGGAAACCAATGTGTGTGACTGAATAAAGCGCTACTGTACAAAGTGAATGGTGGTTTCCTATTTCACGATAATGCCAGATTTAGTGTCAAAAGTTCGCTCAAAATTATATTTCTTTAAACTATAGAATTCACGAACAGTGAACCATTTCGTTACAAAATGAAATACAACGACGATTTTGCAACAAAAACCTACCATTATGAATAAACAGAAAGGATTTCTAATTATGATCTCTCATTAAGCCGGCATAATAGGCCGCATTAAGCCTGCTATATTCATTTCGCTCGGGCCATTGACTTTGTTTCGTTACAAACACTTTGTGCATAGCAGAGGGCGGGAGGATCAGTTGACCAGAGTATGCTTGTGGGCGTGGCTGTGAATATGTTAATAGTTTACTGTACAATGACTGTAGTTTTGGACCGAATAACCTAGTTAACACTTGGTGCACCATACCCAGCGAGCCCCGACCCGAGTGTTTTCCAGCGCAACGCAACCCGATTGTTTAGTAAAAGCCGACCATAGTTTGCACACATTTTAATTTTTTGAAGAAGGCAATTTTCAATCCATAATTTCTCAAATTTTACCAAAAATTATTTCATTTAAATGACACCAAAGACAAAGCAAGGTTTTAACCCATTTGTGACAGAGGTCCACATTTTGTGGTTTGGCCTAATATCTTTTGATGCAAAGCCCTAAAAATCATACCAAATACATGAGCAGAAAGAGCAAAAAATTCTACACTTAACTGTGCCCATTTTGGTTGCATCAATATTCGTTGTTTGATGCTGAAAATTTTTCAAAGGAAAATAAGCATTAAAATCCTTAAATTGGCAATGTGATAGAAAGTTTAAAATCACCGTTTTCCCCTGCAAATTGGCAACTTTTTGACTTTTCATCATAATTTCTGTCAATTTATATTCATTTCAGATACATGACGTTCTATAAGAAAAATGTAGCAATAAAATAAAAATGTTGGTATTGCCAATTTGAAGAATAAAAGCTGATCAAATTAGGCTTTAAATAATTCCTGTCATGAATGGATTAAACTACAAATGGGCGCAAGAAGAAGACTAATTTACGAAGAATTCCCAAGATATCACGATTGCAGAATTCGATGTCGTATCGCAACGCACTGGACCTGGAAAAGTTTTACAGAAATAACGAGACCTAATTTCGCGCATGCCAGTTTACATATGATTAATACAAAATAGAGATTCATAAAAAGTAGGATAATTGCATCATTGGCAGTACAAAATGCCATCCGTAGAATAATTTGATATCACATTTTACTTACAATTTTGACGACATCGTCTCTCCAAAAGAGGAATTCTAGACCCTTGTCGGCAGGTTCAGTTTTTTTTGGAACGGACGCAAAACGCTGCAAAATTTGCTGATTTTTCTGTAATAATTTCACAATTCCTTCCCAAATTTCAAAGAAAAGTGAGTCACAGGGTACATTTAGGTTGCTCTTTCCGTTGGTGTTATCAGATTTTCACAATCTTTTCTAGTTTTTGAGGTATGACCCTATGCACGAACTTTGGACCTGCGCGAAGTTAGGTCACTCTGCCATAACTTGCGTGCGCTAGCGTTAGTGCCCTGATCAAGCTGTCAAATGAACTGCATTCTCTCGAATAAGCTTGTATCAATTCTCTCGATCCATTTGCATTTTTCCTTGATCTTGATGTTAACTTGCAGATGTTTTCATAAAATTTATGGCAAATCTCGCCGTGAATTTCGTGAAAACATCTTTCCTGGCAAAATACCTTTTTTCATCCCTCAAAATACTGCATTGCTTTTGACAGGGTTGGCATTCCTGATGTTTTTATCTCCTGTTTATTTAGTGGCCCTCTTGTTCCACCATGGATCTCAGCTATCGAGACCGTCAGGGCTACTATAGCGAGCAGGACCCTCAGCAAAACATCCGGCACCACCATCACCAGCAACAACATCAGTTGCAACCACAGCAGCCACAGCTCCTACCACACTATGCCCAGCAACTCTCCCACCACCAGTCCCTGCTGCAGCCACATCTATCGCAACATCAGCTGCATCACTCTCAGCCTGCCTTTGTGCTGGACCAGCCGGAGCAGCGCAGGGCCAGGGAAGACTGTGCCAGTAGATTGGCTGGGCCACCCAGTATGCAGCAGCTAATCCCTGGTAAGTTTAGGTCATCAGCTAATAAGCGTGTGAATTCTCCATTGCAAGTGCAACCCTTTTGTGTGCATACCACTTAGGATGGAAGCACTTTAACAGTCCTAGCAATTGCCCTATATCGGCTAAATATCATTGAATCGATTGAATGGCTCAACGATGCGGCGCGTTCGTTAACTCTATTCTCGTCACAAGTCGCTCTACTTCATTTATCAAGGTCTGCAGATTTTGCAGACTCGTGTGAGTGTAGCATGCTTGCTTATACCGTATAGTTACGTACGCACTAAGCACACATGCCATGCCTGGAGTCGAGTCCGATCATTGAATCAACGGGACTGCACTCCAGCTGGAGAGTTATGTAATGCAATCTTCGCACACACAGATTACCTGGAAACTCCCTAACCTTGTCACCTCGTAGTCATGGTGACATTTCTCTCTCCCTCTCCCCGTCATGCTCATTCATGAAATTGTTCTCATCCACCGGTGTTCAAGTGAGAAGTTGTAGGTCCTAATGTACATTTTTGAAAGGCAGAGCAGGGAGACGGGGGTTTATTTTTATGCCTCCGCCCACCGTAGGTGGTTGCCGGAGGCATTATGCTTTCGGGTCGTCCGTCCATCCGTCCCGTTTCGTTCTTGCGATAACTTAAGAACCGTTTGACAGATCAACTTCAAACTTGGCTCGTGTATGCATATGGGAGGGACAATGATCTGAGTAGATTTTGAAGTGTCAAGGTCAAAGGTCAAGGTCATAGAGGTAATATCTGAGGAGATTACAGCTCACTCAACAGTGAGCTGAATGTACCGTGAGTGTTTTTACGCAGGCATGTCCAAGCAGTCTGGTCAATCGCCATAGACTTTCCATGTGAAAACAAAGTAGGTCGTAGTGAGCCAGATTCGGCAAATTCCATCTGTCTTCGCATTTTCTTCCATTAGGGGGAAATTCTATTTAGCCGATATAGGGAAATTGCTAGGACTGTTTAAGTAGCTTAGTGAAATGGCATTACGCGAAAAGACGCGTAAATAACGCGAAATGCATAGTGTTGTAGGTAATTGTTTGCATTCCAGATATATCTTTTCGCACTACTCTATTTCACTAAACTGTCTTAGAATAAGTATAAATGGTATTGAAAAATTGTTTTTGTCACTGTGCATCTGTATTGGTTTCAGGTAGTGTATACCTCTGGAACTAGGAGAAAATTATCATACTTCAAGGAAAAATGTGTTTTTCTTTCTGTTTTTCCTTTGTTCCAAGAATATGCTGTAATAAGGACACTTAAGAACCTACACCTCCAATCTTTATTTACTTACAACATTTATGTGAGAAGTCAGAGAAAGTTAATATGGCCCTCCTTTCTGTTTGAATGTCCTTTATCTTTTAGGTCATGGCACTCACAATCACCAGCCTCAGTACTCGGATCATACCCATCCTCTGCTTGCACAGCTAGGTTTGACCTGCCAGTCAGGCTACCCTCCTCAGACCAGCTCCAACAACCAGACCATGGTGGATACAACATCCAACAACCAGCCGTTTCTATCACCAGATTCCCCTTCCCCTCCACAACCCCAGGAAACCAGAGATGAGCCCATGGCTGCTGAGCCATCCATGGTTGACCAGTCCCTGACGGAACCACCCATGCCAGAACCACCACCACCACCAGCACCGCCAATGGAAGCTGGAACTGTTCCAGAATCACAGGTAGCACCCTCTGTTGCGGCACCGACGACACAAATGCCACCCACTGATGTTGAAAATGCGGCAGATTCCTCAGAAGCTACATCACAAGCCAGACCTGAAGCTGAATCCGAGTCCCAACCACAGCCCCAACCCCAAGAGGAAACCTCCACCAGTGCACCTAGTACCAGTGCCACCGAGGAACTGCCAAAGAAACCGGAGCCAACTGTCACATCCACACGGTCTAGCAAGATCTGGAAACCAGACCTGCCTCTTGGTTTGTCACTCAAATACATGCAAGGTGGCAAGAAGATTGCGGGTGTGAGGTCAGAGAAATCTCTGGAAAAGGGTGCAACCTTTGGCCCTTACAACGGGAAGCTGATAGCGGAACCTGTGGGTAGCCTTAAAGACTCTGCATGGGAGGTGTGTATTAGTAATTAGCATCCTTCTTATCTATTTAGAGCAGGGAAAAAATTACAAGAGGGCTTGGGGCGAATTCGCCCTCGAAATACGCAAAAGAGCCCTGGAAAACTTTAAAAGCCCTCAAATTCTTATAGGGTCCAATGTGAATTATAATACTGTTTAGAAAATTAGGGTGGTTAGGCTCAAAAAGTGCATTTCTATGCTCTGGATTTTAGGAAAAGTTATCTTTTTTATTTGCAATGTCCGACACACTGCAACCCATATTGAAATAGAGTTTTCATCTTGATAATTCAATTTCCTTCTCAAGAAGGTATATGTGATATAGCATAGTGAATTTGATTTTTATATTTTACAAATTAGGTTAGAGAATGAATGCATATGACTTTTTGATTTAGAACAATGTACGATGGAATTTCCCCTAGTCATTCCACAAGGCTTGTTGGCTTAGTGTCATTGAGAAATCAAAATGGTGATGCCTAAATATGAATGTGTATCTGCAGCGGTATCATTATGTATATGAGGATATTACTTTATGTTCATTCTCAAAACTAGGTAATAAGGAGTAAAAAGAATTTATGACAGGTACCCTATCATTGGTATCTGTGCAGTTGTGTGTGTGTGTGTGTGGGGAGGGGGGGGGGGGATGAGTCTTTGTGTAATGTGTTTATCTCCATTAAATGGGTTTTTTTGTTGTTGATGTTTGGGTTTTTTTGGCAGCTTTGTCTCAGAGGTAAAGTCTTTGTGTATGTTGATGGCCAGAACAAGACCTTCAACAACTGGATGGCCTTTGTTGAGAGTGCAAACAGTGAAGAGGAGCAGAATCTTGAAGCATTCCAATCCTATGGGGATATCTACTTCAGAACTACAAGGGTCGTTGAACCAGGAAGTGAGCTGAAAGTGTTCTACAGTGACGAGTACGCCAATCATGTAGGCTTCAAGAAGAAACTCTGTGACCTGGTATATAATAAAGGTATGGAGTACTAATTCCGTGTGTTAACCAGTTGAACTCCAAGCTTGAGATAACTCAGGCTAGGGTCTGCGGAAATTGCATGTTAATACTTAATCAAATGGTATTCAACAGGCTAATATAACATGCTGATGATCTAATGCTTTGAATGCATGACATAACTTAATCACATAAGGTAACTTGGATTTGTCTGAAACCAGCTAAACAAGCAGAGAGGGCGAGCAGAGATGGTCTTTGACCATTTTCTGATAGAACCCTCTCACAAAGTGAAATGCAATCTAAAGCAAAAGCTAGATGATATTGTACATTTAACCCATACCCATTATTACCAAGCTGTTTAGCCACCTACTCCCTGAGGTAAAAGTTTTTCTCTTTAATGGACATCTCACATTTGATCTTAGTTGTCATCTTACTATCTCTGTTGGGAGCCTGGTCAGTCGAAGATTAGTTCTATGACCTTCTGAGCAAAATTATTTGTATTGATGAAGAATATCAGCATGCTTATTTGTGTCGTATTGATGATGGTCAAAACCAAGGAATTTCACAAAATGTAAAAAATGCAAGAACAGGTTCAATCAATGATAATTCTTGATGTTGATCAAGAGATCTTCCTCAAGATGCAAAAAAATAAATAGAAATAGGTAATACTTGCATGCTTTTTTTATTTCTCATTCATCTTCCAGAAACAAAGACCTTTCCATGTAGCTCATGCTACAGGACTAATGCTTCAGCTAAGCGTATGCTGCGTCACATGAGGATCAACCATGACCCTGATAGGATTGGTGCGATGAGACCAGTCATCACATGGGAACCTGTGGCTTCGACTGAGAATGCAGAGAACGAAGACCCTGAGATGGCTTCAACTGCCAATACAGTGGATGAACGCTTTATCTGTACAATATGTGGGAAGAATTTCCCTACTAGCAGAAGACTTGCTGCCCATGAATCTACACACTCTTCCAGTGCTGATCAGGCGTGTCCCATGTGTGGTGAGACACATACAAGCTCTAGAAGTCTTGCCAAGCACATGAGGACTCATAAGCCAAAGCCCTTTGAATGCCAGTCCTGTGGAAGCTCATTCGCCTCTCAGAACCATCTAACCAGGCATAAGAAACTGTCTCATACATTCAACCATAGCTGCAGAGTGTGTGGCATACAGTTCATCAAGAAACGTGAGTGCAATAAGCATGAGAAGACCCATCCCGAATGGACAGCATTCAAACCGCTCAGGAAGAAAGCCAGAAAGACAAGGAGAAGGGTTAAGAAAGGGCAAAATGAGAGGGAGGAAGAAGTAGAAGAAGAGGAGGAGGAGCCAGAAGCTGAGGAAGAGACGGAGGAGATCAATCCAAATCTGCCAAAGGATATGCTTGGAAAGAGAATCAATTACTATGATAAACCACGCCCTTACAAGTGTCGCTTTTGCCCTAAGAGATATCTTTCCAGGAACAAGAAGCTTGCTCATGAAGCTGAAGCACATACCAAGGAATGTCAATTTAAATGTAAACACTGCCCTGCTGTATTCGCAACAGAGTTTCGATATGTGGAACACTCCAAGAGGCATGTGCAGAATCGACCATTCCAGTGTCAGTTCTGCCCAAACTCCTTTGCCTCGGAGAATGCGCTGAAGAACCACATGGGTGAGCACACAGGATTGAAACCGGTGAAATGTGAGGTTTGTGGGAAGGGCTTCAGGACCCGTCACATCATGAATGCTCACAAGCGTCGCATGCACAAGGTCAGACAGATGCGTTTCTCATGTTCCTTCTGCAACAAACCCTTCGCCGACAAGGGTAACCTAGTCAAACACGAGCGTCGCCATAAAGGAATCCGACCGTACGTTTGCCTAACTTGCGGCAGGGGCTTTGCCACAAACTACAGCTTGACACAGCATTCATACACGCACACCAAAGAGAAGAAGTTTGGTTGCCCTCAGTGTGATAAGCGTTTCACCCTCAATGAGCATTTGACAAACCACATCTATAAGGTACATACTGCGAGTCAGAAAGAGCAACCACCACAGCAGAGTATTCACTCCTTGACCATTGGTCACCGGATTCCCATTCCACCTCCTCCTCAGCCAAACCAGCATCCAACTCTACCTTCCACAACTCAACACTATCAGATGCCACAGGCACAGTGAAGTACATGTATTCCTTGTAGACATTCATTTGCCAAATGCTAATCATCATTACACCAGCTAAGTTGTCCTTTCTTAGAAATTTTTAGTGAAAGCTATCGTACATGTAGTTTATCCTCATAACTCTAAGATATCCATACTAGAAGAAAATGACCGAAAGGAGTTCATCTCTTGCAAGGACATGAATAAAGTTTATTCATGTGTGATTTACTGGAATCTTTTGAAGATGCTATGCTATATTGCCCTATTGGGTAATGAAGGTTTTGTAAACAGGATCATGGAATGGAATGCTTAGTTGTACCAACATGAAGATGTCTCATATGAACCGTTATTCAGTATTGTATATTATATAACACCTAAATACATCCCTGTCATTTGATTGGTTGTTTGATATTGATCATTTGTCCCATTGCACTATGACGTCATCATTTGTACAATTGTGGCTCCATTTACCGTGCAATCTTGGATCCATACAATTTGCTCCATTGCACGAATGCCGAGAGCCCGGCACACTACGTACGTAAAACGCTTGCGTTTGCAATGTGTACCACGAACAGCGTATAGCGCTATTGATTTATTGCGATTTGATCTATTTTTAGGAGTCATATAAAACAAATAATGTTTTTTCATTCGTGTAATGGACAGAATATTTAATTCAGTGAAAGATGAAATTATTGATCCATTCAACTCGGCTGCGCCTCGTTGAATGGATCATTTCATCTTTCACCTCATGAAATATTCTGTCCATTGCACTCATAAACATTCATTATTTGTATAAAGAGGTAGCCAAGACTTGATCACGGGTTCGTAGAGTCAATTTACTTGTACTTCCGTCAGGAGGGATTTCATGTAAATATGAACAAAAGGTTTAACTCAAGAATGTAAATGTGTACTTCCAGCGGTTGAAAAGTCTTGCACATGCACTATTATATGACACCTAGATAGATCCCTGTCATTTGATTGGTTGTTTGATATTCATCATTTGTCCCATTGCACTATGACGTCATCCATCGTGCAAAAGTGGCTCCATTTACCGTGCAATTTTGGATCCATACGATTTGCTCCATTGCACGCTGGCCGAGAGCCCGGTACACTACGTACGTAAAACGCTTGCGTTTGCAGTGAACAGCGTGCTAGCGTATAGCGCTATTGATTTATTGCGATTTGATCTATTTTTAGGTGTCATATAAAACAAATAATGAATGTTTTTTCATTCGTGCAATGGACAGAATATTTCATTCGGTGAAAGATGAAATTATTGATCCATTCGACTCGGCTTCGCCTCGTTGAATGGATCATTTCATCTTTCACCTCATAAAATATTCTGTCCATTGCACTCATAAACATTCATTATTTGTATAATGACCAACTTAGAATGTGCAGGCTGTGAAAATTACCCTTCCACTTGTCTCTACAGGACAACAAGCCTGCTGATACTTGAGAGGCAAGTAAACTAAACTTTCAGTTATACTTCCCTGGTTACTTGCTACTTAAAACAAAGGAAAACGAAGCATCTCATATCTGCATCCTCTCTCAGACTGGGAAAGAGTTGTAAAATGTGGTATGGCAGGTTTATGTAAGTGTACAAAAGAATAAACTTCCTGAGTCGGCAATACTTGCTATAAAGCATTCTGAGGCAATGGCGTAGCTAGAATTTCATTTTGGGAAGGGCAGTAGTGAGCACGCAAAGTGCGCTCCCTTGGGAAGGTGCAGGGAGGGGGATATTTCGGAAGCTCTGATGTTTCTTTTGTCATTGTTCTTTGTCTCTTCCCGCGTGCTCTTTCTGTGTTCTTTTATCTTTTTATCTTCTCGCTCACATTTTTCTTCTGGTGTTTTGGAGGGAGCGAACTTCCCCATTGCCTCCCCCTTGGCTACGTGGGTGTTCTGAGATTATCCTATTTATAATTGTACCAACTATTTTTTGTGTATTTACCATACCAATCCTGTCTTGGCTAAAAGTGATTAGGTTTTTTGTAAATGATACTTTATTATGGGCTGTTTCTTTTTAAAGTGCTCAACAAAATGTAGTGTAGTTCAGCCATCTGTCTTGCCCTTGTATTTAAAGGTAATCTTGAGTATTGGTAATGATACCATGTTTTCAAGGGTTCGATTTTATTTTTCCCATCATGGAAGCCAGTTTGTATTTCAAGAGGAAAATGATCAGAAACCATTGTGAATTGTTGATAATGGGTAATTTGGTATCAAGAATCTTCATACATTTTTTTTTGTTGTTGTTAAGACCTCTGTGATAGATTTACATACATGTATTAAGGTCGTTATCTAGTTGCCACTGCCCTTAATGAATAGACGTCATTTCTTGATGAGAAATAGTGGATTAGATTTATATTGTAATAACTGTTCCTTGCAATCTAAGTGTATCAAACTATGTATGTCATATGAAATAATATATCCTTGTACATAATTTTAATGTTGTACAGAAGTAGATGGATGTCTTAGCAATGTATGAAGTTGTATCATGACGTTTGTGGAACTTGCATGTTAACTGTATGCTGGTATGTTATGTAGGTAAAAGAGGAACGGTGTCATGCTATTGAAGCATGCTACTTAAAAATACATAGAAATAAATTGTATTTGGATAGTTTTGATGAATGGAGTGCTGCCAGCATTGAATGAACAGAATGATTCAATTTACCAATAAATTATCTGTTGAAAAAGGTCAGAAACATTGATATTTATTAAACAATGACAAGTGAAATTATCATTTTTACATTGTATCTATGATTATGGAATTATCATTAGGCAAATTCATCATGTATTTTCATTATTTTTTAGTGAATCTTAAAGGGCACAAGACCACCTAAAATGGGTCAGTCTGGTCTCTCTACTTTTACTGGAAATCAATTCATACTCACAGTTAACCCATTCGTGACAGGAATTATTTAGACCCTTATTTGATCAGCTTTTATTCTTCAAATTGGCAACACCAACATTTTTATTTTAGTGCTACATTTTTCTTATAAAACGTCATGTATCTGAAATGAATATAAATTGACAGAAATTATGATGAGAAGTCAAAAAGTTGCCAATTTGCAGGGGAAAATGGTGATTTTAAACCTTCTATCACATTGCCAATTGAAGGATTTTCGTGCTTATTTTCCTTTAAAAAATTTTCAGCATCAAACAACGAATATTGACGCAACCAAAATGTGCAGTTTGTGTAGAATTTTTTGCTCTTTCTGTTCATGTATTTGGTATGATTTTTAGGGCTTTGCATCAAAAGATATTAGGCCAAACCACAAAATGTGGACCTCTGTCACGAAAGGGTTAAGAAATTTCAAACATAGAGTAATTTTATCACATCTCACTATGCATGGTGCTCCTCTAAGCTGCATTGTATATCCTTTGCTCTTACTCCATCAAAATGTATTTATTGAGTTGCTGAGTGTCTGGTATGTGAGGTAGAAAAAGAAAAGATTTAATATTTTGTCTGTCACAGCGTCATAGCATAGCTGCAATTCCATTCTTATTGGCATGTAGACAAATTGTTTTTGAGATACTGATCATGAAAACTGCGAATAAACAAGATGTGAACAATCTCAATTAATATTATCATTCATTATTAAAGTTCAGTGGAAACTCAATATAAAGAGATCTGATATAAAAATATTCCTGGTAAGGTACCGTAATGTTCCTGTTTCAGCTCGTATATTCCATTGTTTTTTCATCCTGATGTAACAAGATTCCTGCTATAACGGGGTAATTTTGACGGTCCCAAGGACCTCATTATGCCTCCGCTCACCGTAGGTGGTTGCCGGAGGCATTATTATACTGAGTTTTCATTGTGACCCTTGGATCTCTCCAAATTGAGATGCACAGGAGTACCACAACACCAGGGTTTTCATTTACTCTTCATCAAGTAGTGCAGTGGTTTCTTAACGAGCAATGGCTGTGATTCTCCTCCACATGGGGCTTCCGTTTAAAGGAAAATGAAATCCTGGGGAAAAAATCAATTATAATGAAAAGAGAGGATAAAGAGAAGATGCTGCCTTTCTCTTTGTGAACTCAACATATGTTGGGGGGGGGGGGGGGGGGTAGGACCTTTTTTTGCTGCTCATATCTCTGCATTATAAGTCTAATCTACCGTTCCTCCAATTAACCGCACAAAAATTGTTTTCAAACAATATCGCAGAGGTGCATCCTCATTACTTGAATGAGAACATTAGGGAATTAAACCTTTACTTAAAGTATGAACCATCCTGTTTCCTATTTTGTGAGCGAGCGAAGCGAGCATGCCGAAAATTCTACTTTCTAGCTGTAAAAGAAATGCTATTTGTTGTCAAAGTACGCTCAAGCAATAAAGATGTTTGACTAATTCAGCACCTCACTGGCCTAATAAATGTTTACTTTCCTAAACCAGACTATATTTCAAATATTGCAAGCGAGGGAGGCGAGATAGGAGAAAACACATTCTTTTAGTGATGAAGTGTTATTTTGTCATCAAAATCCACTATAGGTCTATAGAATATCTACATTACATATTCGAGTGAGCGCAGCAAGCGAGGCAAAAAAATTACATTCTTTGATAGCCCCAAAGATATGTAAATAGTTTTTGATCACCTAATTGTCAAATAATGATGCTTTATGGCGTATCGCTTGCCATCTAAAACCGTTTTGTTTCTATGAGCGGGCGAAGCGAGTTACCGACAAAAACTCTGTTTCTTTCTAATAAAATGTAGAATTTCCACTAAAATAAATTAGATGAATTTCATGATGTACCATTTCCCTGTATTCGAGAAAAGCTTTACATCTCGCCTTAAAATATTACAATATTCGGACTTATTGCTGAGGGAATAAGAGGCGCTTGCCTCCGTATCTTGTTTTTATGAGCGAGCGAGCGAAAAAGGGCTATTTTTTTCAACATTGAGAACAGCTGGGTTCTAGGTTTTTTTGAGGATTATAGGAGGCTATGAAATTTTTCATGTTTTTCATGGTGAATTATTTGGGGGATGATTGTACAGGCCATCCCCCCCTGACCGAAATATTGGGGGGGGGGGCGGGCTATATCCCCCCATCCCCCGGGATCGACACCCATGAGTACACCTGCACATTCCAATTAGTTATATTGCAGGAGATACCCCGAGGGTCAAGTGAGTGATTAGGTTTGCTTTTCCCCTCCCAGGAATAGACGTTGCCAAATAATTATAATAATGATAACATGTCTATTTGAAACATTTTGACCCATACTGTGATGATGGTGTACTATATTTATCAAAAATGCATTTTCTTTTGCATCCACTGTACGTATAATAGATTACCTTGCTTTGAGAGTTAGAAGGCCCCTGACAGTGTGAGTTAATGCTCTTCTCCTTCTAGGCAAACAACTTTTCAGCAGGTTTCTCAACTATTTTAAATGGAATATCTGTTTTAGGACCTGCATTTAATAATGTACCATCTTGTGTGCTCAAAGCCTTTGCTTTTCATTGTCCATGTTCACTGTTGTAGCCTTGTCAATAAAATTATGCAGACTAGAAATCATACATTTCTTTTTTATCTGTTTTGTATCTTTTTTTTCTGTCTGAGGCTACACGGACTGACTGAAGCAAGATATTGCTAATATTCAATATCAGTCGTGAATATTGCTTATCCAAAATCTTTGGAGAAATTGGGGAAACTGTACTTTTATAACAATTTAAACAGACATGACATATTCACCTTAAAAGCCTGAATACATGCAAGATAAAGAACGGAACAGAATTTTGGCAGCTGTCATTTTAATGAGTTTATAAGACACTTGCAACTGCATTTTGACCCATACTGTGATGATGGTGTACTATATTTATCAAAAATGCATTTTTCTTTTGCATCCACTGTATGTATAATAGATTACCTTGCTTTGAGAGTTAGAAGGCCCCTGACAGTGTGAGTTAATGCTCTTCTCCTTCTAGGCAAACAACTTTTCAGCAGGTTTCTCAACTATTTTAAATGGAATATCTAATGTTTGAGGACCTGCATTTAATAATGTACCATCTTGTGTGCTCAAAGCCTTTGCTTTTCATTGTCCATGTTGATTGTTGTAGCCTTGTCAATAAAATTATGCAGACTAGAAATCATACATTTCTTTTTTTATCCGTTTTGTATCCTTTTTTTTTTCTGTCTGAGGCTACACGGACTGACTGAAGCAAGATATTGCTAATATTCAATATCAGTCGTGAATATTGGTTATCCAAAATCTTTGGAGAAATTGGGGAAACTGTACTTTTATAACAACTTAAACAGACATGACATATTCCCCTTAAAAGCCTAAATACATGCAAGATAAAGAACGGAACAGAATTTCGGCAGCTGTCATTTTAATGACTTTATAAGACGCTTGCAACTGCATAATAACCATAGTGTACCTTTACAAACACTTGCATTGCTTTCATATAAAGCACTTTTTACAGCTTGCAGTAATTTCAAATGATAATGATCAGATCCAAACTATCAGCAATATAACAGAATAATGGAATAGTGGGAGATGGAAATTTAAAAGGATGTTATGTAATCAGACTCGGGTGCTTTAAAAAATGGGACAGTACCTTAAAACTTTACTACCTCTCAATAATTATCACAAAATATTTATAAACAACATGGAACTGAACAGATTAAAGATAAGAATTATATGATCCATTTGACTGAGAGATAAATGGTGAGATAAATCAGACAAGTACGTTGAATTATGTTCTTTGGTCATCACTTCAAATATTGTTTTGTCATCACTTCAGCACTTCAGTTTTCTTGTTCAGGCCGATTTATCCAGAGATACTGATCTAGAGTGCAAAGTAAAAACATTTTTTTTTAATACTTCATTGTTCATATTGTTTTTGCTTTGTAATGTTTCTTATGTAAATGAAGAAATTTGGCAGGTAGATATAAACACTGAAGCATATTGGACATATAAAACTGAATAACAAAATTATGTGACCCCTCCCTTTTGCACATTTCAGCATGGAATTTGAACAACGTGATGTCATTTGGCTCCCGCTTTCTTTCATTTGCTCACATTTCAAAGACAACTATCTTCTCTATTCTCTCATTTCAACTTTCTCAATCCTTCCTTTCTTTTACCTCTCCCTCTCCTTCCCTCCATCCTCTCGCTCCCTGTTGCACTTCCTCTTTCCCTCTCTCCCTCCCTCCCTCCCTTGCTCTCTCTCTCTCTCTCTCTCTCTCTCTCTCCCTCTCTCCCCTTTAGCTATGCACACTCCTGATAGTGGGGTGTAACATAAAGAGGTACAGTCAATCTTACAATCAATTGTAACCCTTTAGTATATGGTTTGCCATAGACTTACGATTGATATCAATCATAAGATTGATTGTATTTTTTATGTTACACCCCCCTGGATAGAGACTCAATAAAGGACCAAAATCAACATCAGAGCTTACATTGTCACATATATTACTGCCATCATCGATATACTAAAAGTTTACATAATTCCTCAACCTACATGTTGAGGATTACACGCACCCAGGGAGAAAGGAATCATGGTTACTTTTGGAATACAATGTACCAAAATTACACATTATACATGCATCAAACTTAAAATATCTCCATCTCTCCCCCTCTCCCTCCCTCTCTCAACTCAACCCTCTCTCTCCCCTTTCTCTCTCTCTCTCTCTCTTTCTCTCTCTCTCTCCCCCTTTCTCTCTCTCTCTCTCTCTCTCTCTCTCCAGGGGATACTTGCAGAGCTGGTGGTACTAATTTGAATTTGCCCCCACCCCCACCCCCACCCCTCCAAGGCCCCTGGAAGAGCTTTCTTTTTTTTCAATAAGAAAAGAAGGCTTTTAGCACAGACACAGACAGTAATTACACATAAATACAATACAGATGCATACAAAAAACAGCAGTTTCTATGTACAACATACATGTACATGCTCACTTCAATGGTACATGTACAGGAGTAAAAAAAAAAAAAAACATTAACCCATTCATGGCAGGAATTATTCAATGCCTAATTTGATCAGCTTTTATTCTTCAAATTGGCAACACCAACATTTTTATTTTATTGCTACATTTTTCTTATAAAACGTCATGTATCTGAAATGAATATGAATTGACAGAAATTATGATGAGAAGTCAAAAAGTTGCCAATTTGCAGGGGAAAGCGGTGATTTTAAACTCTCTCTCACATTGCCTATTAAAGGATTTTAATGCTTATTTTCCTTTGAAAATTTTTCAGCATCAAACAAGGAATACTGACGCAACTAAAATGGGCACAGTTTGTGTAAAATCTTTTGCTCTTTCTGCTCATGTATTTGGTATGATTTTTAAGGGCTTTGCATCAAAAGATATTTGGCCAAACCACAAAATGTGGACCTCTGTCATGAATGGGTTAATACAACATACAGTACTGGTCAAAATTATTAAAACACATGCTAAAAAAGACTAAGTTTGATTTTGACTTGTTAATCGATATTTTGACTGATGTAGATCTACATTTCCTTGTCGCTGAATTATGCAAATGGTACTAATCATGTGAAAGATTTCAGTCACTGTCATGTCCATATTTGGTAGAAAAATGTGCCAAGCTGTAATAACTGCATGTGGTGTGGGAAGTAATATTGAAGAAACTTTGACTGAAATCTGCTTATACCAGACATCATGAGAGTCTATAAGGCTTACTTATAGTCTGGATACTCTGGAATTACCCGATTTCTTTATTTCACAACAGGAAGTTGTGGTAATATGGAACTAGATATTGATAATTAGTAATTTACCTCATTTAAGCAGGTGTTCCAATAATTTTGATCAATACTGTATACCTGTACCTGAACTCTGTCCAGTCAGAGTAGTCATTGAGTTGATAAAATTTACAATTAAAAGGTTCAGGTAATTAATCCATGACATCAATTTAGTATATGTAACAAGGACAGAACGTACCCCACAAGTTTATGGTAGATCAGTAACACAAAGTAAGCTATTTGCCTTTGAATTCATACATGGGTTTCTTCATCACATACAAAGAAATGATAGACTTGTTAAATATCTGAAATTCTACAAAAAATACTGGAAATATGGGCATAAAATGTTACTTGAAGTTCTAGATGACATAAAATGGCTCCATTCTGTGGTGTTTGTAAGCACAACAATATCCACTGTTTCCAAAAGAGCTTTTTGGGGAACAGCAGAAATTTAAATCTTAAAGTTTTGCTCAAATGTGGCAAAACTTACATCCCAAGTCCCAACAGATTCCATTCTACTGTGCTTTCCACAATGTGAGGAGCGTTTCTTGAAGTGTCTTGTCAGTGATTTTTACTTACAAATTTGCTCTCAACCAATCAGATGCGAGGATTTCAGTAGCTTATAACAGTTGTCAGTAAAAGTCACTGACAAGACACTTCATGAAACACTCCCCCAATATCAAATGATGATTCAACTAAAGGTTTGTTCACATATGAAGCGGCAAATCCCCAAGGTAATCCCCAACATTTTTTACGCCCACTGAATGGTTTATGAGGCAGAAAAAAAAAAAATCTCCAATGCAAAATCACTTTTTTACCTCCTGGTGGTAAAAGGTATGGACCAATCAAAGTTATAAAGTTACTGCAAAACCAGCTTGCAAGTGCAACTTTGGACTTTCTTTCATTTGAGCCAGAACTATTATTGACACGTCTAATACTGCGCACCTTGTTATTACAAGCGGCACGGTAAAAAATAAAGTAGTGGGGGCTTTCCTTGTGAGTATGCCCCTGGATATCTGAATACTTGAAAAGTACAATTTAAATTTCAAGAAACAAAGAATCTGTCATTTTCATATCAATCATGTGCAATTCATTTGTATTCAGAATACAGGCATACAACACAACACTGTACTTCTGATTGCTTATAAATCATGGAAGAAAAGTTTTACAATTTCAACTTCTGATTGCTATAGTCTATTCACCGAGACTGTGAGTAACTTATACAGTCAAACCTGTTGAGGTACAAAGACCACCTGTATAGAAAGATCACCTGTCCATAAAGACTGCAATTTTTTTTGCCTTTGATTATTCTTCCCATTGAAACATATATTACAGGAACGAGTCCATAAAGACCACCTGCTCATAGACAGTCAGTCCACAGGTCTGTATGTTAATGAGCAAACAGGCAGGATTCATGCAGATCCTCTCATGGCCAAATCTTCCACCCTACCAAATCTCATGAATCATCAGATTTTCTTTCTTTCTGGAAGAATTCAACTATTTTATCATCAAGTGAAATCATTGGTTATTATACCAATGAAAAGATTAATCATCACATTTGTGTATTCATTTTAATAACATATTTGGGGAAATATGTGAAATTTAGGGTGAAAAGGATGCTTCCATAGACAATTCCCTTCCTCTCATTTCTCTTGCTCATTGTGCAAAACTTTTTATTTTGAGCCCAAATAATATTTACATTACAATAAAGCTGAGTCTGGTGAAAGAAGCAACCTTTTGCAGACCTGGAGACTGACTGCAGAAACTGATTTCTTGTCTACCTTGAGTGGTCTTTACAGGTTTTACTGTATCATATTTCTATGCACTTATCAAATACTCTCGCCCTGAACTGACACTATCATAGACACAATGAGGCATTACATAATGGAAACCAAAATGTCAGGGTTGGCATTACAATACAATTACAAAAATATTTCCAAAGGTTTCCAAGAACCTTAACAGAGGAAGTCTACGGCAATGGCAGGGTACATCTTGGCAAGCAATTGCATAATAGATTATCAAGAAGACTTTGGGACCATCTTGAAGTTATGACTCGTTTACGTATGACACGGTAAACCTCCATGGCAATTAAAAAACTGTTGTCTGTTGACAAGTATGATTTGGAGAGAGAAAGAAGAATGTCCATAACACAGGTCAGTTAGTTTGTCCATTTACATACAGAAACTCCTACCTTTTTGTCATTTATTTTGCCGAAGCAGGACTTTGAAAACGAGGCTAATCGTGTCATATGTGAACGGGGCTTTAGAGTTGTAGCTGTGGCTGCATGGGGATATCTGCGAGCTGTGTGGCAGGAATACTGGCGGTACTCTGAGCTTGGGCATGTTGAGTTTGTGCACCCTGTGTTTTAATGGACGTATGCTCCTTATAGATGTGATTTGTGAGATGCTGGTTCAGGGTAAACTTCTGCTCACAGTGTGGACATTGAAAATGCTTCTCTTTGGTGTGAGTATATGAATGGGAAGTTAGGCAGTAGTTACTT
Organism: Echinometra lucunter; assembly: GCA_029962745.1. Lineage (NCBI taxonomy): Eukaryota > Metazoa > Echinodermata > Echinoidea > Camarodonta > Echinometridae > Echinometra > Echinometra lucunter. Next base: position 5,367,933 of record CM057162.1, read on the forward strand.
GTGAAGCCTCGACCGCAAATGAGACAGACGTAGGGCCTGATGCCCTTATGACGGCGTTCATGCTTAATTAGGTTTCCTTTGTCAGAGAAGGGTTTGTTGCAGAAAGAGCAGGTGAAACGCATCTGTTGGACTTTATGCATGCGTCGTTTGTGGGCGGTCATGAAGTGGCGAGTACGGAAGCCCTTTCCACAGACATCACATTTGACAGGTTTCAGACCTGTGTGTTCACCTTGGTGGTTCTTGAGGGCACTCTCCGAAGCAAATGCTGCAGGACAGAGTTGACACTGGAACGGACGATTCTCAACATGTCTCTTCACATGCTCCACGTAACGTATCTCCGTGGCGAATACAGAAGGACAGTGTGTGCATTTGTAGCGGCACTTCTTGGTGTGTCTTTCAGCCTCATGATCAAGTTGAGCTTTCCTCGAGAGATATCGCTTTGGACAGAACCGACATTTATATGGCCTTGGCCGGTCATAATAGTTGATTCTCTTACCAAGCATATCTTTTGGTAGATTAGGATTACTCTCAATATCCTCTTCTTGATTCTCACTAGGTTCTTCTCCCTGCTCAGTGTTCAGAAAAAGAAATTCTCCATCTTCATTGTCATCATCGCTATGTACCACTTTGTTCCATCTCTCCTGTTTCCTGGCCCTTCCTGGAACAGCCTTGAAGTTCTTCCAGTCCGGATGCATCTTTTCATGCCTATTACACTCACGCTTTTTAACAAACTGAAGCCCACACACTCGGCACTTGTGGTTGAAGGTGTGCGATAGCCTCTCATGTCGGCTCAGCAGATTCCTGGTGGTGAAGGCATTTCCGCAAGACTGGCACTTGAAGGGTTTGACCTTGTGAGACACCATGTGTTTGGCAAGATTGTTGGAGTTGCTAAGGCTTTCCCCACATATAGGACAAACGTGTTCCTCACTGTACTCATGGAAGGTCTCATGAGCAGCTAGTCTTCCACGGGTCGGAAAGTTCTTGCCACATGTAGTGCAGATGAATCTCTCATCCACCATACCCGACCTGCTGGTTGATAACACCTGCGTCTTCTTGGGAGTTGGTGAAGGCAACTTGGCTGTCTTTGCCACAACAGGTTTCTCATTCTCTGCATTCTCAGAGGCAGTTCGAGGCTCCCAAGTCAACACAGGCCTCATATCGTTGGCCCTGTCAGGGTCATGACTTATCTTCAAGTGCCTTAGAAGACGCTTAGCTGAGGGGTAAGTTTGGTCGCAAGAACTGCATGGAAACCTGCCAGATTCTGCAAGAAAATGAAGAGGAAAATCAAATGTAAATTTGCTTATCCCTCTACTAGTTTGAAGACAATGTCATATTTAAACTACCGGTAAGTATCCCCCCCCCCCCCCCCAACAGGAAGTGTTTCCTATTAACAGTCCCTTTAACCAAACTGATATGTCTGGCTTCTTCAGGATATCATGCCTTTTAAATCTAATCTTAAACTTATTATAATAACAATCTGAACCAAAGCCTAAAACCCTACATTCCCGAAACTGAGCCCAAGAAAACGATTGATCATTTGGTTAGCTGGGCCCTGTTTCATAAAACTTGTTATCAGTAACATCTGCCACATTTCTATGACAAATTTGCTCTCAGCCAATCAGATGCAAGGATTTCAGTCGATTATAACAGTTATTGCAACTTGTTACTGATAACAAGTTTTATGAAATGGGGCCCTGGTGATGGTTCCAAAGAAAAGCTCTAGACCAAAACCTTTAAAAAACCCCATAATTACGAGCCCTAATCCTATAGTCTTGATAAAACAAAGCCTCTGCCAAATTTCACATGTTCAATAAAGAATCCCTTCCCAAACCAAACTCAGAGCTGCCAACCCCAACAGGAAAAAGAATCCTATTCTGTACTTCCTTTTATCCTATTTTCATGCCAAAAATCCTATTTTTGATTGAAAATTTAAGAAATACAGCAGTGTGATTCCCCTTTCACTCGCTATGATATCCTAAAGAAAATACAAAATAATATGTATGACTTACGTAATTATTTTGATCCTAACTCTTCTACATTGTACTTCTTTTATTGAAAATGATCTACAGTACAAAATACACAGGTAGAGTACACTGAGCATTGGGATAAACTTAAATGTTTATAAAATAACATAAAAACAAGATGAAATAAAGGTAATCAAATATCAATGTCAGAACTTTCAAAAATCTTATTTTCATTGGAAAAATCCTATTGTCATATTCTCTCCAAAAAATCCTGCTAAATAGGATAAAATCCTACTACTTGGCAGCTCTGCAAACTATAACACTAAGAAAATATGTAACTAATACTCCACATGTACCTCTTTTCAGAGCAAGTTCACTCAGCTTTGTCTTGAAGCCTACATGACTGGCATACTCATCGCTGTAGAACACTTTCAGCTCACTTCCTGGTTCAACGACCTTTGTTGTCCTGAAGTAGATATCCCCATAGGATTGGAATGCCTCAAGATTCTGCTCCTCTTCACTGTTTGCACTCTCTACAAAGGCCATCCAGTTGTTGTGACTTCTGTTCTGACCGTCAACGTAAAAGAACACTTTCCCTCGTAGGCAAAGCTGAAATTACAATTAAAAAAAACAAACAAAACAAATTTATGTAACTACAAAATATTTGGGAATATGAAATGTTAAAGCACTCGGTGTAGGGCTTTGGATTTCATTTTTTAGTTGAAATATATGGTAGTGCTAACAAAACAAAACTAACTTTGAGTTTGATGTTGATACTTCAAATAGTTCTAGAGATACCGTGTTAAGCTAAGACCTGAAATTTAGGAATCAATCTCCGTTACTTTGACCTTTGACATGTGTATCCCAAAATCTAGTCAAGATCATCTTCCTCATCTTCCCTGATATAACAAGATTCCTGCTATAACAAGGTAATTTTGATGGTCCCAAGGACCTTGCTGTATAAAAGAAAGAGAATCAATAAGGCAGTACTGCATACCTCCCAGGCAGAGTCCTTCGAGCTACCAACAGTCTCATCCACCAGCTTGCCATTAAATGGTCCAAACCTTGCACCCTTTGCTAACGATCTCTCTGCTCTCACTCCACTGATCTTCTTCCCATCGGGAGAGAACTTCAGAGACAGACCAATTGGAAGGTCTGGTTTCCAGATGTCCTGCGCGAGGACTTGTGGACCACGCAGAGATAAGCTCTGCTGGGTGTTGATGGTCTGAACGTTCTGTTGTGTTTCCGCCAGTGCCAGCCGTACTGCACGTTTCTTGGGCGTGTCAACATCCACGGTGGTCACAGGAGCTTGTGGAGGCTCACACTGTGGTCCTGGGAATGTGACAACTCTTATATTCTCATCCACAGCCACTTGCTCCTCCTCCACCACTTCCTCTTCCTCTCCAATGTCGTGATCATCAGTGGAATCATGGGGGTGTGCGGGAGACTGCGGAGGGACAAATGGCTGACTGCTGCTATCTGGAGGTGCATCAACTATGGTTGAGGACTCATTGGAGCTGGTGGGTGGGGCATAGCTAGCTTGGCTGGTGGAACTGAGCTGAGAGAGCTGAGCATGGCTGTGTTCTGTGAAGTGAGGATGACTCCGATGCATACCACTTGTGAGCACTTGTCCACTGCCTGTGACAATCAAAGAAAAATCATGAATGGGGTGGCCAACTGATAAAGTCAATCAATTACACTACTTCATCTCACGAGAATTTGATGAATTGAGAGTATGTGAACATCTAACCTATGTGGCAGACAATAAAAAAATTGAAGAGTTTGATTGCAAAAACCAAAGGACATTTTTAACACTTTTAGTGTAAAAATGTATGGAATGTAAAAATTTATGAAACCAAAAAATGCCCTTCATTTCATATCTTATTTTATATGATGGAAGTAAGTTTGGAATTATGATCTAAAGTATATTTTCTCACAATTTTCTTCATATTTTAGCCGTCACTGTCAGAAAACAGCGCTTATATGATATCTCACTCTTGCTACGCAGGCGAGACAATAAAAATGATACTCAATTTTCAACTTCAAGCACAGAAAATGCAGAGGGAAATATTGAATCATCATTAAGGCTCAGACATGTATCCAGTGACAAACACCGCGGAAACCCCTCGTGTTTTGACAGCTTTGCCAAAAATTGCCCATAAAAACTTGTAACATACTTTGCGTTAACTTTATAGAATTTGATTTGTCCACACCTTTTTCACGGCCAGAAGGCAAGACAGATGCTTCTTCTTCTTTTTTACCATCTCATATCCCATTCATTTAGGGGCAAAAAAAAAAAAAATGGTGGGGATTTACCACAGGGGTTTACCGCTTCATGGCCCTGTTTCATAAAACCCGTTATCTGTAACAACTGCCACATTTCTATGACAAATTTGCTCCCAGCCAATCAGATGCAAGGATTTCAATAGCTATAACAGTTATTGCAACTTGTAACTGATAACAAGTTTTACGAAACATGGCCCACGTGAACAAGGTCTTTAGCGTTGCATGTGTGGGTGGGCAGCACTACTTACCAGGTATCATTTGTTGTAGGACAGCTGATCCACTGAGCCTGCTTGCAAAGTTTTCCCTGCCCCTGACCTGATCGCCTTGATCTAGTACAAAGGCAGGCTGAGAGTGGTGTAACTGATGCTGAGGTGGCAAATGGGGCTGCAGCAGGGACTGGTGGTGGGGCAACTGGTGGGCATAGTGTGGTAGGAGTTGGGGCTGCTGTTGCTGCAACTGGTGCTGTTGTTGCTGGTGGTGGCGGATGTCCTGCTGAGGGTCCTGGTCTCGGCTGTAGTAGCCCTGTCGTTCCCTGTAGCCGGGGTCCATGACTCAACTTCTGAACATGGACGATCAGACGAACTTTGGAATCTACAGCTTAAATGAAAACAATCAAAATCATTAATCACTTACACAAAGCAATGGGTTCCAACTTCCAAGTCATTCATAAGAACAACCCAGTACATGATCTTCAATCATCATCACAATATCTAGCATTACACCTTGTTAATACTTAATAGGCATACCTATGGATACCAATCATTTGTAGTTTCAACTCCAGCTCTGTGGAATTCTCTATGCTTAACAATCAGGTTTACATTTTCCTTTCATGATTTAAAGACAATCTTAAAGACATGCCTTTTCTTACAGTTGTGCAATATTTCTTGTTTAAACATGCCACTGTAAATACAGAAAGGTTATTTTTTCTCCATAGATTGATGTAGATTACTTTATGTAAAGCATACTCTTTTAATGTAGAGTGCATAGAACATTTATTGCTCATCATTTACGTGCACTAAATAAATCAAGTTGTTATCATATTATTGAAATCTTCTAGATAAAGAGGTTTTTGTTTCAGCTGTGGAAAACCTGTCTTTCCCTGAATCACGGATCAATAATTGCAGATGGGATTAGCATAATACATTTATGCCTTATGAAACTGGCTCTGCTTCATAGGGGAAAATTAGGACATTATTCTCTCAATGCCAAACGGGGAAAGAACATTGAACTTTGAAGCAGTTCTCACTCATTACCTTCTATCCATAGATAAGACCAAGTAAAACTAATTCCCATGTTCTCATCCTGATAATTTCAAATTAAGGAAGATAGGCCACTTTATTTGGTCAGTTTCAACTTTCAACACAAATTTCTATTATTCAATTCTGTTGTCTCCTCATTGTCCAAACGTACTCAGATGAATCTTTATTTCACTCTAAAACAAGACAAAAATTAGAAATTAAGCATGCTGAAAAAGGAAGGAGCTAGGGAACAAGACACAAGAAACTACTATTTGTTTTCATTTGGTCTGATGGGATATGGCTGGGCAAAGTAAAAAAAAAAAAAAGAAGAAGAGGAAGAAGAAGAGTGGTTTGACTGGGGAACTGCTTTGGTGTGATACAATTTTAAATAGCATTTTCCCCCCAACATTTGGCCTTGGAACAATCTGTATCTACCCCAGGCCCCTCCCCCTGCCCTGTTACCCTCTGGCCTCAATACCAACAAGATTCTTTCAATGTCTACTAGTATTTACAAACATTCATAATTTACATCATTCTCTGACACAAATAAATTTGTTATACAGATGTATACTGAATAATTACTTGGTCCGTCTCCGAGGAGACTGAGAATATTATTACTGTGCAAAGCAGGTCATGCTGATGTGAAAATTACATTTTGATTCCAATATTTGGTTTTACGTTAAGCAGAAAGAAAATTGCACCAACTATTTTTAATCTGTCAATCAAAGTGACTTCATAAGTTTATAACAAGACTTATGTAGGCAAATCATAACAGATTAAAACTCAAACATGACAAACAAACAAAAGAACCAAAAGAACAGGTGTCTAATGAGTAACGTTAAAAATAAAGTTGCGGAATGAGAAGCAGCATAGAAATTAGAAGTAGAAAAAAGGAAAAAAAAAACACCAAGGCCTGACAATTGTGACAAGGATCAATCTAACTTAACTTTAGACTGATAAATGAAATAGAAAATTCATTCTTGTATAATTCAACTGAACATGAAGTACTTTATCCTCTAATACTAGGTTCATTTGCTTTCATATGAAAATGTTAGCTAAGAATTGGATCGCAAAAGCTATCCACTTACTTAGGCTAGGCCTAACGTTACTCAAAAACATATGGGTGGGATCACAATCCTAAACAAAAAGATCTCCAAATGCAGCTTTGGCACATGCACACACACACAATCAATGCATTCATAGAGTCGTTCGGGAAATTATGAGGAATTTCATCAAAGGCACTCACTATGGGTAACTGATACCAATATGAAAACTTAACCATGATTGAAATATGCATCAAAATCTAAGTAATACTGAGCCCTACTTACCAATT
>CM057162.1:5375253-5386038 GCA_029962745.1 Echinometra lucunter
TAGTGCTAGGTTATGACCTATCTTTGTTTTCTCATGCAGATCATATTATGCGGCTCTTTGTGGCGTTGTCTTACCTGTTCTTGACCAGTCCTGTCACCAATACTGATGCCAGTCCTACACGCATCACAATGGATGACATCACGACAACCACAGTCCATGCCCAAACATGGAACATCTGTTCTCTCTGTGTAAACGATTCCTCAAATGCCACTCCTCAACCTGCCGGCCCATTCTCACCGATCGTTGAATCGTTAATTGATGAACGCACCGACACCGAGCCCAAACCGTTCACACCACCAGACCTACAACTCCAAACAACGGATGCATCAACAGTGTCTAGCGGAGAGTACACCATTGAAGAATCGATCCTTAGCACTGATCCACCCACACTTGAAATCTCCAACGTTTCAGTTGATTGGTGTGCCGTGACTGAGGATGGATGTCCCGATGAAGGGGGTTTGTTTATATCCTCGACAATTTATGCAGTCGAAGGCAACGGGACATCTACTATCAAAGACCAATGGGTGTGGTTTTCCATCAGATGGACTCCTTAATTGGGTGATCATCCAGATGTTGGTGGCCATCTTTGGCATCATCGGCAATGCCCTTGTCATCATTGTTCTCTACCAACATCGTGAAGCTAACCGAACCACCGATACCCTGATAGAAACCTTAGCCGTCGCTGACCTCCTCACGTCTCTGTTCGTGATACCCCTTCCTACGGCTCAACGCGTCCCCAACACCTGGGTCGGTCAGGTTTACTGTAAGATAGTTCTATCCTCTCTCCTGGTGTGGGCCAACATATCGGTGTCCACCTACCTCCTCATCGCGATATCCATCGAGAGGTATCTAGCGGTTGTCCATCCAATTTACTTCGCGATGATCCTCAGCCGACAGCGCGTCAAAGTCATGATAGTCCTCATCTGGGTGCTGAACTACATGATCACAATCACTTTCTCCTACTTCATCGTCAACACTCAAGGGGGTCGATGCACCATGATCTTCTCTAGCAACTACATTTCCATCTTGATCGGAACTGCGCTGTTCGTCTATAGGGTGTTCTTTCCCTCACTGATCATGGTTATCACCCAAGTCCTCATCGCCAGGAAGCTATACCGTCAAGCCGTCTGGTTCAGGTCGAAGACCGATGCGTCCACACATGACAACATCCACCTAACAGCCAGGAGCCGCGTTATCAAACTCATGCTGATGGTCATCCTAATCTACGTCTTGTGCTGGACGCCATGTCAATTTGCCTTCTTGCTGTTCACCCTCTCCGTCATCCCACCCTGGTATCCGTACAGCGTTTATCACCGCACCCTCACGCTCCTCGGATTCTTCAACTCATGCGCCAATCCTATCATCTATACCTGGCGTCATGCCCAGTTTCGTCAAGCCATCATAGCTATTTTCAAGAGAGATGTCAGCAGAAGAAATCCATTGTTTGGAAGCAATCTCCTCAAGAAACAGAAAAGGGGTACTGGTCCAAGAAAAGATGCTGTCCGAATCCTAAGAAGTCCCAGGCCTGCCGTTTAGATTCCCTCTTTTAATATCTATTCCTTAGTTCAACCCCCCCCCTCCGAACCCCCCCCCCAAAAAAAAAAAAACACATACGCACACACAAAAACAAAAACAAAAAGAAATCAAACCAAAAACAAAACAAACAAACCAAAACAAAACAAAACGAAACCACCTGTCAGCAAAAGTGGTAAATTTAATTATTCCAACAAATCACAAAAGTAGATTTCCTTTCTCCCTTTTTACTATAGCTCCTCTGTAATTTGTAAGAATATCTCAGTGTCGGAAATGATGATCGATTTAGGCCTACACGTGTCTCGTCAACACATCTGAAAATAATTATATCATTCCTTTGCTCAGGGTGCTCAGTCCATGAAAATTTTCGTTTACCTGGTTTCATTTTCTTGCTGAAGCGTTGTTTACTTTACAGAGTCGTATACTTTTGATTATGCTACTTTCCGAAGTGAACAATTACAGCAACCGGTAAATAATGCATAGATGGCATTACCAACATTATGTAACACAGAACGCCATAGGATTAATATTTCCAAACAGGTTGACAAGTACTTTTACTTCACCGTCCGTTAAGGATAGTTTTCGTGCATCATTATCAGGCGCGGTTCTAGAGCAAACGATTGGGGGGGGGGGGGGGGGGGGCTATTGGGGGCTTGGAGGATATGTGCCAGAGTTAGAGCAAAGCGACTGAGAGGTGGGAGGGGGATACCCCCCCCCCCCCTCACACACACACACATGCGCGCGCGCGATAGGGACTTTCGAAAATGCACATCTGCTATTTTTTTTAAATTTGCAAGCGAGCGAAGCCAGCGAGCCAAAATAACTACTTCTTGCTGTAATTATCATCAAAATATACCCTCGGCCACCTCGCTAGATATACCTCGATGGCAAATTTTTTGCTGTCCAAAACCACCCTGTTCCTAAAGAGTGAGCGAAGCGAGCAAGGAAATATAGACTCCACCGGCTTATGAAGTATAAAAAATACATTCGGTTCACCTCCCTTGCATGCCCAATTCGTTTTCCTTCCCAAATAAATTATTCTTTATCTAGCTGTTATTTTGAGCGAACGCAGGGAGCGAGAAAAGAAATGTAAAATATAATACACACCGATGTAAATCCGTTTCGAGGATATTTTGCCTAAATTTCATGCTCACACTCCACCCTCCTGCCCGCCCGCACACCGTCCCCCATTTGTTTATTTTGCGAGCGAGCGAAGCGAGCGAGCCCAAAATAACCACATCCTGCTGTAAAAGACGTCTTAGTTTGTCATCAAAATACACTCTATATAGTCTATAAGATATTTAACTGGTATATTCGGTCACCTTACTAACAAATTATTATGATAAACCTCGCTGTTCCAGTAAATAATGTTTCCTGTCCAAAACCATACTTAGAAACGTTTCTAAATATTATGAGCTAGCGAAGCAAGCAACATTATATGCCTATATTTGGTCACCTCCCTTGCATGCCCAATTCGTTTGCCTTCCCAAATAATTTTTTATATGAGCGAGCGTAGCGAGCGAAGAAAAATATATACAATATTAACTAATTGATCTTATCATGAACACTCCCTGCAGAATTATTTCGAGGATAGTCGGATACGTCGCTGCAAAAATGTTATGATATCCAGGCATAAACTGTTGCTGGAATAAGAGTGATTGTTGAGCAAAAACATTTTGTTTCATTTCTGGAATTTATGAGCGAGCAAAAAAGTTTTTTTTTTTTTAATACTGAGATCGGGTTATCATGGTTATACTACTCCCTTCTCCTGATTTAGTAACGTATTATGATATCAATCGACATCTTCCGTTCTCACAGAGGGTATTGCGAATAGGTTTATGGTCACAGGCCTTCATCTCCTGAAAATTCATCTATTTAGGTCAACTGTTCCGCTCCGGAATCATTGCAGTTACATAGGCCTGATTAACAATTAATGAGTAGAAGAATAGCAGAAGCTTTGGATAGCGAGACAAGATGCAAACCTATTTCCTTTCTTAAGAATAGTAATATAACCGGTATTGGTTAAGATCATTAAAATGCGAGTGAGCGCTCCCAGGTTTTTCCTTTCTTCTTCTTCTTTATCCTTTCTTTTTTCCCTCTCTTTTTTGATATGCGGGTTTAATACAAGGACATTATATTAGAATCTATATGAGCTTAAAATTGCACTTATGTCGTCAATTTATTTATTTATTTATTTATTTTTTTTTTGGGGGGGGGGGGGCTTCAGCCCCCAAAGCCCCTCCCCTGTAGAATCGCGCCTGATCATTATAAAGCTCTGAAAATATTGAAAAAAATGTAAATTAATCAAAGGAATAAGAAAGTGGAACATATATAACCATCAACCAGTCATCTTGTGAATTAGTGTAGGTTATATATTTCAATCCTTTGCACTGTATATTTAACAGGAATGAGGCAGGGGCGCCGCCAGGGTTTTTTGATGGGGGGGGGGGGATCGAGGGCCCATAGGTGAGTTTATTGACGTTTTAAGTGAATAAATAGGGGTATTATTATAGTTGCAAGCCCCGGGTCTCTCTTTCACCAGCCTCTTCTTTCTTCTTCCTCCTCTGTTTTCTTATTTTTTCTTTTTTCTTTTAATCACTTGAAAAATCATAGGGGGCGTTTGCCCCCAGCTCTCCTGTGGCGCCGCCCCTGGAATGAGGATAGACTGAAAGAGAGAAAGTCAGAGGAAGAATACGTTTTACGCTAGGCCTAATTATTAAACTCTGCGTCAACGCAAGTTTTGATGGCTTTGGTATCATCAATATTGTAAATAACTTAACGGTATTCTGCCCCCCCCCCCCGGCCCCCCCCGGGGGGGGGGGGCACTCACATTTGGAAAGGGTAGGGGTGTGTGACCCCAAAATCTGAAACCGTACCCTTAAGAACTGAAGTTGCTTATGAACTGAGGGGCTTAAGAACTAAATGGCCCTCTCCAAATGGGGGTCTTGGGAACTTTAATTTAACACGAAATGAGAACTGACGCCTGATCGAGCGTAGATCGACTGTAGATCGAGCTGAGGGCTCCAAAGATCAGTATCGACTCGATCGACGGAGCTGCCTGCCTTGACTGGTACAATGCATAGCTGTTTACAGTAGCCGTGATTGGTCGTGTTCGTGTAGTTTCACCATTTCTCTTCCTCTCTCACTCTCACCATCTCTGTATATCTCCTATTCTATCCTCTTCTATCGCCCCCTCCTTCTTCTCCCCCATTCTCCGCTCGGTAGTTCTCAACGATCGAACTATTCCAAAAATATACTAATTATATGGTCACATTGCAAAATAAATGTATATGCTTTAGTATTTCTCTGTTACACTCAACGCACGATGTTATATTTCTGTGCACTATCTCCATTCCATTATTTTTATATTTCCTTCAATATTTTCCCTTAAAACTACTTTCGAAAAATCAACTGCAGTTTCGAAATCCTATTGTACTGCCCATACAAGTCATGTTCGGATTACGTCATAAGCCAGTGTAAAGTCCGCACATTCAGTAAAGGTGATAGATAGAGCTATTGAAGTTGCCTTAAGTTGATTTTTCGAAAGTAGTTTTTTTATCGTGTTTTATGCTCTCTCTCTCTCTCTCTCTCTCATCTTGTCACCTCGATACTGTAAATACCACAATTCTTTGAGTCAAAGATTTAGTCACCAAATTATAAAAGGAAATAATGTTTCACGTAATAATGCATCGTCATTTATTTCATTTATAGTTGGCTTTTCTCACCAGTAGACCACTAGTCATTAATTTGAGCAATTTTACATTTTTACAAGTGAATAAATGAATATCAACGGTGTCCGTCAGTTTCTCTCAGAAAACTCATAATAAGCGAATTAATATAGTGTTTATTGAGAGCGAAAAGGATGTTAACTCTGTGTTAAAGTGAATGAATTACGTCCTTTTGGCTGTAAACAAACATGGTTCAATATACATCAGAAACGGTTATTATATTCCATGCAGTCTTTTTCTTTCAAATTTACAATATTTACAGCTCTTTTCCTACTAGCTAATAGCAAAAATAATTTCAAATAAATAATCATGTCAAAGTATGCAGTTAGTTTGCTTCCTTCGTTATTAAGATTGCAATAATGGAGATTAGAAAATAAGGCCCACTGAAAGTAAATTGAGAAAGCATTATCAAATAATTCGGTATTTTATAACAAAAGGCAAAATAAAAAAATTAAGTGAGGGTGGTAGAAAATATGCTTGAAAAGTTGAAATGCAATAGAAATAGTACAGGACGGAAATGGTGGCAGTAATTACAAAGGAGAAAAAGAGGGAGGGAGAAGGAGAGAGCGCAGTATTAGGGGTGGATTATGGATTTGTAAAAAAAAGGGGAGGGGCACAATTTCAACAAAATCTCTAATGCGGAACAGCACAGCCTGGATTATCACATTTTAGAAGTGATTTTTAGGTCTACAAATTTTGAGGAGGGCACATTTTTGTTTTCATATGGGTACAGAAAGGTATTCACTGTTAGGTTTCAAAAGGAGGGGGGGGGGGGGGTAGTTGTCCATGACAACTTTAAGAAATACTTTAGAAAAAGTGTAAGAAAAAGCAAGGGGGAGGGGGTGCACAAGTTCAACAGAATCTCTGACACAGAAAAATACAAGATTATCAAATCTAAAAGGTGTCTTTGGGGTCGACAATTTGAGAGGGCACTTTTTTATTCTTGCACTAAAAGAGAGAAATAAATGGATTTCAAAGGAGAGTGGTGGTTGGGTGTAATCATGGGTAATACACAGTGCAACTTCTTAAAATCATTTTGTACGATGAGAGCGGAAGAGCATCACACTGCTATACTAATACACATTTGCACAGCTATTAAAACATCTTTGTGGTGGCCACATTTTTTCAATCTTATAGAAACTGAACATTCACAGCTAGTTTACTCTGTGTATCTTCAAAGTTTTCAGCACTTCTTCGAGAGGGAGAAATTGAAGGTGGGAGCGCCTTGGATTATTCCTGACATAGCAACGAATCAACTGATACAGTATACACCCATTCATTTCTTTTAAATCTGATAATATAAAAAGAGGAGGACGAAAAAAAAAAAAGAATCCACCCACTCTTTAAATAGATAAAGGAATATAAAGACCTTTCTAGAAACCTCAGAAAGTTAAGTTGCCATCTACTGTCAGGTGCAAATTTTGCAACTCATTATCAAGTTGTGCTTGATTTGCGATTGATAGCAAGATTTGTGATTGATTGCAAGATTTGGGATTGATTGCAAGATTTGCTGGTAATATTAGTATCAGGCGCACCTTTTCTTCTAACAGGATTGATTTAAGTTGCAATCAATTGCAAATTTGCAATTACATTACTCACATGAATTTCAACTGATTGGGGGGATTTACAGTTGATTGCAACTTTCTTGTAACACCCCCTTAGAGTGCCATGAAAAGACAGTCCTCTTCAATCATATTACTGAGATGGTTGTCATAAATTAAGAATACTAACCTTCCAAAGACATGAAATGCATCAACCTCTATGGAGATCATTATAAACTAATGCACCAAAAGTGATTTAAAACAATAAGTTAAGTACACACTGGTATAAAAAAATAAAAAAAAACTAAAAAGAGGACATTTCTCAAAAAAGAGACTTAACCAAATCAAGTAAGCATCCTTTGTCCTTCTTGAGTTCAATTTAAAGAAATCACCAGATCGTAATCTTATCTTCTTTTTTTCTTCGAAGATTGCAATCTAATGATGTTTATAATCATGAATTTGCACATAATTCATAACAATCATGCACTGAAGCAGTTGTGAATTATAGACCAAAGGACAAAACATTTTCTTTAAAGTGCTCCATCATGGGTACACAGCTGGCTATTTAAGGAGCCATTTACAATGTTTTCAATGTTGCAGGCGCAAATATTCTAATTTATAAGTGATAGGTGCCTCTAAACTAAAAAACCAACCAACCAACCAACCGTTTTCCTTTGTTGCAAAAAAGAGAGATTCAATCTATTCCCTCTTGCACAGGGATGCCAACCTTGTAAAAAGCACTGCATTATTTAGAGGGATGAAGAAAACTATTTTGGGTGGAAAACCTGTATTTTCACCATTTCTGCAATAGACATGTGTAGTAATACAATTTTAGAAAAAAAAAAGTATTTTCCATGAAACATGCAGTATTTTTTATAAAAACTAGTATGAAATACTGCAAAAAGGGAACAGTTGGCATATCTGCTTACAAGACTTGAATATAATGAGAAATTTTTTCAGACTGGCATTTCTTTCCATGTAAGTCAAATCATACCATTCAGCTTTATTTTTATGAGATTTTCCTCCTCATTACTAATCTGGAATCACCTGAACCTGAAGAGAAAAATCAAACTTTGGAACCACCTTAAGTATAAATTTATTATGGAATGTTTCCATTTTTAGAAAAAATACAGTATTTATAGGATACATTACAGAGGTCTCATAGTTAACCAGTAAATAATTGAAGAGCCAGTATATCACATGCTAGGATACTATAACAGTTTGACATTTTTTCTTTCTTCACAGAATAAATTTCACAGTATTCTGTTCTTTGGATTGGACATGATAAAGGGTGTACGTACAGTTTTGGTAGCCCTCAAAAACTTATCATGATCATCAAGTTTCTTTGCCTTTAGCTGCTCAGCAGTATTAAATTGCGTTCATTTCAATATTTACACTGAAATTTACCGCAAATCATGAATGGAATACCACACAATCTCACACATGTATCTTTCATGCAAGGCAGATATTGTGAGACTATATGTAATCAGTTTCATGCCAGTTTTCTTTTTGCTACCAAAACTGTACATGAGCTTTTAAAGCGGCAAGGTACCCTGGATAGTTATCTTATGAAAACATACTAAGTCTGAAATATTAAAAATCTTAGTTGGAATAATGTTCAATTCAATTATCGTTGAATTATTACTGAATAGTTTCAGTTTTAACTGACAGCAGAACAATAACTTTGGGTGACACTCACTATGAACATGACGGACAAAGAAAGCGGACAAAATAAACAACCCCTCATTCTACCCTTCACAATGGTTCTGGTAGTCAAAAAAAACACACCTTCACTGCTATTATCTAAAATATGTGGAACAGGTGTAACACGCATATTCACCTGGAACTACTGATTAAACATAATAGCTGTGAAGGGATGTTCTTTTGACTACCCGAACCATTGTGAAGGGCAGAATGAGAGGTTGTTTATTTTGTCCACTTTCTTTGTCAGTCATGTTCATAGTGACTTCTGCAGTATCTCTTAATCCAGAATGCTAGGAACAATAACAACTACAACAATAATAATAATAACAATAATAATAATAACAATAATAATAATAATAATAATAATAATAATAATGACAATAATAATAATAATAATAATAATAATAATAATAATGACAATAATAATAATAATAATAATAATAATAATAATAACAATAATAATAATAATAATAATAATGATAATAATAATAAATAAATGTTACTTCTATGGCACCAAATCCATATATAAAACATTATACATGAGAAGAAAGAGAAAAAATCCACTGAAATATTTGAGTTGATATCCATTGAAGCATGTTGTGCTGTTCTTGAATGAATTCATGAAATTGAATTTAAAGTCTCTAAATTGGCAGCCCAGTGAAAAATATTCAAGCACTAGTTTTGTGTACAAATATTTCTTTAGGATTTTGCAATTAGCATTCACATTTTTTCAATCATTAAACATATTGTAATATTTCTTTCAAACTACATGTATGAGTGGGGAAAAAAAAAATAGTTGTTGCCAATTCGATTATTGATACTAATATATCCAATAGTCAACTGTTAATACATAGCCTTTCTATATTTTTGACCCTGATTTCAATATACAAGGTTCTCGCATTATTTCAGGCTCATCACACATGTATTCAATATCATAAATAAATTTGATTTCTGTCATGTCCAATTAAACATATTCCAGCTGTCCCTTACAGCCAGGTTTACGATAGAAGCTTGCATTGCCAGACAAGTATTGGTACGCACTTTTAACTTGCAATTTGAATACATATGTGAACTGCTCTAGGTCTGCTCTAAGATAATATCAGCCCTGGCTTTAATATACTTGATCTCAGTCATGCACCAGCATAGTACAAAAAAAAATAATCACATTGATGTATAAATAAAATTCTCAATGAAAATGTATATCTATGTTGTGTTTAATATGTTCTTAAATTTTCAGCTCTTTCTTTTATCAACATATGTATAGTGTAATTTGGTTTAACCTAGAATTACATGACTCTTTATTTACAATTTGAACACAAATTTAAAGTTCTCCACCTTTATAGGAAACTTCAACACCCTTTACTGTTTTTTTAGCTTGTGTGTGCATGAAAGAAGTGAAACACATACGCTTTGCTATATGATTAATGAAATGCATATTGAAACCCACAGTTGAAAGCATGCATTATTATTGCCTGGTGCATATGACAACAGTACGATGGAAAGGCTGGCAGTCAAACCTGGGCCCCATTTCATGAAACTTGTTATCAGCGACAACTGCCACATTTCTATGACAAATGTGCTCTCAGCCAATCAGATGAAAGGATTTCAGTAGCTTATAACAGTTAGTGATATGTTTTATGAAATGGGGCCTTGCTTTAGCATCCACCTTTATAGAAAGACCAACTGTCTATCAAAACTGCACTTGACGCTTCCCTAGTTTAATAGTGTTCCTCGTTGAAACATGAGTTGAAGAAAACCTGCACATAAAGATCATCTTCCTCAAAAGGCTGCCTGATATGTCTCTCATGGCAATTTTTCCTATAAGGTTTGACTATGATACATCACTTCATTATGAAATTACCAACTGAACATTCTTACATTTGCACATTAATATACATTACTTGTATATGTCAATACATTTTTCTCTTTAACAGTTTTACTGATAGTTTACATTTGTTATCATTTCTCAAGAATGAGAATCATTTGACATGGGAGCATGGGGACAGTTGCACTTCACTCCTGCGACATATTTTGCCTTTTCCTTCTCTTAATAGAGTCTCTCCAGTCGATACTAGCTTTCCTCCTTAACTTCATCTGTTCTCTCCTCTACCTTCCCTCCATCCTCTCCTACTGTAACTTCCTCCTTCTTATCTTGTCCACCTTCCTTCCCACTTTCTGCTTTACTTTCACTCGGTGTATCCGACTTTGAATCCTCTGCTTTTGATGCCGTTTCGCTCTTTGCATCTCCTTTTGCTTGTTCACTCTCTTTGTCTGAGCTG
>CM057162.1:5386538-5446759 GCA_029962745.1 Echinometra lucunter
GTGAAAAGATTAAGAATCGGAGTACAAAAAACAGGATGACGGACAAAGGAAGGGGTGAGAGAAAAGAGGACAGAAGAGAGGGAGAGAGAGAGAAGAGAGAGAGAGAGAAGAGAGAGTGACAGAAAAGTCATGTAAAATTAGAAATAGGGGAAATAATAAGTTTACAAAATTAAGGCTAATGTATTAACTGAAAGCTGGCTAACAAACTAGATATTGTTGGTTGTAATGCAATCCTAAAACCAATTTTCTGAAATTTCCACAAGCACCACACTGATCCTCCTATTTGAAAATAAAATTCCTGGATATTGAGGCATTGACCAAAATGCTGGATATGAATAAATAATGCCATAAATTGTACAGAAAATGATCAAATATTAGTGTTCTATTAAACAAGTTATATTCAGTAGAGAAATTATGTACACAGGAGCCACAGTGCATGTTGGCAGGCTTTTACAGATCATTTGGTCCCGGTTCAGATCCTACAATTAAACTTACCGAACTGCTCTCCCAGCTTGTACTGTCGGCCTGTGATATAATGACATATATGAGTATTGCTACATCATTTATCCCTCCTCCCATTAGATATTTGTAGGGATCTAACTTTAAAGAGAAGCCTGATTTCTGGGAAAATAATTTGTGTTTTCTCATGTTTTTTTTTTTTCAAGTCAGTGAACAGGAAGAATATTCCCTTAAAAACAACAACACAGAAAAAGATTTCCTGAAGCAGTGTTCTTCCAATGCACTCGTTTCTGAAATGACAAGAAAAAGCTCAAGTGTTCAGGCTAAACATTCATGCCAGATTTGTGTGTGTATTCAATGCAAGTGCCTTATGGGGAAAGTAAATGAATTTCTCGTTAATTTGGTAATCCCTAAATTTTAGACTTGACATAATTGTTAATGTACAATCTATATATCTTCCCCTATTTCTTTGAAATGGTTTCTTTCACACTGTAATTTCACGACCAGAACTCTAAGATTTATCTTTAACTCTTATTTATTTGAGCTGCCTATGTGGCAAACCTAGAATCGTTCAGTAGCCAAAATTCATTACAAAGGACTGCAAAAATTGCAAATAAAACAATTATTGTTAGGCAAGACATTTTCCAGCATTGCCTTGAGAGGAATGATGTGAAGAGGTATTGTGTGAAAACATGTGTCACAATAATATAAGAGCACTCCTAGACAGGATTAAAATGCATACACAGAGTTCTATGCTTGACTTTTCTTCATGTCTACATGTATCTATACTGTCACAAGAGGAAAAAAAGAGAAGAATTTCATGAGGTGGGGCTTAGTTGGTTGGATAAAAAAGGAAATGTAAAAATTGTTTTACACATTGTTAGATCAAACCATGTAACAGTGAGTTGTTGATATAAAGACCTACATCAACCCACTATACTCTCTACCTTTAAACCAACTTTGTTCACATGGAAAAAAAAAGGGAAGGAAGAAACAAAGAAACAAACAAAAAACTTACCCCACTGTCATCTGAGCTTGCACTTTCCGGTTGTGAGATGATAACAGATTTGAGAATGGCAGGGTCTATCATGCCTGACGTTGATTCCTTCTCAACCAGCTTCAGTAATGCTACAACAAACAAATACCAAGACTGAAAATAAGAACTCACCAGTCAATGAACAATATATATTATATTTTTTTTATCAAGTTTTTGCCGTCATCTACGCTTGGGAGGGGAAAAGCAAACTTAATTACTGTAGCCTTCGTGTCTCTCCTCCCGATATAACTAACTGGGACTAAGCCTCTTCCCACAGCAGCCTTAAAATTCACTTTATACATTATCAAAATGGTTTGGGTGATTACTGCAATATAAATTGTACACCATGAAAATTAATAAGCTGATATTACACTCACCTGTGTAACCTCCTGCAGCCATACTAACTGATTGGATTTTCCTCTGAAAGGAAACAAAAATAAGACATTTTAAAGCATAAGAAATTTCAAGAGTATTCATAAGATTTATGAACTTGAAGTCATTTGTGGCTATGTGTTTATGTTTTTTGGTAAACCAAACAAATCACTTTTTTCCCGAACACCCACAGCAATTTCCCTAATGGAAAGTGGAATGTTGTTCCATGTCTTTGATGCGGCCACTGAAAAGACATGACATTGCTTTTGGAAGTACTCACCTGTAAGAAGTTAGCAATGATCATATGAAGGTACTGATCCTCTTCCTCTCTTCCCGTCCCCATGAAACATAGATGTTCTCCCGCTGCTTGGGACCCTGCTGTGATAGACTGCTGCTGGGCTGCTAGAAGGGCCTTCACGGCGCTAGCAAACTCTGCTGGCTGCTGTAACATCTACAAGGAGAAACATGACAATTAAGATTCTACCATCAATATGTACATGTTCAATACTGAAGATACCATTGCCTATCTCTCTGACACAAGTTTCATGCTAAAGTGATAGCTTAACCCAAGGCAGTACAATGTTGCCATTTAGTGACACTTTTGTAGAATATTTTGATCCACAATGCCAGGAATAATGGATTACACATGAGCCCAGAGAAAAAAATTTCCACTGTAGTATGCTGATTTAAAAGTCTCTGCATTGGCAAAACAGTGAAAAATATATAATCAAAACCCCTCCTTTCCATGTGCAATTTGGCAGTGTTTCTGTTAGATCTTTCAATTTTCATTCACACTCCTTACCAAATTAGCATCTAGATGAAAAGCTGTAGCCAGATGACTCCTATTGTACTGATCAGCAGGCCGACAATCAACCACAAAGTAACTTATGCCATCACCCTGTATGATGCAAGAACACAATAACAGAATTCAATCGTAGTTTTACTATCAAAGTTCAGAAAAAAAGAAGAAGAAAGAAATACAGACACAGATATGGCATCCGCAAGAAATCTGTCAGTCTACTTGGATCATTATATTCAAAGGAAATTTCACCACCATTGTCTACATATCATTTGGTAACTATGAATGTACTAAAGATATAAAAAAACATTTATTTGACTGTATCTAACATACAATGCAAAATGATTAAACATCTCCTTCAAAACCTTTTCCTTCTCATTATTTTCACTAAGCCATAATAACAGAAATAGTAGGATACATTCACAAAGCACATCACGTGAATACTTCAATGCGCTTCACAATTTATTACAATGCTCCTAGGTGGAGAGGGGTAATGAAGATTAATTGTCATGCCAAAGTGTCTGGTGCCACAGTGGAACTTGAACCATGAACCATGCAATCCACAGTCCTGGGACATGTCCACTAGACCACAACACCGTGCTCATCAAAAGGTAAACAAACACTGTATCGCATGAAGTACAGGCAAAGACAAAGTATCCAAATTGCCTGTATGAAAACCCATTTGTTTGTTGTAAGTTTTAGTTTTGTTTCTTTGTTTTATTTCCATATATAAAAATGACACAAATAAAATACATATACACATAATATAGTGGTCATAGTTACAACATATTAAGTGGTGAAGGTAATGGAGTAAATAAAACATACGGCTGGTAGTCCATAATCAGCTGCAATAACGTATTGCTGCTGGTCTTCCATGGAGCCAGTTTACTTGGATGATAGAATGATTACCTTACGTATAGGAAGATGACCAAAAATTTAAAAACAACAACAACAATAAAAAACCAAAAAACAAATACCCCTGTATACGTAATCTCCTACAACCTCCCCCCCCCCCCTTCGGTTACCAGCATGTTCACATATAAACCAATCTGAAAATCGATTTGTGGGCAGCACCATTACTGAGGTGTCTCCCATATATTCCATATGTAATCTTTGCACGCTACATTTAGCTGTATGTAACTCTATGGCAGGATACCGCAGTAATGGCTGATCGTCTGCTGCTCTCAACGATAGGGCGGATCAGTGTATACTCACAGGTCCTTGGGTGACAGCTTGTAGAAGCTCTGATGGATTAACAAGAAGACACAGAGAGCTAGGACCTTCACTTGCCTCCTTGGGACTTGCAAAATTGGCTCCAAATAGAGACTGGTACTCCTGCAATGAAAGAAATGTTTACGTATGATCAATGAAGGGCACATCCTAAAAATGGGGGAAAATCTTTGGGTTATTACAATCCAACTTAATTGGAAATGGGTAACTCCTATGGTTAGCAGACTTTGTGGACTACTAATGGCAGGAATGGCATTATGGTAACAAAGGGGCAGCTTTCCAGTGATACCGTACTCCTGCAGTGGAAAGAGGAGCGTGTGTTATCTTAGGCAGGTAAAGCACAGGTATAGGTTATGATAATAATGATGATATTCATCTTGCACAACATATCCACCTTAAAGGATCCTCAAAGGACTTACAATGAATTATCATTAGCATTATTACCCCAGCAGTGCCAGGTACCCATTTATACACCTGGGTAGAGTGCAGCAAAGGTGTATTAAATGTCTTGCTGAATGACATAAGGAGCCAGGCAGGAGTGGGAATCGAACTCATGACCCTTTGACAAAGGGCACATGC
Source organism: Echinometra lucunter (assembly GCA_029962745.1). Taxonomy (NCBI): domain Eukaryota; kingdom Metazoa; phylum Echinodermata; class Echinoidea; order Camarodonta; family Echinometridae; genus Echinometra; species Echinometra lucunter. The sequence goes on from CM057162.1 coordinate 5,391,014, forward strand.
TCTTACCAACTTTGCCACAACACCTCCGAGAACGACCATACATGTAAATAATAAGGAAGAAATAAAGGGGCTTCCATTTCAGGTATACGTTACAATAATTATTATGATATACTGCACAATATATCCACCGCAAAGTGAGCCAAAATGAGCCACTGTCATGCACCTGTCCGATTACATAAGACATTGAGTCATCTTTTGTTATGTTCCTGGATGGTCCACGGTCTCCAGGATTTAAGAGAATTCGCAATGAGCGTGGGGGGTCGTGGGGTCGAATTGTGATGATCTCGAGGGAGCTTGGTGGAATCGTGATAAGCGCGACAAAATTTATGACAATTAGAATTTTTTCATGATTATTCCAATCTGACGCCAAATCTTGAGAGAGCGTGATGGAACATGGAAATCGTAGTAGAGTGTAGTACATGCAGCAACAGAACTTTACAGAGCGTAAAAGTCCTTAGTGTGCCATCGCAGGGGATCCTGGTGAGCAAGAAAAGGTCGCAGAAAAAATTATGGAGCTCAACGCTTTGTTTTCTTAATCGTGGAGAGCGTGGACATAGTGGCCAAGTGTAAACCCAGCATTAAGGCAAATAGAGTCCATATACTCACTCTCCTGAATGATTGTGGTGTTTTGGATGCATAATATTGAGCTAAGCTGAAGAAGTCCTCCACGTCATCTTCTTCCAGCTGGCTTGGGAACATAGCGAGGCATTCAATTAACTCATCTCTACTCGACTCGGTCATTCCCATGATATGGTCCCTGGAAATCAAGAAAATATCAGATAACTAGAGTATGATCATGACTTGAACCGATCACATTCATGACGCTTAATCACTAAGCAAGATATTACAAACACACGATTAACTGTATGCTATATTTTCATGACAATCACTGAGAAAGATTTTAACGACACAAAATCAACAGTATGTTGCGTTTTGATGATTTGAAAGAGGCAAATATCAGTAAAATTAGATCATAAATGCCAAAAGTCTGATATAAATGTATTTTAAGTTAAATATTACAAGATGATTATGTCGCTTGGTTTCTCAAATGTAATTCAGACCTTCACGTGAACCTTCATGCAGCAAGGCCATTGGGTGGTGGGGTCCATTTTTTAATCTGAAACTTTAATAAAATTGTTCAGACTTTCATGTAGAAAAATGTATCACTTTCTATGAATATGGGGCTTTCCTGTCAGAGAAGGTTTCCCTTTTCAAGCTTAGATATTGAATTAAATAAGTTGAAAATTAATCAGAAACTGCAAAGCAGAACTTTATCAGTTTCAACAAGTTCTGCATGAAAATCAAACCCCAGAGTGAGAGGCTATAGCACATAATCAAATAATCATGACTCCAAGCTTAGCTATGAAGAATTCTTGACAAACCATCACCATTCCATTTTAATCTGCCGAAACTGACATTATTGAGGAAATCATCATTAGCTTCAAGAGTAGAACCAAAAAAAATTCATAACTGACTGATATGATAACATCTGCTAAGAATAACTGCAGAGCATAAAGTATGCATCTAATTAACATGTGCTCTTCATATAGACTTAAAGAGAAGTATGACTGATTATATTTCAATCTAATTTCTCAAAAGGGAAGGTTCTCTGGATGACGCATTGCTCCCAGGGTAGACGTGAAACAAAAGGCGGAAACTCATCATTTTTGTTCCCACATGGAAATAATTGACAATTAAACTCTCCAAATAACATCATTCCAAGGCACTTCTTATATTATCATAATTGATTGCACACACCCGTTCTATTTATGGATTATCTCATGTCAAAGTGCAGAAGGAATTGATTAAATAGCATTCTAAAAACAAGTGGATTGAGCTCCTTATCATGGTTGACTGCTACCCACATGACAACAGATGAAGTTGAAAAAAAAAACCCCAAAACGCAAAGTAAGTCAATTATTAAACAGTCTGATAATAGCCAAGGGGGTGTTGATTTCTAGTGGTATGAGCTAATGCCTTTTAACTCTTAGAAACTTTTAGAAATACCCTGAATACGGCTACAAAAACTCTTGATTTGCTCAGACGACATTCCATAATAGCAAACTGGTGAATGATTTCTATTTCAGAGCCTAATCAGTTAAGTATGACATTTTGTCCATCTGTGGTATTATTCCTTTTATTTATTCTAATTTCAGTAAGCAACCAGGGCAACCACATTTTATCAAATTTAATTTCTTTCAGTGATGCCCTTCTAAATGAAAACATAAAATAGCTCAACAAGACAGTTTCATTACCTATTATCGACAGGCCTCCAAAATTTCAAATTTGTCATATGTCTCTCTGTAACAAATCGATCAGGCTCTTGAAAGAATTTTCATACGCAGAATGCAAGTAGTACTGTTTTCATAAATTTTTTGTACGCACGGGATTTGCCTGAGGTATTCCTTACTTTGCATTGACCAGTATGACTAGACCCAAGAAGAATTGAAGGAATGGATCAGCTTGGAGGAAGTAGAGACTCCACATGGATTGGATGATTTCTAGACCACATCTACCAGCAAACACTGTGATGAACTAATCAAACAAACAAACAAATATAGAAATTGATTCATGAAGTCATAACAGAAGTCCTTCACAGGTCATAAGGCTGTTACACATTGGACTTACATCTATAGGTATTAAAACAATAAATTTCTTAACATAAAAAACATAACCAATCGAAAGTATATAATACAAAGCCCTTGATTTATTTCTTGAAGCCCCCATTCCCCAATATTTGTTTAGATTATACTACATCGGAAAATAATTTTTTTTCTCTCTTTTTCTTTTTTTTTCAATTCTACAAAATCTACTTTGTGCAAGTTTTACACCCATATTTTCATGAACTTGATAAGAAATATTACACATACATCACATACAACAGGGAGCAGAAATCTACAAGCCTAGCTTTTCAGCTGTCCCCTACATTTCCACCCTGATTTAGTTAATGTGAATTCTTTTAACATAAAGTTTAATGTCATAATGCTATTTCTGTATATGCAATTTACATGCAAAGCATGTTCTATCTGGTCATAAGAATAAATGCCTTTTAAAATCAAGGATAATGTTGAATGAATTACTGTATAAGCTGAAATTTTCGTGGTGGTTTAATTTTTGCTAATTTCATGATCGTGTCCTTGCTAAAAAGTTCCCATCAGTAAAATGCATATATGTTTAAGTACAGAAACACAATTCAAAACGTAAAAATAATGACTCGCTAATATGTCAAACTAGTCCCAAATCGCTAAAATATCTTTACGCTAAAATATTAAAATCAAGGATAATGTTGAATGAATTACTGTATAAGCTGAAATTTTCGTGGTGGTTTAATTTTCGCTAATTTCGTGATCGTGTCCTCGCTAAAAATTTCCCATCAGTAAAATGCATATATGTTTAAGTACAGAAACGCAATTCAAAGCGTAAAAATAATGACTCGCTAATATGTCAAACTAGTCCCAAATCGCTAAAATATCTTTACGCTAAAATATTGGCTTATACTGTGCCCATTTTGGTTGCGTCAATATTTGTTGTTTGATGCTGAAAATTTTTAAAAGGAAAATAAGCATTAAAATCCTTAAATCGGCAATGTGATAGAAAGTTTAAAATCACCCTTTTCTCCTACAAATTGGCAACTTTTCGACCTCTTATACTTTTTGTCCATTAATTTTTATTTCAGATACATGATGTTTTATAAGAAAAATGTAGCAATAAAATAAAAAAATGTTGGTGTTGCCAATTTGAAGAAAAAAAGCTGATCAAATTAGGCTTCAAATATTTCCTGTCACGAATGGGTTAAAATCAAGGAATGTTGAATGAATTACCCAATACTTAGTGTAGGAATCAGGAAAGATCTTTCTTGTTTCTAGGAAATTGCACAATTCAGGTTCATGATACATGACGAGCAGACGGAAGAGATGGTATGTTCTACTAAGCTCATTGGTTTCTCTGCAAGTAAAAAAAAAGGGAAAGAAAGTTAAGTCATTAATAATTAGATGTTCTCTGAAGGTTTCCATTATAAATGAGTATTAACAAATTGAAGGCTTAAGAAAAGAAATATAAAAATGATTACAAATGACCCCCCCCCCCCAAAAAAAAAAGAAGAAAAAATAAAAATAAAGAGCATGATGACATAGTGTGAGAAGGTGAGCTGGTTCAATGGGTAAAGCATGTCTGCGTGCTGAACTAAAGATTGTGGGTTCAAGCCCATCCCTGGTGGATGGTGGATGCCGGAAGCCTGCATTGTGTGTTAACGTGCCCCTCCTGTTTCAAAGACACAGGTTTTGTTACAGTGGAAAACACTCTGCTCCTTTGAAAGGATGTTAAATGGAGGTCCCGTGTAGAGGAGAGCCCCCCCCCCCTGAATATTCAAACATTAACACGTCAAAGCTTCCCCCTGCACCCTCCCCCTTAGGGAGTGCACTTTGAATGCTTTGCATGCTCACCACCACCCCCATGAAATATAGGGTTATGCAGGTGTCCATTTCTATTGCAATTTTTTTTGCAGTCCTATGCGGTACATACACAAGTATTTGATGCCAGGATCAAATAAGCAGTGCAATCCCTAAAATGGGGACATGATGAGACAAAAATAAGTATGAAGGAGAAGAAGAAGGTGAAGGAGAAGCAGGAGGAGGAGGAGGAGAAGAAAGAGAAGGAGGAGGAGAAGAAAGAGAAGGAGAAGGAGAAGGAAGAGAAGGAGGAGGAGAAGGAGAAGGAGGAGGAGAAAGAGGAGGAGGAGAAGAAAGAGAAGGAGAAGGAGAAGGAAGAGAAGGAGGAGGAGAAGGAGAAGGAGGAGGAGAAAGAGGAGGAGGAGAAGAAAGAGAAGGAGAAGGAGAAGGAAGAGAAGGAGGAGGAGAAGGAGAAGAAGGAGAAGGAGAAGGAGGAGGAGAAAGAGAAGAAGGAGAAGGAGAAGGAGGAGGAGGAGGAGAAGGAGAGGGAGAAGGAGAAGGAGGAGAAGGAGAAGGGGAAGAAGAAGGGGAAGAAGAAGAAGAAGAAGAAGAAGAAGAAGAAGAAGAAGAAAGATTGGGGCTTTACTAGAATCAAGATTTTGAATCCTGTCCTGAATACTTACCACATGAAACATCACAAGTGACACACATACCAGTCTGACATGGCTTTACATATATGTACATGTACAAGGATAAGACCTTTCAACATATGCATGTGGTTTCATGACTCACACCAGAACCTAAGGATCACTCATAGACATCTTACAGGGGAGCATTTCATGAAGAGTTTTGTCGGTGATTTTCACCGACTAATTTGCTGTCAGCCAATCAGATGCGAGGATTTTCAGTAGCTTATAACATTTGTCAGTGATTTTCACTGACAAAACTCTTCATGAAACGCTCCCCTGGTTGTTGTTGTTAACATGTAGTGATTTCCGTCTTGTACTATCTTGTATTTACAGGCAACACCATTGGCTTCAACATGTAGAAACACATGTATGGGTGAAGAAAAGGGAGGGGAGAGAGAGAGAAAGAGGGGGGGGGGGGGACAAGGAATGTAAGTGGGAGAGAATGATAGAGAGAGAGAGAGAGAGAGAGAGAGATAGACAGACAGACAGACAGAAAAGGAGAGACAGACAGAAAGGGAGGAATGTGAAGATTATAAAATAAAAAAAAAAGGGAGAGAAAAGACAGAGACAGGAAGATATTTTGAAAGAGAAGGTGCCCTAACCCCAACTATAACCCTAACCCTTTGTAATGGAGAAAAAGAAAGTATTTATCACAACAGAAGTTTGCATCACTGAACATCATAAAAATACTATCACACAAGACGTGAAGAAAGAATAGAATTGGAAAAAAAACAGAACAGACACATTAACTTGTTGAGCATGATTAGATTTCATTATAATGTACATTTGCCATAGAGTCTAGCCTGAGTTATCTCGGGCTCAGCAGTCAACAAGTTTAATCTGACCTTACCTTGGAATATACTTTGTCATGATAGCATAGAAGCAATTGTAAAGAAGAGCCTTGTCCATGTGTAGCGCCACCAGGGGTCCAAGGATGTCCAACCACCCGTTGCCCACTTCATACTTGAGGCCCTTGGACTTGCAATAGAAGGTCAAGACTGACTCAAGGTCGCTGACTAATGAGAGCTTCTCTTCGTCAGAATTATCAAGTTTATCTACGGATGATAATATATGAAATATGATGATGATAATATTCAACTTGCAAGAGAAGGTCAACACTGACTCAAGGTCACTGACGTCGTCTGAGTCATCAAGTTTATCCAAGGATGATAATAACATGATGATGATGATAATTTAGACTTGCAAGAGAAGGTCAACACCGACTCAAGGTCATTAACTAATGAGAGCTTCTCTTCTCTTCTCTTCTCTTTTCTTTATATCTGTACTAATAAAGAATAATTTATGAAAATGTAAAAGTCCTTCCAAAACAGGTATCATAAACAACTTTTAATGCTGATACTACCTTGGAGCTTCTTTTCTTCTGACTACTTCTTGGAATCTACTTTTCCTTGTCCATTTCTTTCTATATATTCCCCCCTTTTACTTCTATTTTCTGCTAGTCCATACATGTACTTTTTACTTGATTCAGCAGCAGCAGCATGTGATAAGATTTTTAAAATCAAAAGCATGACAGTAAAACAACAGTCTTACAGTTCATAAAAGTAATAAAATTTAAAAATGTAGCAATCACCAAATAGCTTTATGTTCTAACAAACAATCACTGAAAAATCGCAGGTGCCTCAGTGCTATGGGCACCTGTATGTCCATACCCTCCCCCTTATTGTATGTAAGGTACAGTTCAATGAAATCCATTGCTCACGCAAATGTTTTTGCCACTGGCTTTTGTTTTTGCTGGTTTGCTGTTTTGGGGGAATTTTTAGAAGACGACTTACCAATGAATTCTCTGCAGTCTTTTCTCAAGACATCTTGCTCTGGTAGATCAAAGATGCCATCGAATGATGTCAATGCATTGGCCTTCCCAGCAACATTCAAACAAATCTAGCAATGATTGAAACAAAAAGAGAGGAAAAAAAGAAATACAAGAAGAACCAAACCAATCAAGCAATGACTGAAACAAAAAGAAAAAAAACATGAAATACAAGAGGAGTGATTTCAAACCACAAAACAGGGTTTTTCCTGACTTTTTATAGGATGTCTTTTTGCAATCAAAGATGCCATCGAATGATGTCAAAGCATTGGCCTTCCCAGCAACATTCAAACAAATCTAGCAATGATTGAAACAAAAAGAGAGAAACATTGAATACAAGAAGAGTGATTTCAAACCAATCTAGCAATGATTGAAACAAAAAGAGAAAAAAAAGAAATACAAGAAGAGTGATTTCAAACCAATCTAGCAATGACTGAAACAAAAAGAAAAAACATGAAATACAAGAGAAGTGATTTCAAACCTCAAAACAGAGTTTTTCCTGACTTTTTATAGGATGACTTTTTGCAATCCGGATATGTCTTTCTTACAACTACAATTTGCTAAACTACCTCAGTGTTGATAATTTCCAAGAATGAGAACAAAGGGACTAACCTTCCAGGCTGAGGCTCTGTAGATGTTTGGTATCTGTCTTCCTTTGCAAATGTTCCTCAGAGTTCCAAAATCACAGCTCTCCACCAATGCTTCTTCCAGCTCTGCATGCCTGGCATATCAAACAGCAAATTAACAAGATGGAACATAAATATATATCATTGCCGTAAATCCCGAACGGGGGGGAGGGGGGGGGGGAAGGGGGATATATCCCCCACTTTTTCGAGAGGGGGGATGGCGTGTACAAATATCCCCCCTCATTTTAAGGAAAAAATAATATTGTAATAATTAATCAGTTGGTACATTTTTTAATAAAAATGTCATAAATGTTGGTCATATTGAGAAATTTTTATTTGAAATTCTCTTAAAAACATAAAAGTGGTTATTTTTTCACTTGCTCGCTTCGCTTGCTCGCACAATAATAATATTATATGTGTGTGGGGATCTGCACGGATGAATGAGGGTGTGTGTGTGTATACTTAAGTGTGAGTTCACAGAAAAAAAAAAATCGGCAAAAAAGGTGATCATCCCCCCCCCCCCCCCCCCTCCACCCCTCAAAATGGATTAATGCTGATGATAAATATATCAACTATCACACTTGTTTACTAATCATTTTGTAGAATATAAGTTACTCTTAACAATCCAAAGGCTGGCTAAATGCTTAGAAGTCAGATACCCCATATAGATATGTATCTGTATGTAGCAGCACCTAAATTTTTCAAGGTGCATTGGATCACCGATATGTTATACACAACACATAAAAGACAATTGTTATTCTGCAAACAACCAACCAAAAACTTGCCCAGAAAACTGGGCTGCGTTTCACGAAACCGTCATAAGTCTAAGTTCATGGACATCCCATAGAAACGCGTGTCAATTCTACAACACGCGTTTCAATGGGATGTCCAAGAAGTTAGACTTATGACGGTTTCGTGAAACGCAGCCCTAGTCTATTGTATTTCCCACATGACAGATTTAGATTCTGTCAAAGGGATTCAGAAGCAATAACTGAAATACCCAAGCACATAAGAGCATGGCTACTGTGCATTCTTAATATCATTTTCTATACCATCTCTTCTTTAATAGTCTCTGGATGATTTATGATTAGCTCACAATTCAACAAGAGTACTCAAGGTCTACATCCCGAACCATAAATCTTGTCAGCTTAAGTTTTGCTTTATCTTGTCTTGTCGTTGAAGCCCACAATCAACGAGTTGATGACTGTCCTGTATTGTCCCGCAGTACTGCTAAAACATCAATACCTTCACTTTATATTGTTTTCTATGTCATCAGTCTACATGTAAGTCTTGTCATCTCACCGCTGATGCCCACAATCAATGAGTTGATTATTATCACACCATCAATAGACCAACTTGTCCTGTCCAGCATATCCCACAGTACTGCCAGAATATCATTTCTCTTGAACTCTTCTCTTATAATTTACATGTATATTTACTTTTTATTTGTTAATGGTTGCAGAGACTCCAACTCTCCCGTTTTGGGCGAGAGATCTCCCGCTTTGAGTCCATTTTCACAAAATCTCCCGCTCTCCCGCGTGAGTTTGAATTTCTCCCGCCCTAGCTGTGTTTCTCCTTTTTTCTCCTGCCCAACCAATTTTTTGAAAAAATGAATCTGAATCACTGGATTTTTCCTCATTTAGTGTTGTCATAATGTTCAAAAATAAGCCTAAGATAGCACCAGAGAGCTTCTATAACCCTAAAAGTGGCCTCCGGCCGCAAGGAATTACTGCTTTGCGCTGGTGATGTGGGCTACGCGCACATTGAGTCAGAGTCTGCCGTTTGCTAGGAGATCTCGGCGGGAGAATCTCCCGCTTAAGAGGTGCTTCGGGTTGGAGTCTCTGTCTATGGTTGTTGGTGTTTACTTGCATGACTTGCTGATCCTAAATACTAAAATTTTTAATAAATCCAATAACTGAAATTACTGAGTAGAAAATTGCCTTTCTAGGCAGCAGTTTCAGATGTATGCAAAACCATATCTAAAAGATATTTTTCCATGCCTTTTCTCTGCAAGACTTTCTACCTGCTCACATGAAAGTAAGGTTAAATAGTTAATAGCCTATTAATAGGCTAGCTCTGACTAGACTTGTACTCTATACCAGTAGTTATAAGCTCATTTTGATACATGTACATGAACGCATGATGCTAAAGTCATTTTTAAAATCAATTAATTTCATAATTGGAAACATGTCATGTCATCCATTCATTATATATCTTATTTATTCACTCATTCATTCAGAAGTTTTATTGAAACAAATATCTGCATTTCAAAACTAACGTGAGGCCTTTTTTAGTTTAAGTAAAGGCAGTGTATACAGCCACACGCGTGTGTCTTTACCTTACGGCCACACGCGTGTGGTTGTATCCACAGCGTCGATATGAGGATACAGCCACACTTGTCTGAATTCCCACTTGAAGTCTGTGCCGCGACAGCTATCGCTAGTGTGCACTGCACTGCACAAGCGATGTGTATTCATGCGATGGTATGTGTTGCGACTTGCAAAACTTGGATCGTCACGAAGGTTTTATCTCTCGATTTCACTTATTATACAAACAATATTTTCACTTCATTCTCACCTGGTCAGCAAGCAGGTGACAATATAGTACAATATTGTTTGTATTTCAGTGAATTTCAAGAGATAAAACCTTCGTGACGATCCAAGTTTTGGGGTTTGGCAACACACTGTCGCATGAATTTACGCATCGCTTGTGCAGTGCATACATACACACTAGCGATAGCTGTAGCGGCGCAGAGTATAAGTGGGAATTCAGTTGAGTGTGGCTGTATCCTCATGTCGATGCTGTGGATACAACCACACGCGTGTGGCCGTAAGGTAAAGACACGCGTGTGGCTGTATACACTGCCTTAACTTAAGTAAAACAGGACATGCAGGAAGAGTTAATCAATAATTAATTTCAGTAAAAATGTAAGGATACATGTAGATGAACAGTAAAATATTTGTAAATATATTATCTGATTTCACTCAATATTTCTTCCCCACTGTATGCAATCCAATTAAACCCAGTTCTAAATGCAATGCCAATGCCTCATGTACAGTCGGTCATTGGGCCCCCTCCCATTTTCAGCATTTATTCTCGAGCTGAAATCACTACTAGCCCGTACACAATTCACTTCCCATTCATTTCACACACACATTCACACTCAGTATTCACATATTAAACAGGCTGCAATCATCATCAAATTAAAGTAACAGATAGAGTTACAGTTGAAATTACAACTTAAGTTAACGATTCTTAAAATATGTGTTCAAGAGATTTTTAAAACCTTTCCTTCTGTCTTACCAGCTTGTATCGTCGCTCTCCGAGGCTGCCATTTTTCCCGATGACGTTGTGAGCTGAGGTCTCGTACCGGAAGTATACTGGGGGCGTTCTACGCGTATACGTACGAGCACTAGCACTGCGCAAATTTGATCACGGGCTAGGCCTGCACGAATGTCTTCGAAGCTTGACATAAAATACTTATTAATTTTGGATATATTTTTTTCGGATGTAATGGCACGTAACGAATCAGACATAAACCATCATCGACTGTCGTGTATAACTACCCTTTTTGCTAATCGTCCTGCGTAAACATCGGAAAAGCAGCCAATATTGTCGTTCTCTCCAGGACGGGGGTTTTGTGCAGAAATGTGTTATCTCTTCCGCGAAAGGTGTTGAGGGGAGTCTTCAGTCGCCTAAAAACCGTGGGGAAGTAGCCCGTTCGTGCGTGCGATCATGGCGGCGGGTAGGCTCGGCGAACTATGGATGAAGTTTTGGGTGCCGCCTCGCCCTGCTTTGAAGGTCGACAAAAAGACTCTCGAAAGAACATGGAAACTCATGGAGAAAGTCATGAGATTATGTCAGTCCGACAAAATGAAACTGAAGAACAGTCCTCCTTTCATTCTGGATATTCTACCGGAGACTTATCACCATCTCAGACTAGTTTGGTCCAAATATGAGGGAGATGACAAGCTGGCGGAACTTGTCGAAAATGAGTACTTCAAAATCTTTGTTGATAACATCAACAAAAAGGCAAAACAGACAATACAACTGTTCAAGGACAATAAAGAGAAAATGTACGATGAGTCTTCTACATGTAGAAGACAACTCAATCGTTTGTCTCTGATATTTAGTCACAATTTAGCCGAGTTGAAGGCTCTTTTCCCAAATGGACTTTTTGCGGGAGAAGCTTACCGCATCACGAAAGCAGATGCTGCTCAATTTTGGAAGAAGAATTTTGGTTCCAGGTATTCATGATTTGACATATTATTCAGATTTTTATGTTGATATTTATTTGAAATATGTATTCATGCATAATCACTGCGTTTCATGGTCCCGTTTTCGTGAAATGATGAATTAAGTGAACAATGTTTTCGATCCCTGGCAAATACATAGTACATGCATTGCCATTGTGTGTACGTGTTCAACACGTACAGTCAGATGCACTCTCAGTAAAGTCGAGTCTGCCATGCATGTGTGTGTTGTGTGTGCTTGTCAAGATGTGTGCGCAATGCAAATGGCATTGTATGGAACCCGGAAACGAAGGGCAAGTAATTCAGATCACATTGATTCTAATTTCATGTAATGTCATCTTGTAGCCCTTTTTTTAGTTTTTATGATGTCGTTTGGGGAATGGCCAAACCAGATGTGTACATGTAGGAATGTTGAATTGAATAAGTGAATGCCTTTCATCAATGTGTATTATTTTAAATCCACTTCTAGATCTATATGCATTTGAATTCTCCTTTCACTTTTAGTTAAAGGAAATGCAATGTAACATTTACAATACATCTACAATGTACATGTACATGTTTATATCTAGATGGAGATCTATGATAATTCTTCAAGCAGATTTACATGTACATGTACATGTACATGTATGTACCAATCAAGTACAATGTCTTAATTTATGGTTTATTTTCCTTTTCTGTTTTTATTGTCATACTATTTATTACTGATGGATTTTTATTATTTTTTTTATGATCAACTTAAACTTTTTTGTTCCAAAAAGAATATGAAAACACACACACCCACACCCACACATACCCATACACAAAAACCACCAACAACAAAAAACTGACTATACCCTTTACAAGGATTTTGTTTTAATAGTAATTTCCAAATTACCCGAAGAATTAAATTTACAACTGAAAATTGTGAGCAACAAGAATAAGTCACATTGTACATGTGTACATGTATTCAATCAGTTATAGTCAGATAAAAAAGTAGTGAAACTCTAGTAATGAATGAATTATTTGATATATCCCCAAAGAGACTGTATAATTCTATCTATTAAAATGTATGCACTGAGCTGTGCAAATTTATATGGATGCCACCCTTTATAGTTGAGCAGGGAAAAAATTATTATTTTTTTTTTCTGGGGCTACCCTTTGAGCCCACCCACCCAAATTTTCTACATTGTATTACAGTTTACATTGGACCCTATGAGAATTTCAGGGGCTCTTTTTTAGTTTTCCAGGGCTCTTTTTGGTGTTTCGGGGGGCGAATTTTCCCGAGCCCCCGTATATTTTTTTCCCTGTAGTTGAGCATAAAAAACACTACCATAATCAACAAATTCTTGGAAAATATTTGTGTTTTACACCCTAGGAATAGGATGATAAAATATTCTATTTCCATTCCTGTGGCTGTTCCTTCAGTTACATGTAGATCTAAATTATTGTGATCATGCGAATTAAAAAAGAAAAATTCTTTGATCACCGCTGTTGCTCCGGGGTCCGCCCATTTGACCGAAGGCCCACGAGACCGAAGGCCCGCGCAGCCTACTTTTCTCGTATCGTATTTTCCTTCATCACAGATAATGCGCTATCGGTATATAAAGTAATTATGTCTGCTTTATCATGTTTAGTCCTCGTTTCCGGATGTTCCACACCTTCAATGAAAAACATTCGCTGCCCTTAATACTTATTAAACTTCCTTTTGGCACAGGAATTGGTCAGCGCGGTGTGATATTATAGATTACAATTTGCTATTTTCGGCCTCGCGGGCCTTCGGTGAAGTGGGTTGTCACCATTGCTCCTCTGTCCAACTTACATGTACATGTATAACAGAGAACACCACTTTCCTGTTATCAGCAATTTCCACTGTCTAAGCCTACATACATTAAAGTGTAAGGTTATCTTATAACCTGGCATTCATGAACACGTAGGCCTACATGTACATGTACATGCTTGTAAGTGGTACTAAGTTAGAAATAAACAATGCATGTGCTATTATCTACAATGTACATGTATCTTAAGTATTTTGGATCATTAATAAATTAATTCAATATATTTAGAAGCCACCATGAAAATACAGGCCACAGTTTACCCTCTACACATAGCAAGAAACATGTCATCAGGTACAATGTAATGAAAATTATTTAGTATTGTTATTAATGTACAGTGTCACTCTCTTTGTGTTTTATACTGCAAAAGTGTAAATTATAAAAACTTTTGTATTCCACCTTTCATTAGTTTGTGAGCTAGACAAATCAATCACAGTTTTATAATCATGGGTGCATACATGTAGAATATTCAGTCTTGTACAAAGGCACGTGTTTGCAATAATTTTCCTCAGAGAAAATTGAAGATTTTGTTGGGTTCTTTTAATTAATCGTAAAAACCCAAATTCAGCAGAATAACCAAGTGGAATCAAAATGGCAGATCATTTCCAAGTTTTATTGATCACAGGTTTAAAAAAATAACCCTTTGGTATATACATGTACATGTATATTGCTGTCATCAGATTTTCTACAACCTTGACTTTAAAAAAAAAAATGCTTTTTTAATCAAAGCCAGTAAATTGGGATGGATTTCCCCTTTGAAGTCTCAAAAGTAAGAAATTGCATAAAAAGTTAAAAACTAATTTGCATTTGTCACACAAATCTTCAAATAAAACCTCTGTGATAGTTAACACTCTGTTTCCCCTAATGAAACTGGGGATTCCCCAATCCCTAATTTGCAATTTACATGTACATTGCTAGTGTGTACATGTCAGTACAGTACTATCATGGGCCCAGTTTTCTACATACAAGTAAATTTCACCTGTACATGTTGTGCGTACTAACTGCCATCAGTGTCATACTGGTACACTGTATGTGCATGTACTGTATGGTACTACACTGGATGTACATTGTACGTGTATGTATGGTAGAGATTGGTAGCATTCTGAAAACAGTATATTTTATTCTCAATTCAATTCAATCAATTCAAGTTTATTCAATACTTTCATTTAAAAAAAAGGAAACTTACAAAGACAAACAGATACAAATATCAAAATACTGCATAAATAAATGACAATATATGAGAATAAACAAGGGGACAATAAAGAGTAGACATGTAAAGGTACAATAATTAAAGGTACAATAATGAAAGTATTGGGAGAAGACAGAAAGGTGGAAGGACATTTAATTTATCATAACAAATTTTACCCGAGTCTTTTCTTGGTTCTTGCATTGAGCTTTTGTATCATGAACTGTAGCTGAATTGATAATTTATGAATAACTTCATAAGCACTACAAGTACATGTAGTTCGATATAAACAAGAATTTTCACCCCATGCTTTTTGTTTGCGATAAATGGCTAACAAATTTGGGCTGAGAAATCGATTATCTTGTAACTGATAAAAAGCTTTTTGAGAAGTTCAAGTTGCCAATTTGCTGGGATAAACAGTAATCTAGAAATCATCATCACATTGCCATTTGAAGGATTTTCTTGCTGATCTTCCTTGAAAATTAAATGACATGCATGTATAATAAGCAAAATTATTACAATACACGTATTGTTTGTTTTTCTGCTCATGTACATGCAGAGTTCTCACTAGAAAAAAATCCACACACGGTTCCCACTCTGCGCAAAGCGTGGAAGTTTCGGACGTTTTACGGAATAACACCTAAAGATAGGTGTGGCAGCAGTATATGCTATAGTAAAAGGATGAAAAATACCTCTTGGTAAGCAGGAGTTGTCTACTAATGGCATAAAAATAAAAATACATTGCCAAAAAGCAAAACAATCTGTGACATTTATCATTATTGTTAGGAATATATACTCCAATATTTTTTTACCCTTGTTGCCACGCATGGTGCAGCAATTTCACACATGGTTCTTCCTTGTCTGAAACCCTTTACGCATGGTATTGGAACCATGGGTGTTATGTACTGGCGAGAACCATGTGTACATGTACTAATACAGTGTAGTTAATCCACTGTAAATACATAATTGCTCTTGGAAGTGCAGTGATGCATGGATGAACTTGTGATATTGGAGTCATATTCTGCTCTGTGACTGATATGACTGATATGAACAATGAAAAAGCTGTCAACTGTAAAACACTGCATTGAGCAATACACCTGAAGTCACTCACCACAGCTACTGGTTATTTATTTACATATACAGTGTGTACTTGTATCCTTTTTCATGTAGTGGAAGAATCCTGTAGTGTGCTGTGGTTGTTATGTCTGCACTACTGTAATACTTAGTAGAATGTGAACTTGAATTAACCCATTCGTGACAGGAATTATTTAAAGCCTAATTTGATCAGCTTTTATTCTTCAAATTGGCAACACCAACATTTTTATTTTATTGCTACATGTTTCTTATAAAATGTCATGTATTAGTATCTGAAATGAATATAAATTGACAGAAATTATGATGAGAAGTCAAAAAGTTGCCAATTTGCAGGGGAAAACGGTGATTTTGAACTTTCTATCACATTGGCAATTTACATGTAAGGATTTTAATGCTTATTTTCCTTTAAAAAATTTTCAGCACCAAACACTGAATATTGATGCAACCAAAATGGGCACAGAATTTTTTACTCTTTCTGCTCATGTATTCGGTATAATTTTTAGGGCTCTGCATCAAAAGTTATCAGGTCAAACCACAAAATGTGGACCTCTGTCACGAATGGGTTAAAAGGGAACTTTGATGACTGAAGTAAATTCAAGGAATTGAGCACAAGTGCACTTCATACATGTACATGTACGTGTACATATACATGTATGCTGGGAGCTAGCATAATGTTTACTCTGTGTAGTTATATATGTAACATTGAGTTATAACTGGAATGCCCTTCTGGTTTTCAAGAAATAATGTTTACATTCTGAACTCAAGGCAAAATAGTGTTACATGTACATGTAACTCACTGTGTGTAAGAATCATGAGGAACACCCTTCTGATTTTCAAGTGGTAGTGTTTACATTCTCAAAACATCGAAAAAGAATGTTAACTCTGTGTAATACAGGAACACTCTTCCAATGTTTACATTCTTAGCAGTAATTAGCATTAGGTTAAAAGGTGTTGACTATACATGTATGTAATCATAGTGAGTTCGACAGGAACACCCTTAATTCTGATTCTCAAGTGATGGTGTTTACAATCTTAACACTACATGTACATGTGGGCAAAAGGGTGTTAATAACACTGTGTAATAATCATAGTGAGTTTATGAGTTAAACTGAAATGGGAACACCATTCTGATTTTCAAGTCATGTTGTTTACATACATTCTCAACACTAGGCAAAAGGGTGTTAACTGTATGGAGTAATCATAGTGAGTTCCACGGGAACACCCTTGTGGTTTTGAAAACATGGTGTTTACACTCTTAGAATGGAGAAAGAATCTTTTTTTTTAGTTTGACACAGTCATACAGTACTTACATGCAGATAAAAGTCTGTCCTGATATTGGCTACCGTTCTGTCCATTCATTGACATAGTATAGGTGTGTGCATTCTGAAAAGTGTGAACTTTAGTGAAAGAATCTGGCATATTCATGTCAGTGATCATACAGTGTAGGAGATATGAGGAGTTTAATAGAAATGATTTACATACAGTACATGTACATGTATGTGCATGTAATTCTGCTCAAGAAACCTAACAGATTTCAAAGTGCTGTACGTATTTACATACATGTATGTCACTTATGGAAACTTGAAAAAATTATTGGCATAATTCACTTTTGTTCAGAAGAGACATGTTGGTCATATGTAAAATGATATGAACATGTACATGTACATGTACATTTTAAATACGGTACTTTAAGTACTTTTTGTAGCCCTTCTACTGTTGATGTGTGGTGGAAAGTATTTTCTCTCGTCGAGACTGTGTTAAAAAAGTTTAAGCATAAAATTTGTGGGCTTTCCCACCTGTTTTTGTTCCTTGTATGTGTCGATGGTAAAAAAAATTCAAAATTTGAATCGCGATTAGAATCGCGACCCAAATTTCAGTCTTTTCCTGTGCGTGAACGGTTGCAATAAAATTGAAATTGGGATCGTGATTTGAATCGAGATTCACATTTCAATTCCTCTTGTGTGTGAATGCGCCTAATGTTTGCCACAGGGGTTTACTGTGGGGTTTTGCCACTTCATGTGAGCAAGTCTAAAAGAGTCCAGTTTAATCTTCTATGGAGGTCTTAAGTATCTCTTTTTGGAATTCTGAATCTTACCATTGAAAGCTTTCCAGAGCTTTATTACAAATCCTCCTGTGTTCCCCCTTATCTTGTCAGAGCTAAATTTTTCACTGTTTTTTTTTTTTTTTGCTGTTTGCAGAACAATCGTATCATGGAAGGTCTTTCGCCAAGCTCTAACGGAGGTCCATCAGGTCCGGTCCTCCATGGAGACCTTCGCTCTGAAGACAACCATCGACCTGACCCGTAATGACTACATCTCCAACTTTGAGTTTGACGTCTTCACCCGCCTGTTCCAACCCTGGTCTACCCTATTGCGCAATTGGAACTGTCTAGCGGTCAACCATAGAGGGTACATGTCCTTCATGACGTATGACGAGGTCAAGAATCGATTGGAACAGTACATTAGCAAGCCGGGGAGGTAAGTCGGAAGGAAAAGTTACGATGAAATGGGATTGAGGAGGGTAGGGGAGATACATGTACATGTAATCGTCTGGGCCCTGTTTCATAGAACTTGTTATCAGTAACAACTAACAAATGCCACATTTCTATGACAAATTTGCTCTCAGCCAATCAGATGTGAGGATTTCAGTAGCTTATAACAGTTATTGCAACTTGTTGTTGATAACAAGTTTTATGAAATGGGGCCCAGGTATTTGAAAACAAAAGGAACCTGTAGCTTATACCCCTTTCACAGTAAGCTCTTCGCCATTGAAGTTAAGCGGGGAAAGGCGCACTGTGAAAGGCGCAGGTGAAAACTTCCCCGTTGAACTTAAGCGGGTAACTTCTCCACATCATGAGGTGGAGAAGAGGTGGTGAAGTTATTAGCGGGGAAGTGGTTTACCTGCTTAAACTGGCCACTGTGAAAAAGACGCTACGAGTTTCCCCGCATAATGACGTCAGAGATCAATTCTCATTTCCGCCTGAACCGAGATTCCGTCACAGAACTTTTCGTTGGATTGCGCGCGGTGAGCTCCTCCCTCAATGACCCCAGCCAGCTGTACTTCCTGCAGAGCTCCATCACACGCCTCACATTCATCATGGAAGAGAAGGCAGTGAGAAAGGCGACACTTCTTTCTTCCCCGGTGAAGTGAATGCGTGCTCGTAAAGTTAAGTGGGGAACTTCAACGGGTAAAGGGGAAGAGCTCACTGTGAAAGGGGTAGTAGCAATTGCTAAGCTACTGACAGCCTGCTCAGACACCAAATCCTTATTGAAACTACATTTGTAGATATGATAAACATAGTACAAAGAATCCTCATACATGTACAGCGAACAAGTGTTCACACACCCATCCAAAAAAGGTATAGATTTGCAATTTTCTACTGCACATGTTGTCATGGCAAGGTCATTTCTCCTTTTGACCACGCTCATTGCACATTAAGCCCCACCCAGTTATACCGTTCTATGGTCATCTTACGGGCTGTGATTCTTTATCGAGTTCTAAATTTTAGTTTGAAATGATGTTCAGACCCTAGTTTCGTTATACGACTTTTCTTTATACATGTACGATTGTATGTTGTTTCGTTAGTGAGCCTAAGGACAAAGAAATTTATAATATAACTATACTGTTTTGGTATAGCTAGACAAAGAATTTTTACATGTATGTCTGAACAGGGGTTAAAAGCATACAGTGTATACTGTGCATGCACTCATATTTGTTATATGTTATATAACTTTTCTTCTTTTCTTCTTTTTGAAATTAAATTTCAATATTTCAGAAAGTTTTGGTAATAAGTAACATCACCGGTACATTATGCACTTTGAAATAAATAGGAGTGAAAGCTAATACTATGGGTGGTGTGTTTAAGATTTACTCCTAGCATCATGTGAGAAAATATATGGAGAAACATTTTATTCATAAAATTCATTCCTCAAATATTGAAATGAAATAAAGCAAATGGATTGATAAACAAAAATGAAATAACTCTAGATATGGAAGAAAGATTAACATTAAAGTTTGGGAATGAAATGTACAGTATGTTTTCTGTACTTTTTCACTTGTTCAAACATATACTATGTAAATGTGGAATTGGAGAATGCCTGTGAAACATGCGACTTTTTCCTTCCCTATTTATTTATAGAATGTATTATTACTCAGCCATCCTTCCTGGCTATGTTTTATGTAGCTTAAATCTAAGTGTTTTGATTAGATATTAATTACATCTATTCTACCCTACTTTTGCAAAAGGAAGCAAGTAGCAACAGGTACAAATGATGCCACAAAGATAGAAAATGTGTTTTTGACCGGGTCCGTCGACATGGAACTTTGGAATCAGAAACGATGCAACTTGCTTCCTTTTGCCACCAAAATAATTCTGCATTGGGTCATATTTGTGGCTCCATCGGTTACTATATGAAGCATATCTCAAATATGCCAAATCAATAAAAACGTCACTTGCTTCCTTTTGTCAAAGAAGGGCAATATTGTCTAATCATGTATTAGAGAACAATTTCAAACATTACATGCAACAAATATATGCACTTGAATAACAAGGAAAAGAAATTGATATGATGGGTAAGCAAAAAATTTTGAGGGAAATGCCATTTTCTATTATTTTTCTTGATTTCCCTTTTCTGTTGCCATTTAACAACATTTCTTTGTTTAAAAACTGTATTATACAATGTACAGTGTAGATCATTTTGACATGTTTATTTTAACACTCACTGAACATCATGTACAGTAGTTTTTTGTATTAATCAGTCAAGGGAAGGGGAGTCATATGTTTGAAAAACAACAGGTGATTTATAGGGGGAAAAAAAAATCAATTTTATTTCATTTCAGTTCTCTTTATTGGGTTGATTTGCATGTAGGTACATGTATTATTCATTTGAAAAGCATGAAGTATTTGTACAGTCCATATTCATTTTGTTCATTGATAAAAGTAATAATATATGTTTTTGGGTAAAAGGAAAAGGTGTTAAGATATTTGGTTTTAAAAGACAATCACAATCTTGTACAAAATTGTTTCCCATGGTTCCTTGATGCAGTGCTAGAAACAAGCAGGATTTTATCCTATTTACACACATACATGTATGTAGTAGGACTCTACTCTCCAACTCTCCCGCTCTAGCTGTGTGGGGGCTGTGTTTCTCCCGCTTAAGATGTATTTTATCCCTTGTAAAACGTAAAACAAATATTCATGACAAGTTGATTATACCTCATTTACATGAAGGTTTATCATAATATTATGCTAAAAAATACTGGCCAAGATAAGTGCCTATAGGCCTACATGTAATTTTTCGTTTCGCGCTTGTGATGTACGCATCTTTGCGCGATCAGATCGAGTCTCCAGTTTACTCTTGGGTCCAGGCGGGAGAATCTCCCGCTTAGAAGATGTTTGGGGTTGGAGTCTCTGACATGTACATGTATCATGCAGAGTGACCAAGGTATCATACTGGTGTACAATGTCTGTTTTGAATTTTCAAGCCAAAAACAGTTTCAGTTTCAGTTTCAGTTTCAGTTTATTGTTTTCATATTTCACACATTTTCAGACACTTACAATATTTGACAGTTTTTGAGAACTTATAGAAAGTATACAAAGAAGCAATATAAGAGGTACAAAGGAAATAGTAAATTCAGAAAAAAAAATAAATAAAAGAAGTTAAGTACCCAATATAAATATAAGTACATGCACATGCAGTATTGATCGAGAGTGAAATATAAAGAGGAGCCTAAAGAAAAGCTAGGCTTGTAAAATATAGGCTCCTTTGAAAAAAAATAGTGATGGTCCAAATTAGAGTATCGAAATAATGGGATAATAATGGGAAATAACAGGATTAAAGAAATAAAGAATAGGATTTTTACCAATCATAGTTGGCAGCTCTGTTAATAATACATGTATCTAATGTTTGCAATTTGTGATGATAATGTGCACAAACCTCATCATGTGACCGCCCCTGTGATTTTTCAAGCACTTGATAAAAAATAAAAAAAAAGATGTGAAAAAGATGAAAAAGAGTGAGGAAGAAAAAAGAAGAGTACATGGGGAAAGATAGGATTTGGGCATGCAATTACATGTATAATAATGCCTCTATTTGTTCATTTAAAATGTAATTAAACCAACCTATGGGTCATCTTGCCCCCCCCCCCCCCCCCATGAAAATAACCTTGTGCAACCCCTGACGGTAACACACAGAAAAATGATAATTAGCATGGAACATGCTCTGCACACAGCTCTAATTTTGTGTGCTACTGTCTTTTTCTTTCTTTCTTTCTTTTTTTTTTTAATGGCGATTCAATGTTGCATAATGAGTGGGAGCCTCGGATTTGAATAAACCTTTAGGTTTGGAAGAGGAAATGTGTCTTGTGAATTCCAGTTCTTCACATGCTCAATTCATTCAGACTACTCATCAATGCTCTTCCTGTTTGAAAGGATTGAAATCTAATTTTAATTCCCTCTCGTGTGGAGAATTAGACAAGAGAGAGAAATTGAAATGACAAAAGACTTTTTTTCCCCCGGCTTACATGTACATTGTACATCTGTGTGTAATATGCAGTCATTCTCAACATTGCATGTATGTACATGTATGCTCAATCTCTATGCACATACGTGTACATGTATACACTATACATGTCACTTTTTTTTTTTTATCTTGATATGTTTTATTGATCAGAAAAACACATAAAATTATGCATAGTATGCGTTACATGTGTCTTGAGAAAAACAAACTGTTTCACACATATACATGTATAATGTAACATAAAAAAAAAAAAAAAAACCATTGTGTCATGTTTCTGCACACTCCTGCCGCACCGACAAGACAACAGACCAAAAATGAACAGAAAAAAAGAGAGCGCGTGCATAAGAGAGAAAGAGGGAGAGAGAGGAAGAAATGTCACTCCTGCAATTTAACAATGGCTTCGTCGGTCCCTCGTCGGTCCCTTGTTGGTGTGACTTCATGTGACAGTAGTTTTTGTTCATTTTCTAACCTTCAGCTATCGGTATATGAAATAATTACCTATGTCTCCTTTAGCATGTTTAGTCCCCGTTTCTGGATGTCCCATACCACCAATGAAAAACTTTCCACTGCCCTTTAATACTATATAGACTGAGGGCCCACGAGACCGAAGGCCCGCGAGGCCGACTTTTCTCTTATTGTATTTTCCTTCATCACAAATAATGCGCTATCGGTATATACATTGTGTAAAATAATTACCTATGCCTCCTTTAGCATGTTTAGTCCCTGTTTCTGGATGTCCCACACCTTCAGTGAAAAACTTTCCGCTGCCCTTTAATACTATATAGACTGAGGGCCCACGAGACCGACTTTTCTCTTATCGTATTTTCCTTCATCACAAATAATGCGCTATCGGTATATAAAATAATTACCTATGTCTCCTTTAGCATGTTTAGTCCCTGTTTCTGGATGTCCCACACCTTCAATGAAAAACTTTCCGCTGCCCTTTAATACTATATATGAATAATAATATTCTTTAATTTATTCTTTTAAACATAGACTGAAATACCCTGGACTTCCTATATAAGGAAGTAATGAATGAATAGATGAATGAATGAATGAAAAAATGAATGAATTAGTTGATTAATAATGCACAAACTACTTCATTCATTAACAAACTTAATATGATAAGCATTGACTTAAATCAATTTTTCTCTGGAAAAGTTGGTGTCTTCGGGGAGAGCAGTTCTTCTGGAAGTTGTCCTCAGGGAAGCCGTCCTCCATGTGAATGTCAGATATAGGCCCTATGAAGTCGTCTGTGGGGGTGTTGTCCTCCAAAAGCGTAGTCCTACCACCTCACGTGCATCCCCTCAAACTACCTCTTTGAAAAACATTAAAAACCTACGTTATATAGAGAAAATCTAAAAGAAAAATGAACCGATTCCGAAACAGGTTTGACTTGCAGCTGTAATCTCAGTTATCATGATATCATTTGGAGTAAAAAGTATCGGCCAAGCAATTATTAGTAGGATTTGTCGGCTTTGCAGATGTCAGCTGAGCATTATGTCATCCGAGTGAATGCCATGTATAATTTTAAACCTTATCCATTGTTTGATATTTAGACTTTTCCTTCTGGCACTGGAATTGGTCAGTGCGGTATGACATTATGACATTACAATATTTGCTATTTTTGGCCTCGATGGCCTTCGGTCTCGCGGGCCTTTGGTGAAGTTGGTTGTCACCGAAGATGAATACCCTTTTTCTTCCCTCAAAATACTACAATGCTTTTTACAAGGTTGACATTCCTGATGTACAGGAAACCATAAAGACTGCTCAAGGGAGATGGGAAAAGTGGTCCCTTTGAGCAGGTGGTGTTTATAAACAGGTTCCTTGTATATACATTTCAGTGAGAAACACTGTTCAAGGGAAAATATGGTCTTTACAGACAGGTGGTGTTTCTATACAGGTGGTCGCTAAAGCAGGTGTGATTGTAACATACTTGCATTTATGCTCATTATGAGAATATCTTGCAGAGGTACAATTTTATTGGATTATCTTTAACACACAAGCTTAAAGTGTTTTCTTTCTTTTTGTCTCCTCAGTTACATATTCCGTCTGAGCTGCACACGGCTAGGACAATGGGCCATCGGATACGTTACCCAAGAGAAGACAATCTTACAAACCATTCCACAAAATAAGTCTTTATGCCAGGCACTCATCGATGGCAACAGGGAAGGCTTGTAAGTATATCCTTCAGAAAAATTTGTTATATTTTCTTTTCTTTATCTAGATATTAGACAGTGATAAACAGATAAAAAGAATCTTTTTTCTTTACATCCAATTTCTGAGCTCATGATGGCAACAAAGAAGGCATGAAAGTATTTGAATCTACATTGTAGTTCTAATGAGATATCTGGCATAGGTCTTTCTGTTGGTTTCTGATTAATAGCTAAAAGAACACTTAAAATTATTTTGTGAATAAATTATTTCTGATCACATGGATGTTAGCCATTCCCTCAAACACTCATCAATGGCAATAAGAAAGTTTTTAAGTATATTATCTGGAAAGATTTGTAAATTCCATCTTTGAAATCTGCGGCAGTAAGTTTTTCTGTCAGTCACTAATCAAGTTTTTGCCAAGAACAGAAGTGTGTTAACTCTTGCTAAAAGTGTGAGCTTTGATGCCCTCCTATTAATTATTTGGCAGAGAATATTTAAGCTACAGTGTATTTCATAAGTGTCTAATTTCTTATGACATGTATTTTATTCTTTCTGTCAGGCATTGATCAGTTTGTCTGCCAAGAACGGAAAGGTGTTGCTAGGGCTACATAATATGATAGTATCAAAATACTACGATATTAAAATTGAAATGTTGGGGGGGGGGAACAGGGGGTCACATTCCCCCCCCCCCCCCCAAAAAAAAAAAAAAAAAAAAAAAAAAAAAAAAAGGTTTGGGACACAATAGGGTGTGTCCCTCCAATTTGGGGCTAAAGAAAGACACCTAAAAAAGCCAATAGAATAGATCAAAAAAAAAAATTTAGAAAAGAGACACCCAAGAAAAATTTGTTTGCCATATTTTGGGTATGCCCTTCGAAAAACAAGCTGAGGATCTTTTCTTTTTCTTTATTTTCCTTCGTTTTTTTTTTTTGTTTATCAGCACATATTTGGACAGTGTAACTTGTAAAACGGATTGAGGCCCATAATACAAGCATGTCAGCAAGTTTAATTAACGATTAAGGAAATAATGAATATCATAAATCAACGAGCGAGAAAGAAATAATTACAGAGCTCTGAATACATGTATGTGATACTGTGCAGCCCTAATTTCTGCTTAAATCTTTCCAAAAGATTACATATTTTCTCTTGTTATTCTAGCTACCTATACCCTGATGGATGTGAGGATAACCCCGATCTAACCTCTGTACTCACCAAACCCCCTGAAGAACTCATCCATGTGACGGCCGACCAGTATGAGCTCTACTGTGAGATTGGATCCAGCTTCCAACTCTGTAAGATCTGCACAGAGAATGACAAGGATATCAAGCTTGAGCCATGCGGGCATCTACTCTGCTCACAATGTCTTTCTGCTTGGCAGGTAACATGCCTATATTTTTGTAATTAGGATTTATGCTCTCTTGAACTTAAAGAAAACCAACATCCCCACGTCAAGTAGTATTTAAATTAAAGCTGAGACAGAGTAAAACAGACCAGTGAAAATTTGAACGAAATCGGACACAGACTACAAAATTTATGGCTATATGCAATTTTTTTGTATGACATTTTTGGACACTACCATGGCTTTTGATGACATTTTGTGTATATCTCTCAACTTTTAGTAAACACATAGGTACACATAATTAAACATTTTCATGTTGTTTAAGATTTGCACATTTTCTTAAGCCAAACTCAGGATATGTAAATTACATTAAATGTAGGACTGTTTTCTCCACAACATATTTGAGAAGGACAATGAAAACATGTTTTAAGATAATAACGAATATGTGAAAGTCTGTGTGTAAAACATGTTCAGATTTGTCCACAAATTATATCACCAATAGCTATTTTTCAAAAAACAGAAAATTTCATATAACTGTTAACAGCAGAACTCTCGTATTCCATGTCCAATTTCGTGTCAAATTTTGGTGATTTGGTTTATTCTGTTATAGCTTTGATTTAAGACTACTTGACTTGAGGGTCTTGGTTCCCTTCTACGACAAAGAACACATAGCACTTTAGTAAATGGTACATGTTTCGATTTTCAAAGTCATCAATTTTCATGATCAGCCTGAGATCGTTCTATCAGAGTAAACTCTTTGTTAAGAAGAGAATCATGCAGTGTAGTATGAGTTGTTTTGTGAATTCATTTTGATTTCCTTTTGAACTTCCAGGGAGATTTTTCATATGAAAGTGCATTTCCTAATTACAAGGAAAGTAGTATATCCAATAAAAACTGAAACTAAAAAAAAAAAAAAAAAAAATACCGGTAGCAAAATTGAAAATATTTTTTCATTTTGTGTGTTTGTTCTTGGAAAAGAGTCTTGATTTCTCTAGATTTTTTATCCCGAGAATGTATCTTCTGTGCTTAGAAAGAAAGAAAGAAAGAAAGAAAAGAAAAGAAAAAAAAAAAACAAAGAGAGGAGGATTTGCTTGTGTGCAAATGAGGTATACTTTTGTTGAGCTTTAATATATTTTCATGCAGTTGTTACAGAAAGATTTGAGGAAGTATTGATATAAATGAGAAATGATGCGTTTATCATGTATGGATGATACCTCTGTATTAATCCATAGTAACTCAGAGTTTTCTTGAGAGCTAGATTACTCAGCATTTTCTCCTCAAATTGGCAATGATTATTTTTGTTTGCCATTCCCATATTTTTACAAAATATCATTTTATATTCACTGTATGACATGAACCATTTTGAATGAAACATGCAAAATTATACGGAAAAATTCCAAGTTGAATGCAAAAATAGAAGACATATTTTTAACTTTGTTGGCAGTTTAGAGACTTAAATGATTAGTTATGATTTACTTGCTCTTATTCATTCATTCATTCATTCATTCCATTCATTTCATCCATTTATAAAAAAGTACATTTACAAACATTTAGCAATCACAGTATAATAGTGTATGAAGGAGGAGACAGCTTAGGAAGGCAAAAGAGCCTTATTTGTGCTGCCACCAAAAGAAAAGTAAGAAATATCATATGTACCTAAATACAAACAAAAACAAAAGTAAAGTGAAAAACAAACAATACAAAAATAAGAGTAAAGCCTGAACATAGATAAGTATTCTCTATGTTATTAATTAGTCAATGACAAAACATGCAGCATTGAAAATGGACTTACATGTACATGTAAATTTTTCAGTGATATTTTTCCTCTTTCTGCCCTTATGTGATGAATTCGTAACATTCTGAATCAAAAGATTGGGAAAAGTGTCTCTAAAAGACACTGTACTGGGCAGCGTTTCATGAAAGTTGTCAGCCACTGACAATTTCAGTGAAATCCTTGGTTTTGATTGGCTGAGAAGCACTGGTCACTGACTGTTACTGGTAACTGTCAGTGACCGACAACTTGTCCGTACTGACAACTTTCATGAAATGGTCCCCTGCTTTGGTTTAAAGTACATGTACATGTATGTGAGGTAACGCCCTTTTGAATCCAAACAAACAATATGGCAAATTCCATATACATGTAGTATCACTCTTAAAGGTGTGGAGATTTATTAATACCACTTAGAGCAAGAAAGGCATTATTAGGATCAAACAGAGGTAATTATGTCCTCCAGGCTGTCCAGGGATTATGCCTGGTTGATAAAGATAAATATATTTGCTTTCGGTATTGATGTCTGAACAGTAGTACATGTATCATTAAACAAACATTAACCCATAGCTGTACAAAGTCTTTTTTATATTACCTTTCCTTCCTCAAAGCAGCAACTATTTTTTTTTACAGTCTTACAAAGACTGAAACAATGAGAATGTAGATTACCTGAACCAATTTGAATTAAATATCACAAAAATTTACAGAGAAAATGCCAATTTGGTGTGCACATAAAAGTAGTGATGATATATTTTGCAAGGCATTTAATACCAGTTTAGAATAATGATTAGGTACAGCCAAATTGCTTGTATTTGTAAATGACACAACATACTCATAAAAAAATGGGCTCCAAATTTTTCAGCAATTTTTTTTTTTCTTTGATGCTGATGTACATCAGCGGGACGTTTTATCAGGTGTCTTGTTTGAACAGTGATTTGCACTGACAAAGTCTGTTTTAAACATAAATTTCTGAATACTGTAAAAGCTGAAATATTCACGGTGTATTTTGGGCAAGGGCAAATTCTGGAACTTGCGAAATTATTAGCACAATTTATTGTACTTGTTTTGAATGGACGCTGACTTGCGTGTTTATTTGAATCAAATTCATTTTAGAGTGTGTGTGTAAAATGTCCTGCTGTATACATTTGAATAGACTGCATGTGTGTATGTGTGTGAAATAATAAATGGAGCCGCGCTGGTGATGATATGGTACCATATTGCCATGAAACTGTTAGAGGAAATCGGTTACTAGTAATTTATATTGAAATATAACCATTTCAGAGTTATATCTAGGGCAGAAAAACTATTGTCATGCATTGAAATATCATATCAAATCTTGCGCTTTTGCAGGTGTGTATTTGAGCAGCGCGAATTTTAGAACCCGCGAATATGCTCTTGGGTCACTCAGCGCGAAAAGTTAATTACGCAAAAAAAAAACCAGCATTTACAGTAGCCTTATAGTACACTGACAAGTTGCCATTGCTGACAACTTGTCAGTGAATATCACCCAAAGACATTTGATGAAATGCCCCCCCCTAATGTATAATGTGTAATTCCTAGCATTCTGGATCAACAGATAGTGCAAAATGCATGCTTTGTAAAACCAGGACCCTATTTCATAAAACTTCTTATCAGTAACAACTGCTACATTTCTGTGACAAATTTGCTTTTAACCAATCAGATGCAAGGATTTCAGTAGCTTATAACAGTTATTTTAACTTGTTATTGATAATAAATTTAGAATATGAAATGGGGGCCAGAACATTTTTAGTATTATTGATGTCAGTATCGACCTTTCCCTTTAAGCATTGAAACTTTTCTTGTTGGTGACGTGGTGATATCAGGGAGCTGATCGGGAGTGATTCATCATCCAGTATTCTCACCCGAGATCGAAAGCAAAACTTGATGGGCCGTCGCACCGAAAGTGAAGGATAAATTATACCATTGTACACATGTGGAAAAACCCCCAAACATTGTTCATGGATACATACATGTATAGCTGCTTGCAGGGGAGGTGCCGAGGCGGGGTTTGCTCTCCAAGACTTAATGTATTAAAAATACATTCTTGTTGCATATTTCATTTGCATGTAGGGAAGGCTGGGTAGCTCACCAATTGACTTTCCTTTTAGTTTTATTGCTTGCTTATTAACCCATTCGTGACAGAGGTCCACATTTTGTGGTTTGGCCTAATAACTTTTGATGCAAAGCCCTAAAAATCATACCAAGTACATGAGCAGGAAGAGCAAAAAATTCTACACAAACTGTGCTGATTTCAGTTGCGTCAGTATTTGTTGTTTGATGCTGAAAATTTTTAAAAGGAAAATAAGCATTAGAATCCTAAAATTGGCAAGTGATAGAAAGTTTAAAATCACTGTTTTCCCCTGCAAACTGGCAACTTTTGGACTTATCATAATTTCTGTCAATTTATATTCATTTCAGATACATGACGTTTTATAAGAAAAATGTAGCAATAAAAGAAAAATGTTGGTGTTGCCAATTTGAAGAATAAAAGCTGATCAAATTAGGCTTTAAATAATTCCTCTCACGAATAACTCATAGTAGTGTCTCCTTTTAGTCAGTTTTTCATCAGCTCTTGACCCAGAGTGCTAGAAATAACACATGGTACATGATCAGGGGGGTGTTTCACTAAGAGTTAAGTTGGACTTACATGTAGAGTCATGCGTAAGCGCCATGGTTCTCGCCAGTACATAACACCCATGGTTCCAATACCATGCGTAAAGGGTTTCAGACAAGGAAGAACCATGTGTGAAATTGCTGCACCATGCGTGGCAATAAGGGTAAAAAAATATTGGAGTATATATTCCTAACAATAATGATAAATGTCACAGATTGTTTTGCTTTTTGGCAATGTATTTTTACTTTTATGCCATTAGTAGACAACTCCTGCTTACCAAGAAGCATTTTTCATCCTTTTACTATATCATATATTGCCGCCACACCTAACTTTAGGTGTTATTCCGTAAAACTTCCGAAACTTCCACGCTTTGCGCAGAGTGGGAACCGTGTGTGGATTTTTTTCTAGTGAGAACCCTGGTAAGCGCCACTGCGCATACGGTATTTACGCGCCCTGGAGCATGCTCTGACCAATTGATATGGTGATGCATAATATACAGCACGCAACTAGGAATTTAAATGCGAATTTACATGCAAGACCAACTTAACTCTTTGTGAAACACGCCCTCAGAAAGAGCTAAAATCAAACACACACATTGAAAATAAGAGTCCATTTCTAGTATGGTAAGTTACTGTTCATGTACATGTATACCGTTTACAAATAAAGAGTGACTTGATTGCGGCTGATCATGTACTCTCTAAATTAACTTTGTGAAATACGAAATCGTAGTTTTTTGGTGAAAATTGGGAACTTTTCTCTCAAATTTTGTAGTTTTCGTTGACATTGGTTCAATTTACTGTATTAGAAATTTATGGAAAGAAAGTTAATAATAATAATACTAAACTTACATGTATAAAGCGCATACAACTCTCTCTATGTCCTGCTTATACAGAATTAAAACATAATACATCAGTATACGAATGATGCATGAGTTCATTATACAATCTATCTGCGCTCGAGTTGAGGCTGTGTGCATCTATCCGCACGAAGCCGTTAGGCTGAGTGTGATAGATGGAAAGAGCCTTAACGAGAGTGGATAGATCGTAAAATGAACGAATGAGCATCATTTGTTTTATGCAAGGACTCTTCTAGATCCTGTTATTTGATAAAATAAAAACAAAAACAGATCTATCCTACCAACTGTTTTTCTCTCCTTACCCCAAAGATTCACTCAGTCATGGAATTCGCATTACATACAATTAAGCGCAGCCAAGTTGAGTGTAATGCGCTTCCAAGTAGTACGCGCACACACATGTAGAGTACGCGCATCAATGTCCTTGCTACATAAAACAAAACAAAAAAGATTAAAAGAAAAAAAACAAAACAGCAAAAAAAATGTGTGATAGGACTGGAAACTAATGCACACTTTTCGGAAAAAAAACGTGTGATAGGCTCAAAAACTGAATCACACGTGACTGCACTCAACCAATCATTTGATTAGGATCTTGGAGTGAGTTGTATCATACCAAATAATGAGATACACTGTACATGCATTTTAACAAATGAATGGCTAGCAATACATGATAAGTATTACAATTAACAATTAACATAGGTACATACATGTAATTAACAAAATAGGTATTAAAATGAAAATTAATAATAATTCAGGAAGGCGGAAAAGATGGGTTTTAAGTTCAGATTTAAAATTCGCGAAATTGGGTGCCTGTCAAATGTTTTGTGGGAGATTGTTCCAAAGATTCAGTCCAGCAACTGCGAAAGATCTACCGTGTAATATGATGTACAGCGTTCATACGGGTGAGGGAATTTCTGGGAAAGTCGGGGAATTGGAAATTCTTTTTTCCAGAAGCAAAAAGTCAGGGAATTTGTTAGTTTCTTCTGGAAAGTCATGGAAAATCATTTTATTCAAAATATTTTTCATGTTAATGAATTTGCGCTCCGGCCAGCCCTGCATTCATGGCACTCAGATCAGCTTTGAAACTCTTTAAATCAGCACGCTTCTTATGTAAGTTTTGCATCACATGTGATCAATGAGTCATGGAAATTTGCATTTTTCTACCCTGGAAAGTCATGGAAAGTCATGAAATTTTGAAAATGTATAAGTGCATGAACCCTGGATATATGGATTCTTTGTGTATGGAGTGCTTGGTGTATGGAGTGCTTGGTGTATGGAGTGCTTGGTTGCTTGAGCTTGATTGTTGTGTTTGATTTTTGCTCCTGCTCAGGTATAATGCATGGTTCCACACCCATTTTGTTGGTTGGGGCCGGATTGAAATTTCAGGCTTTGTATTGTGAGCCCTGTGCGAGAATTATTCAATTTGGGGGTTCAGACCTAAATTTTGGGAGTCCATGTATCCCAGCGCATGTACATGCGTAAGTGTCATGCCCTGTATAATGTAACATTCATCTGGCATTCTGAATTTACGGTAAAAAAGATAATCTAAAAACGCCTCTATAAGTACCTGTGCATGGAAAAACTAAACTAGAAGGTGACTCTAAACTAATGCGTTGATTCAATCAATTTAGCAAAAATGTTGATTAATGATTATGCCAGATGTTCATATTCAATCATGTTGATTGACCAGATAAACTAAATGGTGACTCTAAATTACAGTGGGTTACTTGAATTGATTTACAGACAGATTAAAGTTAATGACTTTGCCAGGTGTTCATATTTTATCATTTTTGACAGACCACATGTGATGATGAAACTGTGTCGATTATTAGAGGTCATCGTGTTTGAAACATCACATGATTGAATTATCATATGTTTAAATCCATGCAAAACTACATGTATTGTTTTAAAGTGTGATAGTTTTGAAGTACATGTATGGCTACTGTATATGTATTCCTGTCCAATCTTGCCTTTTTCACTTACTCT
Organism: Echinometra lucunter; assembly: GCA_029962745.1. Classification (NCBI taxonomy): domain Eukaryota; kingdom Metazoa; phylum Echinodermata; class Echinoidea; order Camarodonta; family Echinometridae; genus Echinometra; species Echinometra lucunter. Next base: position 5,424,143 of record CM057162.1, read on the forward strand.
GTATACTAGCATGGTATGGAACTATGGGTGATAGTCATTGGAATGCCTTTTCCATGTATACATGAAACCTACACATGTTTGCCTAGATGCTATACAGTGTGTCCCAGAAAAAGAAACAACCCTCAAACATACTGTCAAACTACCTTAAAACTTCTTCCTGCACTTAGAAACATTGTATAAGGGGCTACATGTATATAAATGTTACGTAAATATTATTACAATTATTATAACAGCAATTATGTATTTTCCATAAAATGAAAATAACTTGCAAATACTGTTATACCTTGATTGTATTTATCCATGCATGTATGCTTCTCCAAGCAACATTATTTTGAAAATGGATGTCATAATCGGTTTGTGCCATACATGTATTTTGGTTTGCTCAGAAAATGTCAGTATCAACATGCCTGGATGATATTCATGGGGAAATAATCAGCTTTTAAAGACATTCAGTCGTGGGCTTTCATGGGGAATGGATCATAATTTGCTGACACCAGACTTTGTGAAAAGCACTGGAAATACCTGTATAAATAGAGCTACATTTCTGGAGCACAGCAAAACAAGCTGTCCCACCATAAACATTCTTCGGCCTGCTTTGGGCATTCTCGGGCCATATGGGGCAAAGGGTGGAATATACAGGGCATTACACAAGGTCTGTTGGTCATAAAACTCATAGTGATGGACAACACCTGTTACTGGGTAAACACCCATGGTGTCAAATTCCCCGTGAAAGTCCACGACTGAGTGTCTTTAAAATATGATACGTCAGACTCCCATTTGAATGGTAATTAATGCAAATGAATTTCAGACAAATAATGGGTCAGTGCTCAGAAGGTGCAAATGGGCCATCCTATGGTTGATATGATTTCTTAATTCTTACCTTTTATGACAAATGTAAAAAAGGCAAACTTAAACACTCTCCTCATGTGGTTTTAAAAGTAAATTGGAGGTCTGGTTGTGCGATTATAATAATAATAATGATAATATTCCGTTCTTGTATATCCCATATCATGTTACTATCTAATGTCTCTATGCACTTCCAAAGGACTTTGGATATTATTACCTTGGCTTTACCCTGGCAGCCTTTTACAGCGCACAAGCATTTCAAGGAATTAATTCCTGCCTGGTATCCATTTCCCTCACCTGGATTGAGTGTGGCAAATGTAGATTAATGTGAAAGAAACTGCTCCCAAGGATAATTTATAGTCTGGTTGATAACTAATTAATGATAATTGTCTTGGAACACATAATGTATGTACATGTAGATTTATTAAGCCTTTGTTTTTGTAGGGTCTCATTTTTTCTTGGATATACATGTATACACCAGGCGCTTTCCTGTCTATACATGTATACTTTGAAGGTAGAGATATACAATAGTTTCTGCTAGTAAAAATAGCATATATTGTTTGTTTAGAGCCAGAAGGATGATAGGTCTATATAAAATGATATGAGTTAATGCCCTTCTGGCTCCATACAGGTGATACATGTATGTTAGCAATTGGTACTTGTGCATTTTTTTTTCTTTGTATTCCCGTTGCCAATATAAATAGAATGGCCCCATCTGATATACCTGCAGCTCTACTTCAAAAAAAAAAAAAATTACTGGATGTATTTTTAAAATTTTATTTTGTAATCTTTCACATTTCACTTATCTCTGTCTTTTTTCTTTCTTCAAATTTTGACAGATGAGGATGAATTCAAACAGGGTAAGTTGATTTTGAATAACCGTATTCTCCTGTTTTCATTATGTAAGGAATATTATAAGATTGAGAGTTTGCTGTTTAATAAAACAAAGCAAAATAAAAGAAAAAAAATTAAATCAAATTAAAGCACAATATTTTTAAATCTAAAAATGAAAAAAGTAATATGTGTGTTCCATGAAAATAATTGTTTATTTCATCCGTTAATCTTTTAAAAGTGATTACTGTATCATTAATTACAAATATGATAAAGAATGGTCTATCTTGTGAACAAAACATGCCATTCACTATATTCATACATGGTTTCAAATTTGCAACATGTCATGGATGAGTTTATGCATTTGGAATCGAGCTAATCGCAAGAAAGAAGAAATATTCCAAGTTGTAGACTGATTTTGGAGACTGATTTCTTAGACAGCATATGAACTTTCTGTAATACATGATCAGTATTCATTACACAGGGTTTCAAAGTGGTAAGATGATGTGTTGATATATTTTATGTAGCTTTATGTTAACCCATTCGTGACAGGAATTATTTAAAGCCTAATTTGATCAGCTTTTATTCTTCAAATTGGCAACACCAACATTTTTATTTTACTGCTGCATTTTTCTTATAAGTTGACAAATTATGATGAGAAGACAAAAAGTTGCCAATTTGCAGGGGAAAACAGTGATTTTAAACTTTCTATCACATTGCCAATTTAAGGATTTTGATGCTTATTTTCCTTTAAAAAATTTTCAGCATCAAACAACGAATATTGACGCAACCAAAGTGGGCACACTTTGTGTATAATTTTTTGCTCTTTCTGCTCATGTATTTGGTATAATTTTTAGGGCTCTGCATCCAAAGTTATTAGGTCAAACCACAAAATGTGGACCTCTGTCACGAATGGGTTAATTCTTTATTGTTGACTTTGAGGGTACCAAATTGGCAAGATGTGGTCATGGGCAGGTAAACATACATAGTAGAACTGAACTTTGCAAGACAGAAATGTTTACTTTAATATTGAATACCTTTGTAAAGTAACCGGTATAGTAGACAGTGCTTAAGTGCACAGTACTCTACTTCCTGGTTGTGTAGACTGAAATCAAACATGACGATGTACATGTACCTACTTGTAATGTGGAGAGGTTGAAGAAGTACTACGAGACAGCCTTATGGGGAGACTTCAAGAAGTGCAAAGATCACACATAAAAAAATCTCTTGTCTTTCAGAGACAATTTATTTGAAGGGTTGTGGTAAATAGAAAGTGTTTTAGATTTACAATGAAGTTCACATTCGTAATTATGATAATTGTACTTGTGATTGAGTTCTGTAATGTAATCTAACATAAAATATAATCTCTTAAAACTCTTTAGATAATGGTGAGAATATTGGCTAAATTCCAAAGAATGAATTTTAAAATGCTGATGAGGTTTACTGGTGACACAAACATGACTGCGTGAATGTTAATGCCACCTTTTTCTTTGCAAGAACAATGCATATTAACCCATTCGTGACAGGAATTATTTAAAGCCTAATTTGATCAGCTTTTATCCTTCAAATTGGCAACTCCAACATTTTTCTTTTATTGCTACATTTTTCTTATAAAACGTCATGTATCTGAAATGAATATAAATTGACAGAAATTATGATGAGAAGTCAAAAAGTTGCCAATTTGCAGGGGAAAACGGTGATTTTAAACCTTCTATCACATTGCCAATTTAAGGATTTTAATGCTTATTTTCCTTTAAAAAATTTTCAGCATCAAACAACGCATATTGACGCAACCGAATTTTTTTTTTTTTTTGCTCTTTCTGCTCATGTATTTGGTATGATTTTTAGGGCTTTGCATCTAAAGATATTAGGCCAAACCACAAAATGTGGACCTCTGTCTCGATTGGGTTAATGGCACCTTTTTCTTTGCAAGAACAATATATAAAAAGATGCAAATTCAGGGAATTATACATGTAGCTTGTGTTCTATAGGTTTGGGATTAGTTTTAGAGGTTAGGTATGAAGATTTTTCCTGGTTTGAAGCTTAGTGCAAGAATTTGATTTTATGCTTGCATTGTCTATGGATTGTGCTGAATTTGCTTAGTTAATATTCCAGGCAGTAGACTACAGATTTACCTATCCTAAGCCCGTAACAGGAAAATAAGCACTAAACTGGCAGTGTGATGGATAATGTAAAAGTGGATATTTTCGCGCGATTAATTTTTGCGCTCAGCCGGGTTACACAAAATCGCACATCTTTAATTTTTGCAGAGAGTTGGAATAAATATATTAACATGCAATATGAACAAGATATTTTGAGCTGTTTTATTTTCACACAAGTGTCGTGCCAGGCGAAATGCGCAAAAATTTACACACCACAAAATATTCCATGTTTACAGTACTTACTTGAAAATCACTGTTTTTCCATGTAAATTGGCAACTTTTAACTTCTCAACATACTTTTGTCACTTTATATTCATTTCAGTTACATGACTTTTTGTAAGAAAAAATGTAGCAATAAAAGAAAAAAATAGTGGTGTTGCCAATTTGAAAAAAAAAACCCTGACCTTGGGGGTGTTTCACGAAGACTAATGGGGTGTTGCAAGAAAGTTGCAATCGATTGCAAGTTGCAACTGATTGTCACTGGCCAGTCAAAATCATTGCTGCATGCATGTCTTCTTAAAAGGGCAGACCCTAAGCCAATCAGAATGGTTGTGTCAAAATTAGCCATTATTTGCAATTGATTGCAACTTTCTTGCAACTCCCCATAAGACTGACTCAAATCACACTTAACTATGGCAGGCCATTCATGCCTCTGTTTGTTTTTAGTTTTTACTATCAGTCTCTCAAGGGATGTGAAAATTACGGGGACAAATTTGCAGAAGTCCCCTTTTTTGTTTTCTTTATCAATGAACTACAGTGTATAAAAGAAATGTCAATTCTGCAGATTCGTGACCATGATTTTTAAATCCTGTGAGAGACCCGGTGGTAAAAAAGAAATGTGGCATGAATGGCCAGCCATAGTTAGGTGCAATTTTAGTCAATCTGAGTCTTTGTGAAACACCACCCTTCGTTTCATCTATCCTTTTTTTTTTCCTCAGGAAGCTGATGGTCAAGGCTGTCCGTTCTGCCGCTGTGAGATCAGAGGCACGGAACCAATCATCATAGATCCCTATCATCCTGATAGGACCAAGTCTGTCAGGAAGAAGACACAAGCCGAGGAGGAGAAGGAGGAGGAGAAGACGACCGATGGAGATGAGGAGACTGATGTAAGTCAAGCCAAAACTTAAAGGGAACTAAAACCCTGGGGAAAAATTGATTTCATCGAAAAGAGAGGATGCATGTAGAGCAGAGCAATTTTCAAAAAAGTTCCTTCAAAATTGGATACAAAATGAGAAAGTTACTTTCTGTGGCTATCCTCATATTGACAACGTTGCTTCAAAATGGTACACGTAGGTCTTTGTGAACAACTCTTCATATGTTTTGTACACAAAATTTCATATTTTCTCCATTATCACTCAAGGTGCAGCCTGTCTCCTTCTTAGCTCAAGATGAACATGTATAATGGGAAAAATTGCATATGATGCAACATATTTTGAGTTCACAAAGAGACAAGCAGCATCCCTTTAAAGTGATTGCACAATGGTAATTTTTTTTAAATATATGATCGAGAATAGAGTTCTAAGAAGAATAACATTAAAAATTTGATGATTTTCAATCAAAATCAATGCATTTTGGCTAATTTTCTCATAAAAAGTCAAGAGTTGACCCAAAAATTTGAGTATGAGGTATGACGTAAAAGTGGGTACACAGCTTCGCGCATTGCAGTTGTGCTGCGTGCTAGACTGTACAATTTGTATTATACCTTGCGCGCATTTTGCTAGAATTGCACCACAAGGTATTTTGAGGTAAAAGTGGGTACCCAGTTGAAATTGGGTCACAGCTGAGGGGTCAAAAATATCCTGAAATCTTACCACATATGGGGGTTTCCTTGGCAACACGACTTTTTAAAAAACTTTAGGCAGATGATTTTCTGCTAATAAATCATGCTCTTTTAAATGAGGTACATGTAACATTGTTTCAGTATTGGGTACCCCCTTTAATCTTTACACTCAAAAGCTTGACTGCAGATGCGTAGGTCATAGATTCAAACCCCTGGATGGCACCAGTATCTTTTGATAAGAATTCATCTACAGTTGTCACTTTCCACTCGGGTGATAATGGTAGGAAGGAATTCCTTGAATGCTGTGCGCACTGATTTCGGTAGCCCAGCTGAGCCAGGGTAATTTTAGAGCATCTGACCCCTTGCATGGTGGATATGAATGCTGTGAAAATATCGGCTATTATCATTGTATAATATTCCTAGAAAGTATGTTGCATTGAGGCACTATAAAGTGAAGGAACTGCATATGCCATAAATCCCTATCCGTTCAGATAGGATGTCAAATGTAGGTCCTTTGTAATTATTAAATGGATTAGAATGGTAGAAGGATTTGGATGGGGGAATTCCTGATGGGACCATGATGTGGTTCTCATATCCTGAGTTGCAATGCATGAGTATGTTTAAATTCTTGAATGAAAGAATTAGTTGTGCATGAACATGCTTTTGTTTTGAAATTGCATTGCTATTATATTTGTCTAATTTTTCATGTTCAGGATAATTTTTTTTATAAACGAAATCTTTTTCTCCTTTTCTTCTCTTTTCTCAGCTTACAACCAATCATGCCCCTCCCCCTCCGTCTCACACCCCCACTCCATCCTTACCTTCTCACGTACCACCATTACCTAGTGAGCCTGTCTACGCTGCCCCCAAGAAGAAGAATCAGGCGCCCCCGTTACCAAGTGTCCCGGGTCTACCCCCTCGACCATCTCCCTTCTCTTCCCCGACACACTCGCCCAACATCTCGCCGAGGTCCTCGGTACAGTACGGGGGTGCAAGTAACGGGACCGACCCGATGTCACCAACGCCGCAGCTACCGCCTAGGAGGTACCTGGATGGCGGGACCACGGAGGAGGGGCAGGACCATGCAGAGGGATCATACCAGAACACTGGTAAGGATGGTGACGCAGCGTATGCTCTCGTTTACTTGCTTAAGTTTATCAAGGATATGAGGTCAGGGTTGCATTTGGGTGCCAAGGTCGTCTGGGACTGGGGTTGCATTTTGGTTTTAGGCCAGGCTTTACGTTGGGCTTGCAATGGGGTGTCAGGTTATACATAGTTAGGTTTAGAGGTTGGTACAGTGTTTGGTGCAGAGTTAAAGTTTGGTTTTGATAGTTAATGGAAATTGATGACAGAACTGTTGTCACTAGAGTGTAGGTCATAGAACAGTGAGGATAGTCTAGAAAATGGCTTTCCATAGAATGTAACCAAGGAGTCACTGAAACTTGCATTAAAAATCAGAAGTATTTGTGTTAAGCTATGGGGAAAGCAGATTGGCCCCCAACCACTTCTGTCTTTGTTCATTTGCTGATGTATTGCAGGTTGTTTGATAAACATATCAGATTTATTTTAATCAAGGTTTTGGGTTGAAGCAGAGACAAGACCATGGTTTCAGTCTTGCAAGTTTTCAGATTCATTTGTTACAACTTCAGATCAAAGTTCTTGGTAACTTTTTCAAGACGGAGGTGACAAGTGCATTCATCTATTTGTTCTCATATCCAAAGATGGAGGTGACATGTGCATTCATCTATTTTTTTTTTTATATCCGAAGTATTGTTTCCATTTCAAATTCTTTCTGATCTGTTGCACATGCCCATTGCCTGTTCTCTTGCATTGTGTTCAAAACATCTCCAAAAAAGAAACTTAGAAAGCTATTTAAGGAATGGGGAAAAATCTAAGAGTGATCAGGTGGTTATGAGGCACTTTTCAATGGAATGAAAAAGCAACACAACTCTTAATGGTATTACAGTGGAAACTTGGTATAACGAGGTTCTTGGGACCATCAAAATTACCTTGTTATAGCAGGAATCTTGTTATATCAGGGCTAAAAAACAATGAAATATAAATAGTTGGGACCGGAATATTACCTTGTTATATTAGGAATATTGTTATATCAGATCTCTTTATGCCAAGTTTCCACCGTACTTATTGTTCATGTACATGTAGTATATGTAATTTCCTTTTATAATTCCTTTCCTTTAGAAAAAATATTCTTTTACAGATCTTTCTCCAGATATGCATCACCATCTTTCCTGCTCTATTTCCCATTTACTTAAGTATTTCCCACTATCAAAAAAAAAAAAGAGCGCATGTGCCAAAAAACCGGGTCAAGGCAATAAAATGAGTAAATTTCATGCTCTTCCCTTTCTATATAAAGCAGTGCTTGCAAATATCTTGATTTTTTTTCTTTTTTAAATGAGAAAAAAAATGGGAACTGGCCATGGTTTGGTGGGGAAGATTATGCTCAGTATAAAATAAGGAATGAGTTGCAATTTATGCTGAGCAGAAAAGCTGCAATCATAGCCATGCATTTTTGGTGGTATGTTTCCAAATAAATTTTGTGAATGCATACTTCTGTCTGGGCAAAAACAAAAATAAAAAATAAAAGAAAAATAGACTGAAATAAATACATAAAATGAATTAAATTATTGAACCTCGTAAACCATGCCCAGTTTCATGAAAAAAAAAAAAAAGAGATCCCTGCCTTTTTTACTTTTTCGGAGAATATGGAAAATAACCAAACTGGAAAAAGATATTTTTGCCCATGATTTTTGCCCCTGGTTCTCATGCTGCATCTTCTATCACTGCTCATTCTCAAAGCCTGACTTTCCTTGTAACATTTCATTTGACAGCTGTTCTCAATCAGCAAGCATTTGATCCCGGTCCCCTTTCATCCCTCTCTACCGGCTCATCATCCCAACATCACAAATCAGGCTCCGCCACAGCGCCCTCCACGCCTTACTGCGGCGCCGACGATCCTGCCAACCTACTCTGTGACCCCGAGGTGATGCAGCGCCTCCGCCAGCATGCAGCCACCGCCTCCAATCGGCCCGGCAACCCCTTCCGACGCTCCATCAGCGATACAACAGAAACCAACGCCGCCGTGATGTTCTCCTCCTTGGCCACGGGCGGCAACGATTCGTCGGGCTCGACGGGTGAATTGCACATACATTCTTTTCTGAGCTCACTAAAGGGTGCTGCTGCTTCCACCGGGGATCACTCCAATGCCCCCATATACCAAAACCAGCCGCATCTCCTCAACAATGAATCCTCCAACTCTTCCCCTTCCTCCTCTAACCTGGACCTTACTTCTCAGTTCTGCCAAGCCTTACCACCTGTCTCCTCTCAGGCTTTCTGCTCTGGCACCACAGCGGGTCATGTGACCAGCGGGCAACAGGTCACAGGCCATGGGCTCTCACCTCTTATCATGCACCCATGTCATCCTGGTGGTAGTGGTGGTGGAGAAGGCCAGGATGGCATCTATCTTAATATCACTCCTCAAGCTTCTTCAAGCTCACATGGTACATGTACCTAAGCTCTATCTATCCCTCACTCTCATATATCTGCATGCCATATCTAGTACCTCTTCTTTGTCCTGCTTCCTTGTCATTTTCATTCCCTGTAGATGCCTCTCATAAGGCTTGTTCACACATGAAGCGTGAAAACCCCACAGTAACCTCCCCCTCCACCAATGTTTTTTTAAAATATTTTTTTTAGAAGTGAATACGATAAAAGGCGGCAGAAAAAAGCCACTGGGGGCAAAAATGACCTTTTTTGCCGCCTGGTAGCAAAAAGGTGTCAACCAATCAAATCCTTATAAAGTTAGCACAAAATATGACATCACAAGTTTGCCTTTGCAACTTTTGGCAAAACTATATTTTTATTTGAGCGTTGACACCTTAATACGCTTTCATTATTGTAAATGTTGCGATTTACCATTTCACATGTGAACACTAAAAGAAATGTGGGGGTTTTCTGCTGGGTGCCTGAATGAGCCTTTACAGAAGCTAATTGTATCCTTTAACAAATTATGGTCTCAAAACTAACACTAAAATTCTATATCTTTATTACGTCTGTCTCTCTCCTATATGTATCCTTGGGAATCAATAGCCATAATTAGGCTACAGTTCTTTTGTTCTTTTTTCTCTTTTTGTATTGCTTTCTAGTCATGACATTTCCATAAAAATCTCTGTCTTCAGAAAACTAGTTCCATCTTTCATTTACTTCAAAGACAGCAAATAATATTTCAGGACTAAACTTCTGTTTGTCTCTGTCCATCTCCCTCCTGTCTTTGAGTTCCAGCTTTGCATGAGCTAGATTTTCTGTTAATTTTGATTTATATGTTTGTTTTCCAGTCCACTGAGAAATCTTTTTTTTTTTTCAAAAGCACCGTCATCCTTTTCACTTACACCAAAGAAAGCAAATAGCCCTCACAGTACTAACAAACAAACTAGAATTTGTGTTTTTCTTTGGAGTAAAACAGGATGCAGATTTCTATTCTCGTGAAGTAAATGTACTTTTCTCACGTTGCAGTGATTTTCTTTGGTGATCAGTTTTTTCTCACGCTTCAATTAATTTTGTTTATTTTGTTGTGATTCAGTGATATTTTTAAACTGATAAGACTTGCATGCACTTGTGTATATAAATACTGTACTATTGTATGATGATGTTTCACTGTTTAAAAAAAAATAACTGATAAAAGCAATGAAACGATTACAATATTCATACAAACAACAGCGGAAACCGTGGGCCGGTATTCTGGAAATTGTTTTATCTTTTCTCTCATTACAATTGTCATAGCAATCAGATATAGGGTGCGTCATTGGCTTTTATATGACACCTAGATAGATCCATGTCATTTGATTGGTTGTTTGATATTCATCATTTGTCCCATTGCACTATGACGTCATCAATCGTGCAAAAGTGGCTCCATTTACCGTGCAATTTTGGATCCATACGATTTGCTCCATTGCACGCTGGCCGAGAGTCCGGCACACTACGTACGTAAAACGCTTGCGTTTGCAGTGAACAGCGCGCTAGCGTATAGCGCTATTGATTTATTGCGATTTGATCTATTTTTAGGTGTCATATAAAACAAATAATGAATGTTTTTTTCATTCGTGCAATGGACAGAATATTTCATTTGGTGAAAGATGAAATCATTGATCCATTCAACTCCGCTGCCCCTCGTTGAATGGATCATTTCATTTTTTATCTCATGAAATATTCTGTCCATTGCACTCATAAACATTCATTATTTGTATAACACTGCACACTTTTGACCTGCATGCTGGTCCATGGGTGCAATTCTGCGCAGTTCAGACCAATCACACATTCGCCTTCAAAATTTGTTATGACAATTGAAAGAGTGAAGATAAGATAAAAGATAGAACAATTTTCAGAATACCGGTCCTGGGGGTGTTTCACAAAGACTTAAGATTGATTAAAATCGCACTTAACTATGGCTGGCCATTCATGCCACTATTTTCTTTCACCACGGATCTCTTGAAGGATTTGCTTATTCATGGTCACAAATCTGCAGAATCAAAAATTTTGTTTAGTTCACTGATGAGGAAAACAAAAGATGTAAATTCTGCAAATTTGTGACCATGATTTGAGCATCCCTTGAGAGACTGATAGTGAAAACAAACTGTGGCATGAATGGCCTGCCATAGTTAAGAGTGATTTGAGTCAATCTTAGTCTTTGTGAAACATCTCCCCTGATTTACTATAGTAGCCATGTATATGCATGATATATGAACTCTACCCAATGTGTCCATGTAGTTTAGAAGTCAAGTTCAGTTTCATTGTATTTTGAAAACTATGTCAAGTGTTCTCATCAATCATGGCTTGGCTATGATCGAAAGTAAACATTCTGAAACCGCATGCCATTGTTCAAAGAGAAACTTGAGTTCTGCGAGGCGTTGAAATGTAATTTGTGAACTTTCTCAGTCTTTTGATGTCAGGTTTGAAGAATACAAATCTGAAAAGGATAATTCTTCAAAAGCCTTCATATTAGAAATATGACAATAGAAATGCTAGAATGTTTGGTCCGAACATCTGCGTGTAGATGTCCGTGCAATGCATGTGATTTTCAGCAAGATATAATTCATTTCTTATCATCATTATGATTTTAAAACCTCGGGTATAAACCAATATTTATTTTACTACTTGATCAACCATTCCCAGTTGCTTCCAAAGAGTTTCTTTCACATTGTAAACACATAAATGGAACTCAAGTTTATGCCATGATGCAACATTAATTACAAGTATTTGGAGTGTGTAGAAACAATATCTAGTTGTAACTGCACTCTGAATATTAAAATCATTTAGTTAACATACATGGGTAACTATTGGATCTTACTACTTTCTCTGTATAAATAGACTTGCTCACACTACACTGAGCTAAACCTCTAATCATGGTATAACTAAATAAATCCTATTTTAATCCATTGCGGTACATAAAGGTTTAATCATTTTTTTTCTCCTCAAATTGGCATCCATTAATTCATTTCCAATCTTAAACAGTTAAAGAAAATATGAATGTATTATTGCATGGACCTAGAAGATAAGAACTGGAAATTAAATAGAAAAGTAACCTATTTACAGACATAATAAATAGTGATTATAATATTTCTTAATATGATTTTTCATTGCATTGCCATTTAAGAGAAGTTAATAATTAGTTAAAATAAATCATCTTATTTGTGAATGGCATAACATACGGCATTAAAAATGGACTCAACATTTGTCTTCATTTGCTGATGGATAATGTGCAATTCTTAGCATTATGGATCAACAGATAAAGTGTCATTACAGAAGGAGACATATGGGGTGTTGCAACTGATTGTCACTGGCCAATCAAAATCATTGTTGCATGCATGTCTTCTTAAAAGGGGCAGACCCTGAGCCAATCAGAATGGTTGTTTCAAAATAAGCAATTATTTGCAATTGATTGCAATCTTCTTGCAACACCCAATAGTAATGCTGTGGAGTAACAGACAGCTGGAAGCATTTAGGCAAAATATTGAGAAATGAGAAAAGCTAAGTGAGATCGAAATGATATGACAGGTATAGTGAGATACCACCGGTTTGTTTGCAAAATAAAAACATTAATTTGTGACCTTAAACTTCTCAAATTGCTAACCATGGCCAATTTTAAGGAATTTTGGTGATTTATTACATTTAATGGTTTGAAATTTTTTTTTTAAACCCATGTAAATCATACCCATACAATTTTTCTTGATTTATATTGTTCATTCACTAAGAGACAGGGCCTTGTGTCCTTTGGAAAAAGATGCTATGTAAATTCAATTATTACCCCAGTTGCAGCAACAAGGCAAACTGATACACCTGACTGGCAGTGAGTAGACAAAAGTGACATCAGGAATAGTCATGATTTTGTCTTTGTTTTGTTTTGTTTTTTACTGGTTTAGGGTCATTGTAGAGGAGTGACTAAAAATTTGGCCTATTTAAGTGTATTTTACAATTTTGTTAATACTTCTTGATCATCACCTTCAAGTTTTTAGCAGTTTTATATTCTAACTTCATTTCCTCTCACTCTCTTTTTTATTTTTTCAATTGTAGAGGAGATTCCTGAGTACAACTTCCCTCCCCCGCCCCGGAGCTTGAATGACCCCCCTCCTCCACGGAATCTGAACGATCCTCCTCCTCTACCCCCTCCCCTCACCCATCATCACCATCAACAACAACAACAACAGTCTAAACCACAAGGTAAGACAAATAGATGATTACAGTATACTAAGTAGACCCCCATCCCGGCCCCTGAAGCTCTATTTTGTCCAGATCCATTAGAAGGCTGACCTAAGTATAGTACCATCAATATTAATGAGCAAAAATGAATAATTCATTTTGTACGATGCTTCCAACTAGTAGCATTTGTTTGTACGCGTTATGAAACATTACACGCATCAGCTTACCGCATGCACAGTTAATACACAATAAATACGCGACAAATGCGCATTAAATCAAAGTGTTACAATAAAACGAATACGTGCCATAGGCATGAATAATGCAATAGTGTGATCGATATCATGGCCGATCATGGTGATAACGGGTGCTTAGGTCGGCCTTCAAATGATCTGAAAGGGGCGAGACCTAATGCCATTTGCGTAATGGTATCCGTGCATGCTGCTTTTCATCTAGTAAATTTATTACATGTCTATGGCCCAATCCCTTGCTGAAAATCACCTCTAGAGATGTTATGGTGTAGTGGATATGTCTATGGACTGTGAAAGGCAAGAAAGAGGTTGAAATCCTTTGCCGCAGCACTAATATCCTTTCGGCAAGACATTTATCTGTATTTGCCACACTAGACCCAGGGGGATGTTTCATAAAGCTGTTCGTAAGTTATGCACAACTTTACGCACGACTGGTGACATGTTCTTGTGCTACATATAAATGATTGAGAATCTGATTAGCACCCAAGAACATGTTCCAGTCATTCGTAAAAGTAGTGTGTAACTTACAAACAGCTTTGTGAAACCCCCCTTGGTGTAGTAAGTTTTCTGGTGGGATTATTCTTTGAATGCTCTGTGATCTATGGTGGCTGTGCTAACTGTTCGCACTCTGGGAGAACAGGTAGTTAGTACATAGTACTGAAGAGACTACCCTGGGTAAACAAAACATATGGTTATTATTATTACCACAGTACCCATGGTACTTCTTATATTAGGGATACGCAATTAGTCCTATGTGATGTTGATGCCAACCCTTCCTAATTTGTAGAAATGATACCAAGCTTAACTGCCTATTGGGGTGTTGCAAGAAAGTTGCAATCGATTGCAAGTTGCAACTGATTGTCACTGGCCAATCAAAATCATTGGTGCATGCATGTCTTCTTAAAAGGGCAGACCCTGAGCCAATCAGAATGGTTGTTTCAAAATTAGCAATTATGTGCAATTGTTTGCAACTTATTTGCAACACCCCATATGACTAGTATACTGAACATTGTATTTCTCTTTTCTTTGTGTGTAAAAGTATACAAAATATAGTAAAGTTGTGTTTTTCAATGTTTGTCTCAGAGTAATGATTGTTTTGGCTGTTGAAGGTTGGCAGGTGTGATCTCACTCACCAGTTTTCTTTAACCAACATAAGCTATTTCTTTATTAACCCTAGAGGGTTGGGGGAGGGGGACCACTTTCTCTGGACTGGGGCTGCAACATTTGGAGGATAATTTGTTTTGAGCTGTAAACTTAATAGCCTAAAGTCATATGTATGTAAGTTTTACTACCAAATATATGAAATTTCAAACTACTGGACATTTCTCCATATATTGTACATAATGCAGAATTGCCACCTTCAAATGTTTGAAAAATGGATTTTGCCACTCGTGGCCGAGACCTCAGAGGTGGGTGGGGGTGGGGGGGATGTGTCCACTTCTCCTGGTCTGCTTGACTGACAGATGCCTACTAATCCTTACTTAAAATTCTTGACTGTAACAATACATTGGTGATTTTTTTTTCTTTTTTTTCCCCCTCTTCGAAACTGAACTATGTTTGCCCCCCCTATCAGATCTAATGACATTTTTTTTTTTTTTTTTGGGGGGGGGGGGGGGGGTTGTCAGTAAAATGTTCTTTGATTTGTGCCCCCCCCCCCCCCCCCCCCCCCCCATAGAATTGTAGATCTGCCTTGTCTCCAATATAGGAAGGATCAGGTTGCAAATATTTCCATTGTATGATTTTTTTTAAAATTATTAATTTGTTTTTTTCCTATTCTTAAATCATGTATTCATTAATGTATTTTACAGAGAATTATTGCTTTTGATCTGCTTCTAATGTGCTTGATATGAGCCTCTCCACATTGCTAAAAGAATTTGTAAATTCTTTTAGGTGATCCCCAGGCATTGGCTGGTGATAAATCTTTATACTGTTATTTTGCTATCTTTGTGATGTTCTTTATGTTCATATCTCTATTATATCTTAACTGGAAGAGAAATAAATAAATAAGTAAATAAATAATTATATAAATAAATGATAAAAATCATCCTATTCTCTCTCCTTTCTTGTTTGTTCTAGTGGTGAGAGATCCACCAGCGGGCTATGAACTACCCCCTCCATCTCCCGTCACTCAGCAGCAGAATCCATTGTTCCCAAAGGGTATCACCTATAATGCTAGCGCAGCATCCAACAATGCTGCCCCTCCAATCAACAGAACATCGCCGCAGGTGAGTGGACTAGTCCAGAGCACAGTTGCGCTACTTTTCAAGGGGGGAGATATGAAAATAACTGGGGTGGTGTTCTGAAATTGATGTTTTCTTCTGTCTTAAGGGAAACTAGTTAGTTGTCATGACAAATTGAAACCATGCAGAGTAAACACTTATTACTGGTGCTTTCACAAGTGTCCAGAGACTCAACCCCAAGCACCTCTTAAGCAGAAGATTCTCCTGCCGAGACACCCTAGCAAACGGGAGACTCTGACTCGATGTGTGCGTAGCCCACATCACCAGCACAAAGCATGAAATTCCTTGCTGCCAGTGGCCACTTTTAGAGTTATAGAAGCTCTCTGGTGCTATCTTGGGCTTATTTTTTTTAACATATGACAACACTAAAACGAGGTAAAATCCAATGATTCAGATTCATTTTTTTCAAAAAGGTGGCTGGGCAGAAGAAATTCAAACTCAAGCGGGAGATTTTGTGAAAATAGACTCAAAGCGGGAGATCTCCCGCTAAAAATGGGAGAGTTGGAGTCTTTGAGTGTCTCTTTGAACCCACTGGCTACGATTTGATTTCAGTGTTGGATTCTCTGCAGACTGGAGCCCGAGTTATCTCAGACATAGTATCCAACAGGTTAATTTCTGGGTGAATATGCAGCTTTGTGTAGAAATCAACCAATGACAGGCCCTAATTTTGATTTGTTACGACAGTTGACGTTGTTGTACTAACACTAAAGATAACATCGTTTTCGGAATACCACCGCTAGA
The DNA here is from genome assembly GCA_029962745.1 of Echinometra lucunter. Classification (NCBI taxonomy): domain Eukaryota; kingdom Metazoa; phylum Echinodermata; class Echinoidea; order Camarodonta; family Echinometridae; genus Echinometra; species Echinometra lucunter. Next base: position 5,440,701 of record CM057162.1, read on the forward strand.
TTTGATTTACCCCGGGCACTGGATTTTATCCACTGATGATTAGTACACCACACCAACAAGAGACTGAATCACAAATTATGCAACCCTTGAATTTTGGCCTTGGTTTTGTTAATTATCAGTTTGTTTAGCATTGGGTTTGAAGTATGACTGGACTTTGACATGTAGACCTCTCAGAAGCTGCATTTGCTCTCCCCATTTCAGCATAGTTCATTCCTTTCCATCATCATTCATTGTTATCTGAGGGTGTTTTTTTTTTCATGCGCTTGAAATCATTCATCCTAAATCACTTCTCTCACTTTGGACTTATGAAAGGAACTTTACTATACATGTATGAACATATAACCTTGTGTATATTTACATGTTGAGTAATATGTAAATGCATGCTTTACTGTTAAATAATCTTACTCATAAACCCATGTTTATCTTAGATTCAAGTTAAAGGTAATATTTCACCTTCAAGTAGAATTTATTTCAGGGTTTTTACTGTTTGGCAAGAATACAATGGAAAAGGTGTGGGAGAGGTTCTAGGCTTTAATAGTTGTAGACAAGTGATTTATGGTGTTCTCTTGACTAAAGAGAAATAGAGTGCTTTTCTTTGTTTTCGTAGTGTATTACATAAGTGCATGAGGTGAAAATAGCTGTTGTTGTCTATAAATTTCGTATAGTAATTTTTATACCCCCGCCAATCGAAATTTGAAAGGGGGTAAATAAGAATCATTGGGTAGTCAGTCAGGCGGGCGGTCGGTCTGTTGCAAATCTTGTGGATTGAACTACTTCCTCATTTATCAAGCAATTTTTCACATAAAATAGAAGAAAATTAATAAGTAGTTACCAATCGTGTAAATGTAGTTGAAGTTCAATTTGCATGCAACGGTTGCATTTTTGTTAAATTGTTATTCATTATTAGCTCATTCATATTCATTAAAATAGTCTCACTTTGGGTATGGGAAAGTGCAACTTCTATCACAACCATCTATCAAAATATTCGTGTACATGCCATAATCTGTACTCACATTGTATACTGTATGTCCCTTGTATGAGAAAACCTGTTTTAGTTTCTGGAAACTATACAATGTACCCCCCCCCCAAAAAAAAAAAAAAAAAACACACAGAAGCGGTGATCCTCATGCAGGGACATATGAGCACTAAGGTTTTTAAAGTCTTTTTGATATGAATTGTAGTCCTACATTCCAGACAGATATATACCCTTGCATTCTTTTCCTTTCTCATTTCAACATGGATAGAATAAAGGAAAGATTGTGCTTCATTACTGGGAAATATCTAAAGTAAAAGACTATCCTGTATTTTTCTGTAGTCCGGGGCTCAACACGACCAGGGGTACAATGTACATGTACATGGTGCCCATGAATTTAAACTTGTGATCCCCCTATTTAATTTATGAATTAAGCCGTGGGATTGATGATTCAGACCATAAAATTTCTATCACGACCCCCTCTGGAAAAAATACATTCATTGTGCAACCGTGCATATTGGCCAATTTTGTCACTTATCCCCCATGTATTTGTGGTACAGACACTATGAACATGATGGACAAAGAAAGCGGACAAAATAAACAACCCTTCATTCTACCCTTCACACGTGGTTCTGGTAGTCAAAAGAACATCCCTTCATTGCTGTTGTCTAAAATATGTGGAACAGGTGTCACAATGAATATTCACCTGGAACTACAGGATTAAATATAATAGCTGTGAAGGGATTTGACTACCAGAACCATTGTGAAGGGTAGAATGAGAGGTTGTTCATTTTGTCCGCTTTCTTTGTCCGCCATGTTCATGGTGAGAATTCTAATTTTCCAGTGAGATATATTTCTTTCCTTGGATTGTATTTCTGATACTAACCATGCATATCATCATCCTTTACCATTAATGCACGCTACGTTCAGATCTCTAATGCCTCCTCCTGGCCTATTTCTGTTTCCAGTGGTAAGATAATCATTCTGTTCCTCTTCCTGGTGATCACCCCCACCCCAACCCCCCACCCCCCACCCACATCCCTACACCAACCCCCCCCCCCCTACCTTTTTTCCTTCCATGGGTGGTGTGCTTTGTTCTGAAATTGTGAAAAGAAACCCAGCAGGTTCATTCAGGTTTTCATGTAATTTTTTTCCATTAAAAGAAAGTTTTTGTTCAAATCTGTTTACAAAGACCTCAAATTGCCAAAAGAAACAGCAAAAGTGTCTCCAAATACTTGAGTATTATTTGATGTTTGTGTAGAATAAATAGATAAACTTGGTTGATGCTTATACACGTGTTACTGCACTTTTGATGACAGTTTTGCAAACCTTATTCAGTGAGAATAATCTTGCAATATCCAATTTTTAGTGAAAATTTGAAAAATGCACTACTTGATGGGCCTGTGTACCTTATCATAAATGAAAAATATTTTCTAAAAGAAGAAAGATTGAAATTGCCTCGATATGTCTTGGTTGCTTATGCGATATCCCCTAATTTAGATCTTGTGAAAATGTGATTTCCCAAGCTTTTCCATGTTTTGTGAAATCTGCAATCCTGATTTTGTGTGTATTCCAACATTTTCCTGAGCATTGTTCTAGTGTTGCACCTTGATGTATTTTGTTAGTGTTTTGAGAAGCCATGTCTCCCATATTATTTAGTCAAAATATTAAGGTGCAGCTTTGTTGATACAGTGGAAACTCGGTATAAAGAGATCTGATATAACAATATTACTGATATAGCAAGGTAATATTCTGGTCCCAGTTCTATATATTCTATTGTTTTTTCACCCTGATATAACAAGCAGCTATAACAAGGTAATTTTGATGGTCCCAAGGACCTCGTTATACTGAGTTTCCGCTGTAGCTGAACTTTATTTTAAGTGAGGATTGATCTGTGTTTCTCTTCCTGTTCATGATTGACTAAGTGATACTTTCCATCAGTCACGCATAGTTAGCATCCATTGGCAAGACATTAAATGGGATAGAAAGTGAGAAATCATGGGGAAAGGCCGGGTGATCTCGGATGAGAGAGGGGAAATGCAGTCGGCCGCTTGAGTTTCAAGAAAAGGGATAATCCATTCTAAACAACTGTGATTTATTGTACGTGTTTCAAATTTCGCGCAGTGAAAAAGCTAATAAACAGCTAGTCATATGGAAAAACAATTACATGGCCAGCTCCCTAAGGGGTGTTACGTAATCCGCGGCGACGACGTGTCGGGGAAAGGCAATGGAGTTTAATGGCTAGACTAACAAACCAGAAGTAAACTATATTTTGTATTTTGAAATGTTGGAGCATTATACAAGACGTTTCTTCGAGTGAACACGATGAGACCCGTTAAGAGTCTAAACACTTAGAGTTGTTGAAAAATGTGAGAACCCGAAGTGTATGACTAGGTTGAGTTCGGTAAACTTCGTGCTGTCCCAACTTTTATCGCATTAGTCCGACGGGCTCGCATAACGGACGGATTATAGTGTACAAGTAAACAAGCCTTTTGCAAATTCGTTTTCCCCATGATTTCCCATTTGCTGGCCTCTTTAATCTACATTTGCTACCCTCAACCCAGCTGTAGTGGGTGGGTACCTAGTAGGGTTATTCCTTGAATGGCTCTGTGGACTGGTTATAGTTCCCTGCGTGAAGGCAGGTGTAATAATTCCCTCAAACTCTTTGGAAGTGCAGAGGGAGTGTACGTCATACTAGCAATTAGTAGGCTCTACAACATGCAAGAACTGGGGAGCGTTTCATAAAGAGTTTTGTCAGCGATTTTCACTGACAACTGTTATAAACTACTGAAATTCCTCGCATCTGATTGGCTGAGAGCAAATTAGTCGGTGAAAATCACCAACAAGGCTCTTCATGAAACGCTTCCCAGATTACCTGTGTTAGTATTACACTTAAACCTGTATACAAAGACCACCCAAGAGAGAGAGAAGAAATGCAGTCTTTATGAGCAGGTGGTCTTTATGGACAGGTTTCTTGAATACACGTTTCAATGGGAAAAACTATTCAAGGGAAACAAAAAATGTGGTCTTTTTAGACAGGTGGTTCTTCTATATAGGAGGTCGCTAAAGCAGGTTTGACAGTATTATCATTATTACAGTCCAAACTGTCTTAAGTTCGTGGCCACCTCTTTATAAAGGTCACCTATCTATAGTAACCAATTGTATCATCTTCCTTGATGCAGAAATGTGTGTTATAGAACCGTCCTTTAGCTGCCTGTCTACAGTGAACTGACCACTATTCCTCTTTCCCTTGGTTGGCCTCTATACACAGGTTTAACTGTATTTTTCTTTTAACCCATATGTGACAGAGGTCCACATTTTGTGGTTTGACCTAATAACTTTTGATGCAGAGCCCTAAAAATTATACCAAATACATGAGCAGAAAGAGCAAAAAACTCTACACAAACTGTGCCCATTTTGGTTGCGTCAATATTCGTTGTTTGATGCTGAAAATTTTTTAAAGGAAAATAAGCATTAAAATCCTTAAATTGGCAATGTGATAGAAAGTTTAAAATCACTGTTTTCCCCTGCAAATTGGCAACTTTTTGACTTCTCATCATAATTTCTATCAATTTATATTCATTTCTGATACATTACATTTTATAAATAAAATGTAGCAATAAAATAAAAATGTTGGTGTTGCCAATTTGAAGAATAAAAGCTGATCAAATTAGGCTTTAAATAATTCCTGTCACGAATGGGTTAAGCAACAATTTGTGGTGATCCATCCCCTTTATATTGTGGCAGAGCAAGAATATACGGGGTAACATTGTAAATGAATGTGTCCTGCATGCGAATGAACTGACAATACTGTCCACTATCATGTTTGCTTTGTATTTATTGTGCCATATAACCCGACAACCTCGTTATCACTTGCTGTCTTAGGGAAAGTTGTATTGGGTATACAATATCAGTGGGGTGTCAAGTTGCTGGTGTACTGTACTCTATGTGTAATTGTTTTCATTTTTCTTGAAAGGGAAATACGCATAATTTCCCAGTTTCCTTCTTTCATACAAGGATATAAAGATGAAGTATAAGGTTGTACTGCGTGGGTGCATGAAACTGAAACGGGAGATGAATAAGATATAAAAGTGTAATTGCAGAAGATTTGTGTTGGTATCTATGTCCATTGTTTCTTTGAATGGGCGTTTCCTTGTACACAACCCATGATGTTTTGTACATAATGTAGAACTCATGATAGTGATAATAACTTTATTTACAGAACACCTTTTCATAAAGAGAAAAACACACATAAAAAAAGAAGAAGAAGAAAAAAAGAACAGTACAATACAAAGGTTTTACCGTGAATATATAGAAGAAAGCAGAACTGAAAGCAAAATGTATGAAAAGATGTATTTTCAGACATCTTTTGATTGCTGTTCTAAAAATGAATAGTTTGATAGAAGGTAACTGCTCAATTTCCTTGGATCCTGTAAATTTTGTGTAGTGGTAACATAAAAAAAGGGGGTTATTTCAATTTATTTATATATTTTGAATCAAAACTAATAAATATTCTATGAAAAGAAATGAGGTCATTTTACATATATACAGAAATGCATTGTTTGATATACTGATACGTGTATAAGCAATGTCGACGGATTACATCACCCCCCCCCCCCCCTTCCCCCCCCAAACAAAGAAGAAAATTAAAAAGAAAATTGAGCTTTACTATGAACTGATTTCATGAAATTGACAAGAGAGACTTATTTGAGATTTTAATAAGGAAAGCTCGGGTTGTGAAATCTTCAAAGCCATGGGAATTACCAACATTATGATAAACTGTTGCGTGCAAAACAAATTACCCTGCTGACTGCTGTGCCTGTATTCCTGTATTTCCCATAGGTTTGATACATGCACCGCGAGGTTTCAGAGTAGACTCTACGAAGGCTGTCTAGACTCTACGATGGCTACATTAAAATCATTCCTATTTTCCCCTTGCACTTTTGAAGTTTTTTGTGTTTTTCTTTAAAAAGAAAGTGGAATTTACAAATTTGTCAAATACTTTAAATTGCCAGCTGAAGTTAAAAAATGATTGTGGTTGCACCTCATTTGCAGTGGAAATATTAATGTCGTGATTTTCTGACAT
>CM057162.1:5447259-5492292 GCA_029962745.1 Echinometra lucunter
AGATGGAGAAAGATAAACCAGCTTGGTAATGCCTAAAGGGATGGAAATGACGGGGCAAGCAGATGAAGGAAGATTTGAAGGATAGAAAAAAGATTGATGCATGGAAAGAGAGGGACACAATTAGAAAGGGAGACTGGGGATAGAACGTGAGAGAGAAAGGGAAGTGGAAGAGGAGGAGAGAGCGGGATAGAAGAGAGATCGAAAGACAGACAGAGAGAGAGAGAGAGAGAGAGATGAGAGAAAAGGAGAGAAGAAATGATTGAGAGCATGCACTCGTGTTTATGAGAACAAAGAAACAGATTATTCAAGTTTAAGTTTCAGCTTGTAAGTTTGTCTTTCAGAAATCACACAAGTGTAGGCCTAACAGGGTATCATATAACAGTACAAGGGTATCACATACACACTCTACTTTTACAGAACACAATGTAGAATAAAGAAAGACAAGGAGACTTTGGTTGAAGCGCAGGCCTCTCAATGACTGCAAAGAGAAAGTACTGATTCATGAAAAAAAAAAAGAAAACAAAATATGAAATATATAGGCCTACAGGTACTTATAAAATACACCCAGAAAACAACTCAACAATACGTTGACCAAATACAACTACCCGAACAATGATGTGCATTTTTAAATGAAGTAAGCACAGTATAAAATCTTGAATCATACATGCGCATCTGATTTCAATTTGCCTGAAGAAAACCAATCCTATTGTCATGGTTGTTGTTGCTGTATGAATGTGTCTCAGGGTTAAAACATTGGAATCAGATAAGTGAAATGATTCTGTTATGTTTTATTATGTTTTGATGATAATCCTATTGCCGGATTCTCATTCAATAAATTTAAAATGAATCAAAACTGATGATGAAGGGGGAGATAAACTCATACCTAATGTATGTAATCTTGATTATCAACAGTGTCTCCTTTCAATAATGATAATCTCAGAATGTGTATCTAATTTTTAAAATGTCAAAATCAATATCAAAATCCAATTAAATTCATGACAATCCACAATCCATATGGAAAGGATCATTATCAACTGTCCAGAAAACAGTAGAAAAGCTTGAAGAAGAAGGGAAAGATGAAGAAGGAGAAGAAGAAGAAGACGAAGAAGAAGAAGAAGAAGAAGAAGAAGAAGAAGAAGAAGAAGAAGAAGAAGAAGAAGAAGAAGAAGAAGAAGAAGGAGAAGGAGAAGAAGAAGAAGAAGAAGAAGAAAAAAGGAAGAAAACAACATAACTTTTCAAAAAATCCTGCAAATAGCGCAATTCATTAAAGTCTCTGTGAGGAAATTGCACCCTTTCAATACAAAGTAAAGTGACATAGCATTTTAAACATGTTTATGTACTTCAAATGGTGCAACCAAAGATGATAAAGACAATTAGCATGCATCTTTCACTTTTTGTGAGTCATTAATCCATCACTTGTTTGAAGCTTTCAACCCTTGGATGTGGTTTCACTCTCAATCTGTCTGCATTGAACTCCTGCATGTACTACAAACCTTGCTAGTTAATAGGCTAATCAAGTGAAAGTAAATGGGTTAATTTATAACAATTAGTGGTACAGTTTGAAAGGTGATCCTGTAAGAGCACTTATCATTTTTCTTCTTTGTTCCTTTTCATAATCATGTGCTGCTAATCAATTAATTAGTAATATCTATTTCTTTAATTGTGAACCAGGTTATTTATTTTTTTCACTTTTGAAGTCTTGTCTGCAGCGAGCCATAAGGAGCTAACTCATCATGTCCTAAAATGTGGAGTTAATGCCCTTTTCTTCTCAGCATATCATTTTACACTCAGATCATTTCTATTCATCATTGAAACTCATCCACTGGAGTTTTGTTTTGTAATAATGGCAGACTTCTTTATATTTCCAGAAGAATCTGGATCACAGAATCGAGGGAGTGATGTCGGAGACTGATCAACCAAGTATCATGTGAATTAACAGCTCTCTCAAGAGCAATCCGGGGAGCGTTTCATGAAGAATTTTGTCGGTGAAAATCACCGCCAAATGTTATAAGCTACTGAAAATACTCGCATCTGATTGGCTGAAAGCAAATTAGTCGGTGAAAACCACCGACTAATTGTTTCATGAAACGCCCCCCTGATGTGATTTGTAAACATTTCTTTAAGTCGTTGCCAGAATGGCCAACAAATCCTTTGTCAACAGGGAAAAAGGTGAGTACAAAACAAATTTTTCTTGAAAGATTTCTGTAATTACTTGCTTTTAATTCCACGAGGAAATGCGCAAGCACCTGCAGTTGTTTAAATGAAATTCACTTTTTGAGAGCATAATCACTACATCGCAGAACAAGATAAAGAGAGAGAGAGAGAGAGAGAGAGAGAGAGAGAGAGAGAGAGAGAGAGAGAGAGAGAGAGAGAGAGAGAGAGAGAGAGAGAGAGAGGGAGGGAGAGGGAAAGAGCGGAAAATAGGTTCAGTATAGGAAGGTAGTCTGATTTCTGTTTCCAGTTAATTCTGGACAGAACATAGTCAATCACAAATGGATCAGTATTTCAAAGAAGCAGTATGAAAAATTAATGTGCGAAATGCCAAGTTTAAGTTTCAAGTTGATCAGAATGGAAATATTTGATTGATCTACCATAAATCCTCCTCTTCCCAACTTCATCATCATCACCACCATCATCACTACCATTATCATCATCATCATCATCATCATCATCACCATCATCACTGCCATCATCATCATCATCATCATCATCATCACCACCATCATCACTGCCATTATCATCATCATCATCATCATCACCATCACCATCATCACTGCCATTATCATCATCACCATCATCACTGCCATTATCATCATCATCATCACCATCACCATCATCACTGCCATTATCATCATCACCATCATCACTGCCATTATCATCATCATCATCACCATCATCATCACTGCCATTATCATCATCATCATTATCATCATCACCATCATCACTGCCATTATCATCATCATCATCATCACCATCATCACTGGCCAGTATCATCATCATTATCATCATCATCACCATCATCACTGCCATTATCATCATCATCATCATCACCATCATCACTGCCATTATCATCATCACCATCACCATCATCTTCATTATCATCATCACCACCATTATCATTATCATCTTTATTATCATCATTACCATTATCATTATCATCTTCTTCATCACCATCCTCCTCCTCATCATCATTATCATTATCACCATCATCTTCTTCATCTTCATTATCATCACCATCATTATCATTATCATCATCTTCATCATCATCTTCATTATCAATATCATCATCATTTTCATTATAATCATCACCATCATAATCATTATCATCACCACTATCACTATCATCACCATCATCATCACCACCATCATTATCATCTTCCTCATAATCATCATCACCACCATCCTCCTCCTCATAATCGACTCATCCCCATCAGCATCAGCATCATCTTCTAATGTTTTGTTTTCCCACAAAACTAAGATACTCGGGTGCAAAGGGCAATTTACCTCTGGGATTAAAAAAAAAAAATGCATCCTGGAAACTCAAATAGTACATGGCGTTTAAAATCTCTGAAGTACTAGTAATCACACTTATATAATAAAAACTTTAAAAGGGCACCTCTGAAGTTGAACGAGAAAGCAGTTTTGACCTGATTATGACCCGTCGGTTTAATAGAATATCACATAATTACAGACACACAACATTCACCAAGTACACGTAAAAAATTTGCATTTTTTCAAATCATTGGATAAAATATTTATTAAAAGTATTACATGTAACTGTCATAATTTTTCAAAAGCAGTACTGAGGACTACTATAGGTTTTCCCGGTCATTTTCATACTTTTTCCATTCCAATTCATGAACGTGCATTCAATTTCACGCAACGTACGCCCCGCGAAGACATTCGGGCTTTCAAATTCCGAATCCAATCGATCAATTTCATTTATGGGCGCTCTTCTTCTCTTTCCGTAAATCAAAATCACGCACGAGCGTTCAATTTCCAAATGCGAGCATTGTATTTCCTACTTGCGCATTCAAATTCAACTCGTAGTCACGATGGCGCTGTTTGGGGCGTTCAATTTCATTTTCAGGCAATCAATTTCCTACTTCGTGCACTCAATTTAGTGGAGAAGATAAAAAGGCGGTTATGAGGGGGATAGCGGCACGAGCGTTGGTCTTTCTGATAAACAAGCAGTCTCCGAAAAAGGATAAGTCAAAATAACTATTATGTTGGTGCATATTGTCCGACCAAAATTTGGTGAAAATTGACCAATATGATGATGGTCATAATTACCCAATTATTTGTTGAAAATTAATGTACCCAAATTTTGGTTGATTTTAACTAATTTTTTTTGTTCAGACACAAATTCACCAACACATTGGTTATCTTCACCAATCCCTTTGTAGAATGTACACAATATACCCGCACATCCCTCACCCCTAACACACACACACACAAGAAAAAATCCCATTTTCATAGGCCTCTAGTATGCTTATTCTTTTTTTTTTTTAAAGGGTTCTATATTGTTCTGACTTTGTATCCACTTACAATGATATCCATAATTATTATGGATAATATGAATATACAAAGATAGGAAGAAAACTCCGATGAGAGTTATAGTGTTGAGTTTCAAATTTTCGACTTGTATTTAGATCATCTTCAGGAACTGAGGTAAAACAGAACAAGAACTGTTTTTGAATACACTGATATAAGAAGGCATCAAAATGTTCAGTTTTACCTACAATTTCTGAAGATGATCTAATCAAAGGTCAAAAATTTGAAACTCAACACTATCATAACTATGACTCTCATTTAAGTTTTCTTCCAATCTTTGTATATTTACAATGATATCATGTCCTTGTATGCTCATGTATACTTCAATACTTTAACAGCACAACGACATAATTTCTAACTTAAACTCCTTGATGACGCCACCCGTAAAAAGACAAAATCACAACACAAACCACACAATGAGTCAATTAAAAAACCAACTGACAAACAACATGATCTCAAAATCTCTCATGTGGAAGCCTAAATAAACACCAATATGAAATGTTTATAATTTCCATGTTACCAGTTTCAATGGAAGCATTCATGGCATAAACCTAAAATAGTGGACTTAAGCATGATGACATTATGGCAAATGTCTTGCCAAAGAAGCCCAATTCATTCCAAGCTAACTAAATGCTATGAATCTTTTAAATTGAATGCACTTATTTGGAACTTGGTTGCCTTTTCACGAATGTGAATGACCAAGGAGATTCGGTCGCCGGTTTGAAATGAATTTGATTGCCCATTTATCAAAAAGCATGCTCCTACTTTGAATTTGAATGACCTAAATGAACAATTGATTGCTCGGATAGTGAATCTGAATGACCCAATTTGAATTTGAAAGCTGCTTCAGAGCTGCGAGCGTGAAATGCGGGAAATTGAATGCTTGGAATATGAACTTGAATGACTCAATCAAATTGACCAGGAAAACCTATATTAAAAACGTGAAAAATAAGATAGGAGCCTGTTATTTATATTTTCAACAAATGTAGAACAGGAGAAAGAAAAACAAATGTTTAACATGTGCAGCTGTAGGTTCAATTGCAAGTTTGAAGAATATGTCACATTTTAAATCCAATGTTTAAAGTAGATTTAAAGATGGTATTGCATCAACAATGAATGGAAAAAAAACAAACAAACAAAAAAACTTGATCCGGGGTTCCTTCAACAACGAAGATAGTTTGCACAATCCCAAAGTGTACATAATACAAAAATCCTTAGTTGGGACTTTTGAAGATTTTGACATATTTTAATAAGATGATGCTGGAGGTGACTGGTCCATTTATTAGTTGCATTTATACCTTTATTACGCTGGAAAAGGTTTCGACCAAGACTGACTGAAATTGTAAGTACCACATAACATTTTTCAATCTAAAACTTATTCAACATATCTACAGCTGTCCTAAAAAAACACATCTGCAGCACGTAAACTTACATGTACAGTGGAAACTCATTATAAAAAGATAAAAAGCTTCAGTATGACAAGATTCTTGATATAGCTTTGCTGGTTGCAGGTCTTTATGTTCTTTTGTTTGTATGTTTTGTTTTGACAGGCCTGATATAACAAGGTCATTTACAAGGTCCCATTGCCCTCCTAACAGGGAGTGTCCACTGTAGTGAATCTGGGAGTAAAAAATAAAAAAAACTACCAGTCTCATTATCATTTTCATATCAGTGGTAGATATTTCTGGTCTAAAACATTAACCCGTTGAGCATGATTTGAATTTGGTATAAAACATAATTTGGATAGACCGCGGCCCGAGTTATCTCGGGTTTTAGTATTGAATGGGTTAAGAAAGCCATCAGACATTTTCCATTTCATTAGTTCCACTGTAGATGGATGCATCACAAAAAGAAAATCAGAAATTAAAGGCATTGGCTAACATTGTTATGATTTTTAAAAAATCTCATTTTGTTACTTTAGAATGGGATAAACATTAGGGTTATAGTGTAAAAATACCAGTGTGAAAGTTTCAGAGCATAATATCCACGGGAAGTATTTTTAAATATTAGAAATGTGAACCAATGTTTGAAAAATATACGAGGGTCGGTTGCATAGACCCAACGTAAGGAGTGCGCATGCGCACATGACTCAACGGACCGCACTGTGTGTGTATTGACGTATCACGTGGCGGAAGGCAAGTAACGGTATTTTTGAATTCGCGCAAACGGTCCTCTTAGTTCAGTGTCTCTCGAGACGAAAGCTAATAAAATCGCGCTTTGCGTCTAACTTACAGCTTTTCCTTCCAAATTATGGTTGGTTTCAGGGTTTTTGAGTATAAATACAAGTACTCATACACATGTTTCATCTTAGTTTGAGAATTTTTTAAATCAGCTGCTCACAAAGTTAGCCAATGCCTTTAATCATGTCATGACAGGAGTGATAGATTTCATTTCTTCATTTAATCAAATATACATGATAATCTCAACAGGATAGAGGCTAATTCTACAAAGAAGTCAAGTAGTCAGGGTTCACGCCTGAAATAAAGTTAAGTCGGTCCATTTCTATGACTAGTGGAAAAAGCTTTTCAAAATCTGCTTTGTGCCAACCTGATTTTTACTCTTTTTATGAAATATTTTTCTTACCCAAAGATTATTTTGAAAAGTGTACTTACAAGGAATTTAGAAGCTTTCAAGAAAAATATTTCTTCACTTTTTACTGAGAATATTTTGGATTCAATATGTGTCTCTCGATAATAATGAATAAAAAAAGTCAGGGTTCAGAGGTCAACCACTACAGGGGCCTCATCCTCAGGTTCCTCATCAAAATCCCAGGTGAAATGTTTGGTCAGGTTCTTCTTGAACTTCCTGCCTTTCTCCTTCAAGGCTCCCTCTGCCTCGGACTGATTCAAGTTCAGAAAAAAGTCCCTCAGGGTAACAGTAAGAAAGTTATTGCTTGAAACAATATCCACAAAGAAATCAGATGGGATCTCCCGCACCTGGAAATGAAGGACACTGACCAGGGTGGAGTAGAGTTCACTATGTGTGGACATTGCTTCGATGCAGGAACAGAGAAGGTGGACAAGCTTTTTCCACTGGTCAAAGGCATCATAGACCTGTCCTATGAGGAAGCACACAAAGGCAAGCTGAAGCTCTGCTAGGACACCCTGAGAGTCTGTTGGGTAGTTTTCAACCAGGAGTTTGTCCAAAGTAAAGGTGTGGTCCAAGCTGTACTTGGTGATCTCTCTGGGTGTTGCACCATCTGGGTAGTTCTGTTTGGAGATCTTGGAGAATCTGATCTCTGTTCCTGGCTTACGATGCATCTGAGGCAAGTGATCTTCGGGATTCTTGCTCCTCAGAAGTTCTTTATTGGCCTCTGCCATCAGTTTCCTATCAGCTGTTGTCCTGGTGGCCATGTCAGGGACAAGCTGAGCCACTGACACAATCTTCCCACTAAGTGGGGCGAGCTTTGCTACTATGTCCTCACTGATAAGATTTGTCAGAGAAACCCATCGTTTCAAACTTTCATATGGATAAGCACCTAAGAATAGATCAAACTCCTGAAGCTGCGATTTCTCATCCTGATCAGAACTATCCGTCACCTTCACATCAACCAAATCCTCAATTCCTGCATCCCATTTCTTGATGACTATCTCTCTGGGTTTGAAACAGTGAAAGAATCCTGTCCTTGGCGCTGAGTCTCTACTGCTCAAGTTCACTGCACTGTAATAGACAAAGTGCACTCCCGGCGGAATCATCTTCACTCCTTTGAATCGGTTACCGGTGTTCCAGGAATTGTAATCAATCCCAAACTCTGTTCCCGGAGGTACATCAAGAAGGATCAGGGCAGCTCCTTCCTCAAACAGAACATTAGCAGTCTTCTGATCCATGTTACTTGAAGATGCCATTTTCTCTTTTCATCTTCCTAAAAAGATGAATGAAAGCAAACACAGATATGGAAAATAAAAAATGAATTCACTCTAACATTAAACTACCCCTGTTAACCCATTCGTGACAGGAATTATTTAAAGCCTAATTTGATCAGCTTTTATTCTTCAAATTGGCTACACCAACATTTTTCTTGTATGGCTACATTTTTCTTATAAAACATCATGTATCTGAAATAAATATAAATTGACTGAATGTATGATGAGAAGTCATAAAGTTGCCAATTTGCAGGGAAAAATGGTAAATTTATTCATTGCATTGCCAATTTAAGGATTTGAATGCTTATTTTCCTTTTTAAAATTTTCAGCATCAAACAACAAATATGGATGCAACCAAAATGGGCAAAATTTGTGTAGAATTTTTTGCTCTTTCTGCTCATGTATTTGGTATGATTTTTAGGGCTTTGCATCAAAAGATATTAGGCCAAACCACAAAATGTGGACCTCTGTCACGAATGGGTTAATGTTATCATTTACACTTCTACATGTACAAACTTTTCTGAAGATAAGCTTGTACTCCACAGGTCACAATAGCTATTACAGGTGAATAGGCTTCAATTCAACTCTAAATGCCCAAATTTGTAGCAAAGTAAGAGTTGAAGAATCCTTGAATCAGGTAATCTAGCAACTTAATGAAAATTAAATCTTGCTTAGAGCAATTTTTTTGTCTGTTTCTGACTGCTGCAACAATGAATGTTGGACACAGGCATGAGTGCATCATTTTTAATGTCTTTAATTATCGGCAAGTTACTCAGAGAGTGCATAAACAGGGCTCTACAAAAATTTGTCTTCCTGCTTGCCCGTTTGGGCAAGTTTCTTTGAAAATTACTTGCCTAAAACATATTTTGCTTGCCTGAAAACATATATTACTTGTTCTGTTTCCACAAAATACGAAAATTCATGACAGTTTGAATTAAATTTTGCAACATTGATATTCATAAGCCATTGCTGAAGATGTACTTGCACTGTGAGCATTATATCAACTGACTGATTTTTAAATTTGTTCTCATGACAGCTTTGATGGAGTTGGCTTGCCCTTTTGGGCAAGTGACTTCAAAGTTCACTTGCCCTTTCATGATTTTTACTTGCCCCGGGCAAGCGGGCAAATGGGTTTGTAGAGCCCTGCATAAAGATCATATTACCATTTTCTTTTGCTTTTTTTTGAAGGTTTTTACACTCACAGTAACTTTAAAACAAAAACACTACAGAGGTCTAAATACTGTTGCAATGCCTGGCTACGACCACTCATAGGGCCAAACGTGTGTGGGGCTGTAGCGAACATTCACCGTTGCAGCAGTCAAGAACAGACAATAAAATTGCCCTAAGCAAGATTTAATTTTCCTAAATTTGCTAGATTATCTGATTCAGGGACTCTTTCAACTCGTCTTAATATGCGACAAATTTGGGGATTCAGAGCTGAAAATGGAATTTTAAAATTGAATTATTATTTTCCTCTCATGTGTGATATTCTACCAAGCCCAAATGCCTGGGAATACACACACCAGCTACAGAAGCTTTTCCCCCGCAATGACTACTATGGAGTACAAGCTTATCTGAGATAAGCTTGTACAGTGTACATGTAGTGGCGCTTGCTCAGTCTCGGCCGGGAAGCGCATTTCGTTTTACACCGTAGCCTGGGCATTTTTTCTATCAATGGCATCAAACGTGCTGGTTTCAAAGTCTAGGGTTTCGTTTCAGCCATGAATCTCTCTGTTTTCAGCTCTCCTACGCCCTATACCCAATGAACTCAGTTCTGTGCCTATACCACGTACAGCGGCACACGCCGAGATCGTGTACATGTACAGAGAGAATAGATGAAAGAAAAAGCAAAGAAATACAGAAGGAAAAGGGGCCTTCAAGGAACTGAAGGCAAAGAAACAGATGAGAGGATTACCCAAAGAAATGCACAAAGAAAGATGGATCCATAGGCCTAGAAGTCCATAAAGAAAAGGGAAAGGTATAGATACTATAGATAAAAGAAAAAAAAAACACGAAGAACAATGAATTCTTGTATCCTCTGTTCTTTCTTCATATATTTCTTTGTGCTTCCTCTCATCTATTCTCTCCCATGTCCATATGGGCAAGACTTTTGCGACAGCCACCCAACATGAATGAACATGATGAAAGGTGTGCTTTATTCCGTTAGCAAATTTGGGTGGCTGTCGCAAAAGGAAGTCTTTCCTCCATATGTTTTTATTTGTTCTTCCTTCCATCTATCTTCTTCTCTCTCCTTATGTATTTCATTGTTTTTTTCTCCTTTAGGCTTTAGAATTAAATAGACGTCTCTAACATTAGACTAGAATCTAGACTAGACATGCTAGACTAGAGAACTCAGCTCGTTCGCGCACATTATTAATTTATGTGCATGCAGTGGATATCTTGGTTGTCGTCTATGTTCGCTGACGACTTAGACTCTTTCACCAGAGCACTTGTAGGATTTTTTTCGCAAAAATGTCTAGGCAACGGTGTAAAACGAAAACGCGCGGCCGGGCAAGCGTTGAGCGACTAGCAACAAGGGTTCATAAGTAGAGACACAGAAACGTACATATGGGACTGAAATTAAATTCCAAAATATTTTTTCCCACTATCTTTGTGACTCAACATTTAATATACCATTCAAAATTATGTTCAAGTGATAGATATTCGCTACAAACTCATAATACATAATAATCAGGCAGACCAAAATCACTTACCGATGTAATTTGCAGGTTGATAAAAGACTAGGTCAATCGTCGTCTAGAATTTGCGAAATGATCTATGTGTATGCCATAGATGGCGCTAGACTAGAAATGTCGTGAGAAAGATGAGGTGGGAAAAACAAACCTCACTGGTCAGCTTCCCCTGTGAGATTTGAAAAAAAAAAGAAAAATAAAAAGGAAGGGGGGGGGGGAGTTAGATCGTTCACCATTTATCACCATTATTATTATCATCTTCATCCTCATCATCCTCATCATCCTCATCATCATCGACCATCACCATATGTCTGCTGAGTAGTGGCCTTAATTTTATATTACTCCCTAAGAGTTACTGGTTGAAATGAAATTGATGAATAATGTATCACTTTTGAAAGTTAGAAGATATAAATGTTTCAGCTAATGATTGTGGGTTTTGGTGTTTTTCAAAGAAATATAGGTAATAATTTTGATATCTCTCATCTAAATGCAACAAAGCCGAAATCAGAATTTTGACGATCTTGTTTTTCTATTGTCCTGCCTCGATCTAGCATGACTTTTCACTTATTGGTATAACTGAAACAAGTTGGTTTAAGCCCACTTATGATGTAAATAATTATGTTTTAGAGAACTGGGGCGCGTTTCATGAAACCGTCATAACTACAAGATCAACGACATCTCGGAGTTGTCGGTCATCTTGTCTGCTAAGTGTTTCACAAAGCCGTCTTTGCCAAGACCAGCGACAATTTCCCTGACCAATGACTTGTCGCTCCTCGACCTCCGAATATGTCATATCTTTTTAGCACGCCATCACAGCTCACCTTTTCGTCGGCTATGGGCAGCTCGCGGGCAGCGAAAAATAAGGAATATTTATTTATTAAATACAAATATTTCTTGCGTTCCAGACTCTCATTCCATAACAAGTTATTACTGATGTTGATATTAAATTATAAGTGAAATAACCTTTATGTCTTAGCGGCGTTTTAACCCTCCAGCAAGTAATTGTGATTAATATTGATTATCCTCCCATCAGTTTCCCATAGAAAATGGAGCAGTCTGTATTTACAGGCTCGTAAGTACGATGACAATTCAACACATATGAACTTCTTCCATATTTCCCCTTTTCGCAACTACAGTATTTATTGAAATCATATAAAATTTATTCGTTAATGAATTACTGTCAAAATTTCGATCGGAGAATACACCAATTCACTATGTTTCAAAAATTAAAGCAAAATATGGGTCTGCTTTCAACAATTTGTCAATTACGGTGTCCTCTTAATTACAAATCTAAATTCGCAAAGCGCAACAGCAGCTTTTTGTTTATTAATTTTAGAAATTCTCAGATGTCACAATTAATATAGTTTTTCACGTGAATGCAACGTTTGTATTATGTTTATCAAGTCCCATTGATGTTTTCTATACTCTTCCGACAATTACAGCAAAGTTGAGTCTAAATTGTGTTGGAATGATTGATAATAAGTGCAGTGGATTGTGATCA
This sequence comes from Echinometra lucunter, assembly GCA_029962745.1. Taxonomy (NCBI): domain Eukaryota; kingdom Metazoa; phylum Echinodermata; class Echinoidea; order Camarodonta; family Echinometridae; genus Echinometra; species Echinometra lucunter. Next base: position 5,459,871 of record CM057162.1, read on the forward strand.
AGGCTATCTTTTTCAGCTGATAGTATCGATATTGGATTTGTGAGATGTCAGGCTTTCGTGAAACACTTTGTCAGGTCCATGACATCTCCGTAGATCATCGACAAGAGATATGACTGTCATGGAGTTGGTTTCATGACACGCGCCCCTGGATATTCTCTTCTTCATGTCTGCCGACCTGACAAGCTTGGTGGTGGGATGGTCCTTTACATTAAGGAAGAATCAGACAGTAGATTTGTGTAATGATTTTTGTATGTATGTTTTGGTTTTTGAATAAATTCATTAAATCATTTTGTTCATTCAATCAGTCATCATCATCTTAACCATGATGATGATCATCATCATCATCATTATAGTCATCGTCGTCATCATCGTCATCATCATCATCGTCATCATCGTCATCATTATTATCATTTTCATCATCTTCACTATAAACTCGATCAATAATCCTCAACATCATATCCTCATTAAAATCTCAGCTCATTCTATGACACAGAGAGAAACAGAGAATGCAACTTTTTTCAAACACCATAATACGCTTAAACACTTTATTCCAATCATTAAATGTGAAATCATCGATAAAAGTGAACAGTGTAACACAACACTGAAATTCACACTGAAGAATTAAGACTTGTAACTGTTAGGCGGTAGTAGAATGAAAACCTGAATGTATTCACTGAGAGATGAAATAAGATATTCTTCTTTTCAATATTTTACATGCAGATATTGTTCCACAAAAAGCCCTACATAGAATTATGCATTTATACATTCTTGCCTTTACATGCTCTAAAGAAAACTGTTTATTTTCATGTTTATTTGGGCGAAGTTCTGAATTTAAGTAGAATATATACATACATTTTTTTTCTTTAAAGATGAACCTACAAGATCTACTGTGTGACAATTTGTCTTGTAATCAGTTGTATACTTAAAATGATTCACAACTCAGCTGTTCTAATTTACATGAAAGAACTATCATTTACGTAATGGTGGTGACAACCCACTTCACCAAAGGCCCGCGAGACCGAAGGCCCGCGAGGCTGAAAATAGCAAATTGTAATCTACAATATCACACTGCTCTAACCAATTCCTGTGCCAGAAGGAAGTTTAAGAAGTATGAAAGAGCAGCATGACCTCCGGAAACGAGGACTTAACATGCTAAAGGAGACATATTTTATATACCGATAGCGCATTATTTGTGATGAAGGAAAACACAATACGAGAAAAGTCGGCCTCGCTGGCTTTCGGTCTCACGGGCCATCGGTCAAGTGGGTGGACCCTGTAATGGTGATTGAGGATGAGATAAAATGAAGGAAATAATCAAGCCTAAAGGAAAAAAAAAGGGAAGAAGATTGAGAGCAGACAAAGAGAGAGAGAGAGAGAGAGAGGAATGCCTGTCACTAGTATTGGACATTCGTACGGACAAAATGCTTGTAATGGTTTTATAAGTGAGCAATGAAAATGAGTAGTTTTGCACTGAGTATTGACACAACTTCTTAATTTTCCTTCATAAAATATTTATACTTATATGCTACAAATTCTTAAATGTACAACTTGTGGATTTCACACATTAACTTCAACTCACATCTTTTATGTACACAACATGTATTACAATGTGAACTGAGCCAAACTTGACTGAAAAAACACCTAGTATCATGTACGGTAATAAAGAATCATAAGGCCCTATTCAGACATGAGGAGCAAAAAATGCTTCTGTATGACATGACTTAAGCATGGTGTGCTTCACTTTTCTCTACCAACATGCAGATCAGTGAGTGTGCATGTACAGGTTTTGCTGAGCACAGTTCATATTTTTTCTACACTGTCAAATACTGCAACTTGCAAATATTCCATGCAAAGGTTTGCCATCACATTTTTCTTTACATTTTTTTTTTACCCATCATGTCTGAGCAAAGCTTGATGATGGAAAAATAATATGTATAATCATTCAATCTATCCCAGCACCCATATCACTACAAACAATAGATGACGAATCAGGTGGGTGTTTCACAAAGACTAAGATTGACTAAAATCGCACTTATGGCTGGCCACTCATGCCACTGTTTTCTTTCACCATGGATCTCTCAAAGGATTTGCAAATCATGGTCAAAAATCTGCAGAATTAACAATCTTTTATAATTCATTGATAAAGAAAACAAAATATGTAAATTCTTCAAATTTCTGACGATGATTTGCACATCCCTTGAGAGACCGATGGTGAAAGCAAACGTGGCATGAATGGCCTGCCATGGTTAAGAACGATTCGAGTCAATCTTAGTTTTTGTGAAACACCCCCCAGGATAAGGGAGGAGAGGCTAGGAAAGAGAGACACAGAACAGACAAACGATAGGTACAGTATAAATATAAATTTGTTCATAAATGTTAATTACAAATTTTATTACATGTTTGTATTTATCTACAGCATGAAATGAACCTACAACAACATGCTCAGACAGATAGACTGGCGCATTAACTCTACTACAGTGCATGTTATGTAGTAATTAGCTTGAATCATTACAAGAAGGAATTGGGCACCACTTAACATCTGCCTAGATAGCAAGAAATTGTTAGTAAAACCATAAGTGCCTATAAAATACATTTCCTGGCTAAATGCAGTTGGCTTTTCATGCTGACAAGATAAGAAAGAAATTCACAATAAATGGTTGCGAAATAGCACTCTCATTTCTCAAAAGCTCCTGGGTAAATAAAGCAAGAGAAAAGCTGCACACTGTTAGTACTACGAAGCTACAATTTCATACTTTACAGAAAACATTTAAAGAAAAGACTTGGGTATAAACAAAATACTATGAAGGTGGCTTTTCATCTATACATGTATTGAAAATAGGTTTATTCCATGAAACATCAACATCATTCTAAAAAGCAGTAAACAAATAATAATAAAGCAAATAAACAAAGACTGAGAATGATAATAATGGATTACAAGGTACAGCTTGAATAGCAAACTGTAAATGTAGACCAGTAGACTTGAAAATCTTCTTCTGATTGACATCATATAAAAGTAACGGCATCAAGAAATCCTTAGATTGGTGAAGAGAACCATACGAATCCACCAAAATGCAGGCCTTGTGAGAAATTAACAGACTTGTAGCACGAGAATCATGCTAGGCTATATTCACACATGTCTGAAAAGCGTGTCAGAAAGCATTGTACCTCAGACTATCAACATCTACATTTTTTGATATTCAAATTTGATTGCTCTGCTGGAGATTACCATGAAGAAATGAATTTAAGAACAGATGAATCTGGTAAGATGATGTTTCCACAAATTGTTGCTCTTACAGCTTTATAAAGCACAATATATAGATATGTATCATATCTATGGTGTATATTTCAATAGTGATTATGCGTCATTGAGATTTCTCTTCCTTTGTCAATAAAAGAGTATTTCATCAGCGTAATTTGAGTGAAAACGTGGTCCACATTTACAATCATGCAAACAAAATAAGACAAATTATACATGCAAGATGCTTGTATTTATTGACTTCCAAGTACAATATCGCTAATAATAATAATAAACAAGTAGTTACCACATGATGGGTTCCAAATAAAAAATGGCTAGCTTGAATATATATATTCCTGTAATACAAATCATGAAAGAATTACAAAAATAAGAACTCACAATATCTCATCACTATAAATGACCAAAGCTTTATGATGTGCCGTACAAAAGATTTTTCTTCGCACTCAGTAAACATCAAACTCGTAAGATGAGTGACTTGCAATAACTATAAGAAGTAAACACTATTAATTCAACTCTAACAATTTCTTAGTGAAATGTCATCAAAGGTGAAGTGTCAAAACATGACAAAGATTTCCACTTCAGTTTTTATACATCAATTCTATAAAAAAACAAACATTCTTTCATGATGCTGCCTTTTAAGGGAAACTAACAAAGATAGCATGAACATTGCAAAGACAGCAACTTTTATGCTAAGTTAGAAAGAATTTATTTACATCCCGCTTTCTTGCACCAATTTTCCAACTTACAACCTTCTTAAAAGTACCAAAGGTATGTTCTACTATATCAAAACACAACAAATAAAACAATATTTATACACAGAACTGACAACACTCATACAATTAATACATCTTGAACGATAATTACAATATAAATGAATATCCAGAAATGTACAATCTTTTACATGATAAATCCAATCAAAAACAGAAAATTTAATATATTCAATTGGCTAAAGTACTTTCTGATCTTTTATTAAAAAAAAAAAAGATACCACTTCTTCCCCCTCCTAATATTTGTTTTAACTAAGACAACTCAGACTACGGTCTATGGAAAATGTGTGTTACATTGAAATCAAATCGTGCTCAATGGGTTACAGAAATTATTTATTAGTAAACAAAATGAGCAGAAGCCTATAATCAGATGTATCTCAGGCAATTGCTGGAAAAGACAAAAAAAATCATGAAACTTGCACAAGTGTCATTACAGTTAAATAAAAATGTCATAGCCAGGATCGAAACTTGTCTTTTATGGTCACAATGCCATAATTAACGTCACGATTTTGTTCCTATTTCATTTTGATGATCAATTTCAGATGGCGTTTACATCAGGGTTATCTTTGGTACAATTGTCTGCAGAATTTTAATTGAAATGGAATGTACATCGCAAAACATGAACAAATTTTTAAGGCACAGCAGAATATTTCATACAGAAGTTACAGGAATAACTTGGTGATTTCCTTACGTACTTATGACCATTCCATTTCTTTTTTTTTGGCCCCAGAATAACTCCACATTTTACCATTCGGTTTTTATATTTCTAACTCCTAAGAGCGATGATCCCATATTCTATGTAAAATCTTTGCAAAGAAAGAGGTCCAAATTCAATCGCTATCATTCTTTTCAAGTCTTGAAAGAGAATTGAAGTTTGTAAAACAAAAGCAATATTTATCTTTTTTCTGTTTTTTTTTTTTTTCAATATAATAATTCTGTGGCAGTTCTTTTGATAACACATAAAATAAAAATGTGCACACCATATAAAGCGCATTTCAACTATACTGCATTCTCCTAATACACAACAAATCAGGATACAGCCAAAGACACTTCTGTGCACACTTTAGATTCTGTTTATTGATATTATTTGAAAGTATAACAGTTTTTTTCTCATAACTAGTTTTTTTTTTCTTTTTCTTTTTCATTTGGTAACCCAATACATAATGAACAGCATCTGCTATACACTCTACTACCTGTGACTAGCCACAATGGGGCTATCAAATTTTCATTCGACTGCAAGATTATCATTAGAGAAATCATTTCACAGCAGTTTTGGAGAATGAACCAGCATTCGCAAACAAGAAATTTATAGAGAGAGAGAGAAAATGCATGTGAAGTTCTCAGGAATATTTTGATGCAAGCATAATTTAGTGACAGGCAGCATAGACTGAATATATTCATATGACCCTTGAGTAACATTTGTCATCAGAAACAGTGCAAAGAATCAACTCATTTACAATTATTATTTTACAATGCTCTTCATTTTGCTGCCAATTTGGTGATCAGCAGAATAATTCGGGAGTGCCAACATATTTGAAAGATATTTTGCCACTAAACTGTTTATTTAATCTTAAAAGAACAAATGGTATCACTGATAAAAATTTATCAATATAAGATACTTGGTGCAATATGAAATATCACTTTAGATTATAATGGAACAGTCTTGTGTAACGATTTGTTTAAAATATTATCTTACAACTTAAACTTTCTCTTGAACAAATACAATAGTGGCACTCTGCATAACTTTACTTTCAACAAAATGATATACTGGTCACTGTGAAATGATTAGGAAATGAGTACACTAACATGTATGGTACAGGTGCAGAAAATATCTTAGCTGACAATGAAAGCTTTATTCCAAATTCTACTAATTCATTTATCTACCATACCTTGACTATGATGACCTAAAGAAAAATGTTAAGTAAACTGTTGCATCTTTTTATTTCCTTGTTCAAATAAGCGAATGCTTGCAGATTCCAAGAGCCCCATCCACACCACGCATTAATTTTAAAAAAATACTCTGAATTTATGCCTTTACGGTAAGTTGAAGCAAGCAGGTGATGCAATCCTCCATCTCCAGGTATTAACATGTATCTATTCAAACTGCTTTATTTTGAGTAATCCTCTACAAAGTTACAAGTAGAGGGAAACCTGAGCTTCCTAAAGCCAACATGACTGTGCAACCAGCTGTAATCTAGTCCACTTTTCTTTTTTCCCTAAACAGCAGAAGAACTTGCCCCCATCAACGTCTTGGATTTACGGATCACCTATCTCAGTATTTTACAGGTTTGAATGCGCATTAACTGTGTTTCACTTTGAAATCATGAAGGATAGATGCCTGAAATCAACATTTTCTCTTTTCCTGTTCAACGTAATTCCACCTCTGCAGAAATAGAAGGGCATTAACCCATATTTTTTAATGCAGAGTTTTACCGTAAGTCCTTATGGTTCTCACCAGAAGATTGTTCTTGCAACTCTGCAATCCAATGTGTCTGGATGAAGTAATTCTAGGTGCTCTCTGGTAAATGTAAGAATGGTGATGATAAACAATGATTTTGAGAGTAGAGAATCCAGTACCACACGTTGCTTATTTACAGAGTTTTGGCGCCTTCTACTCAGACCAAAATGGATGAATAGACGACAACATTGTCTGGGTTTTGAGGGACCTGTCTTTCGGTGTGGCCCGCATTTGTTGACAGATCCAAATCTGCATAGTGCATGCCCGGCGACTCCTGAAAAAACAGAGAGAAAAAATTATGATCATTATAGTAAAGAATGGAAATAGTCATAACAAAGAAAAAAATAAAATATATAAAATACTGGGTAAGCAAAAAAAAACAACCCAACAATCATTACAGCAAGATAATACACCATAATGATAATAAAATAATAAAGGCTATATTAATGGTTGTAATAAAATGTAAACACAGAAGAAAAGTAAGAAAGAAGAAAGAAGAAGAGGAAGAAGAAGAGGAAGAAGAAGAAGAAGAAGAAGAAGAAGAAGAAGAAGAAGAAGAAGAAGAAGAAGAAGAAGATTTTAAAAAAAAAAGGAAAAGGAAGAAGGGGAAAAAGAGAAAGAAAAAGAAAAGAAGAAACAAAAAAAGAAGAGAAGAAATCAACATAATCATTTTCCCCGACACTGGAATTCCAACCGAATAATAAGCATCATCCCCTTTCCTTGGAGAGGAATCATGATTCTTTTTTAATTTGTTTGTGCACCATTCACATGCATGCATGCAGGGCAACATTCAATGAAACCATAATGGATTTACAGCACCCCCCATCTGTCTCTTGGGTAGAGAGTGGGATATTCAGATGAATGCAGAGCGAAAGGAAAGAGGAACACATGGGCAGTGAATCACAGTGATGAGGCTACGGAAAGCATCTAATTGCAAGTAAGTCTGAGCTCACACAAATGATGAACCTTAGGTAACTAACTTGTTCAGTCAATCCAAATGCTTGCACTTATGGATGGGACAATATTACAAGGGAGAAAAATAAAAAGGAAGCAAATAAAGCTCCTCCTCGCAAAAGGGCGTAGACCTGTCTTTTGAAGCCCATACAGTTTCATAAGTACATGTACCCCTTTTTTTCACCGGGGGGAGGGGGGGGGGGGGTTGTCAACCAGTGCGAAGTGCTACAGCATATCCAATAAGGTTTCTATGCACCCCTCATTTTCCAAAGGGGTAAAAAAAAAAAAAAGAAAGTCCAATCACAAGGGGCTAAAACAAAACTGGATATGTCACTGCTATAGCAATATTTCTCTTGCAAAAAAAGTACCATGGTACCACAGTACTTTGATGGTATAATTTCTATTGCTGTACCACGGGTATAATGATACTATTGTTTACAAGAGATGGTATGATGACCTTGGGCTGGTACATCAGTCATAAGGATAGCAATCAAAGCAACATATAGCACTGCATTCCACTTGCCTAAAACCTTCAAGCACAAGATCAGCAGCTATCAATAAAAGGAGTTTTGAAAGCAATGACTACTTCGGGAGAACCCTAAAAACTTTTTATTTTCAAGGATTTCATAGGGTTGTCATAGAGTGCACTGTCCATGAAGTATTTGGAACTTATGCATGCAGGTTGCTCCTTTTTCTTTGAATTTTTAAGTTGAATTCTGTAATACTGCTGGCTCATGGTACATAGTGTAATAATTGATGAATTTTTTTACTGTCCTTGTAATCATTTTCTTGTTATACATTTGCTTAATTACTATGATATTTATATTTTGCCTTATGCCCTTTTTTTTTGCACCAATAATTGTAAAGCGCAGAGAGAACTACTCCAGTTATTATGCCCTCAATAAGTATTCTCAATTATTATTTTGCCCCAGAACCATCAAACAAACCCATGATTGACTGGATATGACAAAGTTTATCACTTTTCCTATCAACTTTAAAACACTCATTGAGCCAGGCAAGCCAGTTAATGATTATGAAGAGAAAACAAACCTTGAAAGCCATTTGTTTTGACGGAAGGCAGATAAAAAAAGAAAGAAAGCAAATAGATCATACACAAGAACCCACTGTGGCAAATAAGATACTATGATTTCAATACAATTTCCTTTTTCTGTTCTAGAAAAAAGTGTTACCAAAAATACCCCTTTTCTAGTTTTCTTGAATGACCGAGCAGATCCTATTTTTGTATTAAGTGGGAGGATATGCAAGAACATTTAGCATCAAACAAATCTAAATGCACAGGCATGAAATATGTTTTTCCTTTAGGAAGTATGGGCATGGACATTGTTTTATGCTTGATCCAGTGGCCAGGCTGTGTTAAGCCCGGCGAACACTGTACGATCTGTCTGCAATCCGATTTTTGAAAAATTTGTATAGCATTTGATATGACCATTCAAACGTGTGTAATCTTAATGATCAAAGTTCCAAAGAGTCATATGAATACTAAAATTGAAATTCCGGGCTATTGCGAGTCTCCTTGAAGGAATAAAAGCAAAGTCAATTCTGAATCGTACTGATATCATGGCAGCCCTGCGATTGTCTACGATTTGAAGCCAATTTGGCCTTTACTCTGACCAAAAGGCTTGCGGTTTACTAAAAAATTTTATCTTCGTATTCCTATCATTATTCCAAACTTCATATAAGATCATTTTACCTGTTTAAACTTTCATATCAAATGCAAAATGCAATTTGTTTGAAAATCGGGTCGCAGTTGGATTGTGCAGTGTGTGCCGGGCCTTACACGTGGAACTTAAGGAAGGACATGACATAACACCAACCACACGTGAGTAAATGAGTGAGCGGGGTGCATGCAGCTATTGGGGTGATGTCAGGAGTACCTCAAGCAAGCTACGCCACCTGATATCCAGCGTTTGTGGCACCTCTCCCCTTCTGATTGCATTAAAATGAACAAAGACTCACAAATGAGACCAAGTCAAACTGTATCTTTCAATTCAATTCTTCAAATGCTTCTACGGACCAGATTTGATATTGTTGGATGGTAAGGAAACCTTTTCTTTGAGATGTACAAAGTGATGTAGATTCCTGATAAATACTTTCATCATTAGGTGAAATTTCTGTTGTCCTGTATCAGTGGGTCTGACATGAATCTGGCTCAATAAAAAACTTTCAGTAACTCCTTGGTAACTTCAAACCCAAATCTTAAAGCTCACGTAAACAGTTTTGATAGGACCAAGAAACATGGCATGAAACTGATTAACTACAGTCTTGCAACTGTCCGACCTACATAAACGGATACATGCGTGAAATCATGTGATATTCCATTCAAGATTTCGGATGAATACCAGTGTAAATATTTGAAATGAATACAATGTAACGGTTACATTTTGCCCTACACTAGGACCCCCTGAATATAGTATAGTGACAATGAATCTCTATGAAGACAAAAGAGAAAAATGTCTTTTGGTGCTGGTTAGTGCTGGTAAACTTTAATCATTCAATCTTTCAAAAAATCCAAAAGAAAATGCTATCCATCTTATTTCCTGAAAATGTAAAACTTTCAATTGGAGTAGCATACAAATCTGCTTTCAGAATTGGTACAACTTCTGCTATGGGCATGAAATTCAATATGATAGAAAACATAAAAAAGAAAGAAGAAAAAAAAAATAACGAAGACAGTCAAGTGAGGTTTGTTTTGAAGAGGAGACAAGTGCTTTCATCTTATGGGATTTCATATGAGAAATCCTATACATGTGAAACAAGGAAACAGGAATGGAAAAATAAGAAAGTTTCTTTAATCTTCAGTTCAAGATGAAAACATAAATTAAACAGCTAAGATAGATCACTTGGGAAAGCATTAAAATTTCAATTTCCATGAAATATGTTCTACTCAACTGATGTTTTGGCAAGTGCTATGGTATTAATTAAAGGCATTGGTTAACATTGTTATGATTTTAAAAAAATCTTGTTTTGTTACTTGAAAATGGGATAAATATAAGGGTTATAGTGTAAAAATACCAGTCTGAAAGTTTCAAAGTATAATATCCACAGGAAGTATTTTTAAATATCAAAAATGTGAACCAATGTTTGAAAAATATATGATGGTCGGTTGCACAGAATAGACATAAGGAGTGCGCATGCGCGTATGACTCACCTTACCGTACTGTGTGTATTGGCGAATCACGCGGCGGGAGGCACATAACGGCATTTTCAAATTCAAGCAAAGTGGTCCTCTTAGTGATTGTCTCGTGAGACGAGGGATAATAAAATCGCTGTTTTCGTCTAACTTACACTTTTTCATTCCAAATTATGGTTGGTTTCAGGGTTTTTGAGTACAAATACAAGTACTCATACACATGTTTCATCTTAGTTTGAGAATTTTTTAAATCAGCTACTCACAAAGTTAGCCAATGCCTTTAATCAAGCAGTGTTTAACCCTTTACCACCTAGTATCAACTAGCGTCACAATCGTACCATCAAATTAAAAAATTGTAAAAATCGTTTCCCCCTTTTCTCCAGGTAAACCAGGGAACTAGGTAATGGCTAGAACACTTCAGAGCAATATCTACAGAATAATTTTCAGCATCAGTGACTGCACAAATGATATCAGCATTTGAAGAAAGTACCACAAGAACCGTCATTATTTTCCCCCCAAATCAGTTCAACAGGCAAGGAATTAATTCTCTTGATGGTAGGACTTGAGAATCCACTGAATTTGCACAAATATCTCCAAGTTTCATATTCTCACTTTCTGTATTAACCCATTCGTGACAGAAATTATTTAAAGCCTAATTTGATCAGCTTTTATTCTTCAAATTGGCAACACCAACATTATTATTTTATTGCTATATTTTTCTTATAAAACGTCATGTATCTGAAATGAATATAAATTGACGGAAATTATGATGAGAAGTCAAAAAGTTGCCAATTTGCAGGGGAAAACGGTGATTTTAAACCTTCTATCACATTGCCAATTTAAGGATTTTAATGCTTATTTTCCTGTGAAAAATTTTCAGCATCAAACAAAGAATATTGACGCAACCAAAATGGGCACAGTTTGTGTAGATTTTTTTTGCTCTTTCTGCTCATGTATTTGGTATGATTCTTAGGGCTTTGCATCAAAAGATATTAGGCCAAACCACAAAATGTGGACCTCTGTCATGAATGGGTTAAAGCATGCTACATGCACATAATGCACCAACAATGCAGCATCTTGCACAGGATCATGATTACAGCCATAATAGTCCATCATTAACCCTTGTAAACCATGGCATCATTGATCTTTCAGGGGAGTGTTTCATGAAATGCCTTGTCAGTGATTTTCACTGACAAAGTTGATCTCAGCCAGTCAGATGCAAGGATTTCAGAAACTTACAATTGTCAGTGAAAATCACTGACAAGACTATTCATGAAATGCTTCCCAGATAACTTTTCTATTCCCTAAGGATGACCTAAGAGGACTTTCATGAAACCAGGCCAGGAATGACTGCTGAGGAGCTATAACTGGAGGAGCTTTCCTTCTTTAGGGTACCACATGGATAAATTAAAAAATAAGATTTCAAGTTGGTGTGATCTACTTGACCTGAAAAGAGACCCAGATATAAAACCTGAAATTTTCAAAACAAAGTGGTGACTGGGCTTGAAATCGGGCAATAAGCTTGAAAACTGGCATCTGATAAGGTCAGTGAAAGAAAAAAAAAAATTGTTAAAGGGGGCAGTGTCGACAAGTTAATTGGCTGGTGGACAAATTTTACCTCTATCCTTATCTCTAAACAATGTCTAACTTTCAACCAAAACAGGAGGAAAAAATCTCAAGAGACGGTTGCTAATTTTTGAACTAAATAAACTGCCACAACTGAATGATCAATACCCAAGTTAGCAGTATGCCTAGTAGCTCTAAACTCAGTAGAAATAAATCAATATCTTAGTTACTTTGGGTTATCAACTATGTGGAAAAATAAACTTTGAACTTTGAAATTTGAACTCAGTGGACATTTGGATTCAATTCCATAAAGTTATCATGCAACAAAACAAGGCACGATTCTACAAACATCTGCAAAATGCCTGCATGCATGATGTTAAGGGCACAGTTTACCAAAGCCTGATAAAATCACGTTTTCTGTGAAAAACGCCAGTTAGTGAAGGGGGTAGCTGAAAAAAGACTTTCCCTTTTTACGGTTATCCAGAACAAAGATAGCATACGCCACCTGTGAAAATAAGCCATGCCAGAAATGTTAAAGAAAGAGGGAAAGTGCATTTAGTTTAGAAATGATCGCTCCTTGAGGTTAGTTTAAAGTACTGCAGAGTTTACAGAAAGCCATCAGTTTGAAAAAGAATGAGGAAAATTTTCAGTTTGCACAAGCTTTCAGTTACTTTCAGATTCACGCAAATGTTGAATTATAAATTAATAAAAATTTCAAAATTTATTAAGAAGGAACTTTACATGAAACTTTTAAATCCAAGCAACATGACACACACACACAATCACTTTGACTAGATCTGAAGCAATAATCCTTAAATTATGCCCAGGATATCAAAATACAATCATTAGGCTAATATCAGACATAGGATCTCTTAAAGATGCTTCTCCTCTCAGTAACACCTACCTATTGTGAGCTTAACCCATTCGTGACAGGAATTATTTAAAGCCTAATTTGATCAGCTTTTATTCTTCAAAGTGGCAACACCAACATTTTTATTTTATTGCTACATTTTTCTTATAAAACATCATGTATCTGAAATGAATATAAATTGACGGAAATTATGATGAGAAGTCAAAAAGTTGCCAATTTCAGGGAAAAACAGTGATTTTAAACTTTCTATCACATTGCCAATTTAAGGATTTTAATGCTTATTTTCCTGTGAAAAATTTTCAGCATCAAACAAAGAATATTGACGCAACCAAAATGGGCACAGTTTGTGTAGATTTTTTTTGCTCTTTCTGCTCATGTATTTGGTATGATTTTTAGGGCTTTGCATCAAAAGATATTAGGCCAAACCACAAAATGTGGACCTCTGTCACGAATGGGATAATTATTCCTTTCAAATGTGTGTTTTTGTATGCTCTATGTTACTTTTGATGTTAGTACTACAAAATATCCAATATTACTTTAAGGATGCTCGATCTAATAGACTCTTCGTAATTCTTTGTCCTCCAAAATACAATATACACAAGTAATAGTCTACAATTCACCGGGACAAACATGTATTTGCTCAAAGAATCTGAGACATAAAATTATGAGGTATTTTAAATCATACTGTTTTGGTAAGAGGGAATCCTTTTAGAAATGTTTCATTTCTTTGTTTCAAACCAGTGCCAGTGGCGCTACTCTCTCTCTCTCTAAAAAAAGAATATCAGTTAAGTAGCTGAGGTACATTCAAAAGCTGCTAGAAAAGTAAGGCAGTCAAGGCAGTCTGAAGATTAAGAATTTCTCAGAAAGAAGCTTACACCAAGTTTTCCAGGTTATTGTAAAGTCAGAGAAAACATTGAATAAAGATGTTTCTTAAAAGAAGAGAAAAAAGTTTGCCAGGTGATGAAGTTCTAAAGAATCACTGGGGTTAGATTTTCATACCAGAAATTGAAGTCAGCACAAGCAACAAGAGGACAAAGTCATATGAAATCATGAAGAGCAAGAAGTGCCAGTAAGGTCATGCCCTTTGCCTAATTTCATGAGGTTACAACACAATATAACATGATCTCTGAAACTCTGGCCCTACTTTGTAGGTGGAGAAGATTTTCCTTGCTCATTGCACTTGCGTTTTCATTGAAAACTGAGTTGTATCAAGTTTGGAGTAGGTAGATTGCTCTTGCTGTCCCACTCTCCAATGGGACTGGGTGAAACTCAAGTTTCACTGACAGCTGTGAAAATCTATTCCATTTATGAGACAAGACTGGCTTTATTCCATTAAAGGTGCGTTCAGATATGAGGCGACTTTGTGTGCATACACTTTTTGTGTACAGGTCTATGGGGTACAGGGCGACAAAAAAATGTTGCTGAGGCAGCACACATTTTCGTTTGCTGCCTGGCTACAAAAAATGCGCACCAATTAAATTCCTAAAAATTTAGCGCAGAAATTGTTGCCATGATATTGTTTGCGTAAGTTTTGACAAAATGCTCTCATATTTGAGAGTTGACGTGTTAATGCGCATTCATTAGCATAAGTGGCGACACAAAGTTACATCATATCTGAACACAAAAAATGTGTGCACACAAAGTGGCGCCACAAAGTCGCCTAATATCTGAAAGCGCCTTATGACAGGAATTATGTGACACCTTATTTGATCAACTTTTCTTCATTAAATAGGAAACATCAGTATTTCTTCTTTCATAGCAATATTTTTCTTATAAAAAAGTGATGAATCTGAATCTGAAATGAGTATGAATTTAAAGAGAGTATAATGGCTTTCTTGAGAAGTTAAATAGTTGCCAAATTGCATGGAAAAGTACCGATGTACAGCTTTAAGTCCTATCTGGGGGACTTGGTAATGAAGAGAAATGCCTTATCAGGTACTAGCACATTCACTTTGTTTTGAATTAAGGACATTACAGGGATACTTTGCACAAGCATCACCAAAATTGGCCAATGCACCATGATGCATTCAACAGAATTTGACACCGCAAAGCTCAGGCCTACACCTACCCGAATAGCTCCAAATAATTGCTTCTGTCATGACGGACTTTCAAAATTTTGATGCAGAGTGCTGCAATTAGGAAACAAATTTCATATATTTTCTATCCTCGTTAATAGATAAAATGCCATTTCTGATTTGGACATACAATTTAAAAAATAAAAATAAAAAGAGGAACTGGAAACATGACCCCCATATTACTACACTATATCAGAGATCCCTCTTGTATGCCAAAGTTGTACATACATGTAGTTGACAGTTTGGACAAATGATGCCCCTTTTTCACTTTCTTTGATAGTTATCTTTGATAAAGAGATGAATATGTAGGTACTAGTGGTGTAAATTACTTCAGACTGAAGATTTTTACACCATATCTAAAAATGCCACGATGAATATTGTACTTCACAATTTCATTCTTTGAATGCTAATTCAGCGCTACATACTTTTACTGAACAAAAGGTCCTAGGTCCTGTTGCATAAAACTTTCCATTGCTGGTAACTTGGCCATCAATGGTAACTGCCATGGAAACCTTGAATTTGATTGGCTGTTGAGCAGTGTTACTATGGTAGCTACCACTGATGGCAGAGTCTTCATTAATGGTATGTTTTATCCAACAGGGCCCTATTACAGCATTCTTTCATAGGTGCAAAATTTTAATTCGGGATCCCTGCAATTCTGACACGTAAACAGGAGCCCCTTGCACAGAGACAGCAGCCATTTTCACACCAAACCCCTGTGCAGAAAGCTGTTGTGGGGTCATAAGTAATTGTTCGTAAGCTCAGTGATACAGTTCAGAAATGGTTTAACAGTGTTGGTGATTGGAGAGAGGGTGTTTTGGATATTTACCTGGCCAGGGCCTCTCGTATCAGGCATATCGCCTCCTCCTGGTGGTTTCTTTCTATCTACCATAGCATACCTAGGAGAGAGGAAAAGAAAGGGGAGGGAGAGGGATGGGAGAGAGAAGGGGAGAAGGAATGGAAGGAGAGAGGGAAAGAGAGAAAGAGGAGGGGGGAGGGGAAAGGGAATAGAAGGAGAGAGAGAGAGAGAAATGGAAAGAAAGTGGGTCACAAACGAGAGAGGGGGTGGGGTGGAAAGATGGAAGAGAGGAATGTGAGAGGAAAAAGGAGGGGGGGGGGAGGGAGAAAGGGGTGGGGTGGGGTGGGGTGGAAGGAGAGATGAAAAGGGAGATGGAGAGACAGAGAGATACAGGAAGGCAGAGAGGTAGAGAGGGAGAACGTAATAGCAGAGAGGGTGAGAGAGGGAGAGAAAGAAATGAGGAGTAAAAACAAAATCTGGTTAAGATCACATATTGCACTGATCTTGTAAGCACTGTAGGTCATAAGCTGCAGTGTAAGGACCTACACGTATTTGAATATCTGCTCATTGTGTTCAAATTACACCATCCACTGCTAGGATCACTTCTATTATATTTAGTACAACTGAAAATAACTTCAGCTTTTCGTTGCTTATCCAATTTCATTCAGATTTTCACCAATGTTTTTCTAATTTCTGGTCTCTACCATAGGAACTTGCTACCAGCTGTTGATATGCCTACAATTCTTCACCTGTTTTGGTTGACTGATTGATGAAACATACAGTGGGCTGGTAAAGTTGACTTTTGGCACATAAACAACACATGTGCATCACGGTAGTCCAAAGAATGTGGTCACCTAGGGATTCAATCTGTAGCCCCCAAAGCAGTACAGCCTTCTTGTTGTTTTAAAGTATCTATTTCTGTTTTCCCTCCTCACATCTGAGGCAATAATTTTCATTTTCCACTCCCAAGTAGTTTGAAAAAAATGAACCAATGCATAAATGAACACTGCAAAATTTTACACAAAAAAATTGCCAATTTGCCCATGAAAACAGTGATTTTATGTTTTACACTGAGTTGCCAATTCAGAAAGTTTAATGGTTAGCTTCATTCAAATTGCTTTTATTTGTAAACGGTACAATGCACAGCCTGAGTAATAAATCTAAAATTTTCTTTGATTTTACTGTATAATATGTTACCAGGCATGTTGGCTCAATTGATAGAGCGTCCGCCTCATGAACGGGAGGTCGTGGGTTCGATCCCCGGCCGAGTCATACCAAAGACTTACAAAAATAACATATTATGTTATGCAGGGCATGATGGAAGATTAGCTGATAGCTGAAGTGGCTACTCTGGGTAAATAAGAGAAGAGCTATTATTATTATTATTATTAATTATTTATTATTATTATTATCATTATTATTATTATTATTATTATTATTATTATTATTATTATTATTATCATTATTATTATTATTATTATTGTTGTTATTATTATCCTTAGTATTATCATCATTACTATTATTATCATTATCATTATTATTATTATTATTATTATTATTATTATTATTATCATTATTATTATTATTATTATTGTTATTATCATTATTGTTATTATTATTATTGTTATTATTATTATCATTAGTATTATCATTATTATTACTATTATTATTATCATTACTATTATTATTATTATTATGTTCATTGTTATTATTATTATCATTATTATTATTATTATTATCATCATTATTATTATTATCATTATTATTATTCCTAGTATTCTGGAAAAAATGATCGAGGAAAAGTATCACTAAAAGGAGAGACTGTACACTCTCCAGGGTAAAAAATACTGTGTTTTTCACAAGAAAAAAAAAAAAAAAAGCTCCTGTGGCGAACTTTACAGCAGCTATTTCCAGGTCCACGTGAGCTATGCTGAATTTGAATTGCTGATATCCCAATTTTCTCCTTGAGAGTATGCGTAATTAAGTACCAGTATGATGCATTAATGTGCATGGTGTTTCACAAAATGTTAGTTCTGCGGTTCCTAGATCACGATCCATGAATTTATTGCTTGCTTTTGGAGCTGAGGCAAGGGCAACTCTGAAGAAAATGGTCACCCTAAAGAAGGGATTTCAAGGATTTTAGGGGGCTATTTGAACTCCACCGAGGGCGAAACTGCCCGTCCCCCCAGCTATGTTTCATCCCGACACTCTCACTGTCACTTACTCTTGTTGTCCTGGGTTATCCGTTGTATGCTGGATTGAGCCTTGATCCCTTGGAGCTGCTACAGGCTTGATCTTATCCTGGAGGGATTTGAAAAAAAAAATAACAGAGAAAAAACATTCATGAAAACAGAATGATGATAAAGTCATGACACGAATATCATTTTAAAACAATTTTTCCCGTCCAGGCAGCATGGGGAAGCGTCCTAAGGAACACATTCACACCTGTTCTTCCCCTTGATTTCTGTTTCACTATTTTGTATTTACTGTGAATTGTGACTGTATACCAAGTTGCCATACAAAGTAATGATAAATAAATAAATAATAATAATAATAATAACAATAATAATAATAATAATAATAATAACAATAATAATAATAATAACAATAACAATAATAATAATAATAATAATAATAATAACAATAATAATAATAATAACAATAACAATAATAATAATAATAACAATAATAATAATAATAATAATAATAATAATAATAATAACAATAATAACAATACTACTAATAATAACACCATACAACACAACTATTATGAGGCGCAGAGGGATATAATCAGAATAAGTTACATAACAAAAGAGTAGAGAGAGAGAGGAGGAGATTTAATAAATTTTACTAAAACAAAATCCTTTTCTTCTTTTGTATATTTGCAGCTAAAGTGATATGTCAGGAGTGGAGAGCGAGGCAATGGCATCATCTACCATGTGATGAAGTTCACTGAAAAGATTGTAGCATGTTACCATCATAAGATGAGAACATTTAAAGGATTGTTCAGTTATGATGTGACAACCATCACGTTTTTTGTGTAGTTAAAGGAAAATTCAACCCAGACATCAGTGTGCTTCCAGTGAATGAAGAAGATCAAGAAGAGTAAACACTGAAAGTTTCAGCAAAATCGGACACTCTGTTCAAGAGTTATGAACTTTGAAAGTTTAAGTAAATCCTTACTAAGGAGATCCTTGAGTTGGCAACTTTGCCAGCATCTGTGATGTCATCGTGGACAACTCTCCATTCATTTTGTACACAGAATTTCACATTTTCTCCCTTTTCAAGAAAACAGAAATCTGTTTGATTTATTGTTTTGAGTATGACATGGCTACATCAATTCTTCAAGCATTTTGGGAAAAATTATGTTGATTCCTGACTTGAAATTTCATTTAAATCAATTTTTTTGAAAATTTATGCACAAAATGAATGGAGAGTTGTCCACGATGACATCACAGATGCTGGTAAAGTTGCCAACTCAAGGATCCCCAAAATAGTGATTTACCTAAACTTTAAGAATGGGATATGAGGTGGCAAAAAACCCCCCTGAAGCAAAAAGCAAGAGGTATATTTTTTGCCTCCCCGGGGCAAAAAGCTGTGGACCCATGAAATTCTTAGAAAGCTTGTGCAAAATATGACGTCATGAGTTTGTTTGCGCAACTACTGACAAAAATCTCTTTGATTTGAATGTTGACACATGAGCTTTCATTACAAACATAAGTGGCATGGTTTGTCGTGCCAAATCTGAACACTAAAAAAAACGTGGGGGGTTTATTTCATCATATCTGAACAAGCCCTAAGACTTGAGATTTGTTCTCAATGTTTCTAGGAAACAGTAAGTAGTTTTTGTTTTGCCACGCTTACTTTTTTATTACAATGTCTAGAGGTAAAATTCTAGCTTTCCTCAAAAGGCAAGTAATATTCTTATTACTCAAATCCTCTCCATCTCTCTCTTGAAACAAGTGAAGTACATTGGTATTAACCCATAGCAGTACAGAGCTTTCTTGAGGTCTAAATTAATCATCTTCAATCCTCAAATTGGCAACCAAAATTCTTTTTTTTCCACATAGCTTGAAAAAAATTAATATGGATATAACATGAACCAAAATGAATTATAACTGTAAAATTTAATCAGAAGTTGCCAATTTTAACACAGATATAGTGATTATGTATTATTCACTGCATTGCCAATTTAAAAAGGTTAATGATTAGTTACAATTAAACTGCTCTAATTCAAGAACGCCACACCATACAGCATTGGGAATCGGCTCAAATTTTTCAGTGCATTTTTCTCTTTCTGCCCAGTATTCTGGACCAACAGATACTGCAAAAGTGTCTCCTAAAGGAGACGCTGTACCTCTATGGGTTAAAACCTGTAGTGAGAGCTGAAAGGGTAATAACTTTGGGTTTGGAAGGGTTAGCAGCTTTATGGCTCTCAGCAAACAATAAATAGTAGGAGATAATTCCATGAATGCTGAAGCAGTTATACAGAAGCTTGATGAAAGCCATGAAAATATGACTGAATTCGTCACAAGAACAGTTTTTTGGACATCACTGCCATGTTTGCATTTTGCATTTCATGTATAAAGCACAAAAATGCATTTTACATGTTTGTACAAAAAACCTTTTTGTCAGTGCAAAAAACGCCCATGAATAACACGCAGAAAAGTCCTGAATTAATGTGATGCATTTCAAAGCCCTTCCAATCAAAATGCTGTTGTAACACCCAGACTATTGTTTTGGAGTTACTGCTACCTTCCTCCTGGATAGGTTTTTGAAGAGATAATGAAGTTTTTGTGGCAATTTTCTTTTTTCTTCGATTCATGAGAGACTCCTTTTGCATCACGTGAGGGCGTTTTGGTGCCGAAGGGATAATATGCATTTCATCATGTATTTCAGACCGTTTAGATATTTTCTCAGTGATTTTAGCTTGAAGCAATGAATGAAGGAAATGTCATTATGTTTGCACTGGAAATGGTAATGCATGGAAATGAAAATGATTGTGATAAAATTTCGGTGACCAGGGGCGTCAATTCATTTCATTGCTTTATATTTGGGGGGAACACTGTCCAAAAATTTGCGGACAAGCAGCAACCCCCCCCCCCCCCCCCCCGAAGGAACAAAAAAGAAAAAAAGGTCCTCAGCTTAAATAAAACTGGGGGGGGGGGGTGAGGGAGGGGACACCCTTTTTGATTTTTCAGATTTTTTCCCCAAAATTTGAAGGGGACATCCCCTATTGTCCTAGTCCCCAACCCTTAATTTTTTATATTTTTTTTGGAGGGGGGGGGGGGGCAGGGAATGTGTCCCTTGTCCCCCAATTGCTGGCCATGTCTGTGAACACTTAAAAAGCAAATTGACTGCAACTTTCTGAGGTAATTCTGGTCTGAAGGATGTGAAATAAGATATTAAAGAATGCTGCAACATACATGTACATGTACAGTAAAACTCTAGAATATGCACTCTATGAGAGCACTGCAGTTAATGACAATGCTGACAAAAAGAAAAAAAGAAAAGAAGATGTTGAGCAAGTAACAATGCTGATAAAGGCCACAAGCTTGTGGTGTCAGCAACTGCTCAAATGGCAGTTAAACGACATAATAGACATTTCTGACTCATGTGTTTCTGATCTACATGAAGTATATGAGATAGGACTGACGGAGGATGACTTAACTGATGGAAAGGAACAGTATTTCAATTGAGTGGTTCATGATTTGCATGTGAAAGCATAATGAAAACATTCTGATTCAGTGTACACTGTAACAGTTATAAATGAACTGGCCAACAGTGTACTCAAACACTATTTTATGGCTTGCATGTAAAATTGGTTGATAGGAGCTTGAATATATGCATTTTGACATGAACTTGTTGAATTATGCAGGGTGGTTTAGAATTTGTATATGAACAGAGTAATGACTACAGTCAGAATGCATCTTGCACCATGAATTTCTGATGATTCTATAGGACAACTTCCCCTTCTCCCTCGACTGTTACTCTCTGGAAAACTATCCCCAGATAAATACCTACCCTCCGAGGACAATTACCCTGGAACAATACCCACCCACCTCTCCTTTAAACAACAAACAATTTAACCCCCAAATAATAACCTGATGGTGCCTATGTGTCCGGGGGGGGGGGGGGGGGGGGGGGGGGGGGAGAGGTTGCTTTCTGGGGAAAATGTGGTGAGGTCAATTGTCCTGAGGAATAATAATCCGGGGGAAATTGTCCTGGGGGTAAATGTCCGAAGGCTAGTTGTCCTAGGAGCAATTGAACGGGGAAATCGTTCTGGGGAGTAATCATCCAGGGTGGAAATTGTTATAGGGAGTAACTGTCCAGGGCAGAAATTGTCCTGGGGAGTAATTGTCCTGGGATATACTTGTCAAAGGAATAATTGTCCAGGGGGTAATTGTCCAAGTGCTAGTTGTCCCAGGAGAAAAATGAACAGGGGGAAATTGTCCTGGGGAGCAAATATCCAGGGGTTGCTTTCTGGGGGAAATGTGGTGAGGTCAATTGTCCTGAGGAATAATTATCCGGGGGAAATTGTCCTGGGGGTAAATGTCCGAAGGCCAGTTGTCCTAGGAGCAATTGAACGGGGAAATCGTCCTGGGGAGTAATCATCCAGGGTGGAAAATTGTTATGGGGAAGTAACTGTCCAGGGCAGAAATTGTCCTGGGACATACTTGTCAAAGGAATTACTGTCCAGGGGGTAATTGTCCAAGTGCTGGTTGTCCTAGGAGAAAAATGAACAGGGGGAAATTGTCCTGGGGAGTAAATATCCAGGGTGGATATTGATCTGGGGAGTGATTTTCCTGGGAGTAATTGCCCAGGATGGAAATTGTCCTGGGGGTAACTGTCCAAGGGGTAGTTGTCCAGGAAGCAATTATCAAAGAAGGCAATTGCCAGAATGGGTTTCTGATTGCATTGTAGTACATACATGACTGCATGTCAAAAAGTACATCTTGAATGCAAATTTGAAATGAACAGACCCATGAAATGTTTGAGCTTTGGTTTATGATTAGCATTGTGTGAAAGAGGTGACATCCCATACATACCTCGGTGACTACCTCATTCACACCATTTAAAGGTGCTGCAACTTCAACATCATTCTGAAAGTCAGATCAAAGTCATGATTAACTCCAGCTTGCACCTTACATGAAATCAACTTTTGAAATTTTGTTTTTTTTTTCAATTTCCAAAATATCAATCCAAAAATACAATCGTCATATTGAGAATATGAATGTGAAATCTTAAGTTGAACTAATTTCTAAAATTTGTTATCATATTTTTATCTGCAATTCATCTCTGAATCCTGAATGTCAAAAGAGGGGTGATATTTCCCGAAGTTTGCCTAAATATATGTTGGGGGGGGGGGGGGGGGATGCACACATTATGAAGTTTCTTTTACGTGAGTTAAGCAAAATAAATACATGTACATGTAGGGGTAGGCAAGCTTCGGTTAACCCATTCGTGACAGGAATTATTTAAAGCCTAATTTGATCAGCTTTTATTCTTCAAATTGGCAACACCAACATTTTTATTTTATTGCTACATTTTCCTTATAAAACGTCATGTATCTGAAATGAATATAAATTGACAGAAATTATGATGAGAAGTCAAAAAGTTGCCAATTTGGAGGGGAAAACTGTGATTTTGAACTTTGTATCACATTGCCAATTTAAAGTTTTTAATGCTTATTTTCCTTTAAAAAATTTTCAGTATCAAACAACGAATATTGACGCAACCAAAATGGGCAAAGTTTGTGTAGAATTTTTTGCTCTTTCTGCTCATGTATTTGGTATGATTTTTAGGACTTTGCATCAAAAGATATTAGGCCAAACCACAAAATGTGGACCTCTGTCAAGAATGGGTTAAAAAGCTCTTGAATCAGACATAGTGCTCAAATGTATAATCATAAAACTGAACCAAAACACCCTCCCCCCCCCCTCGAAAAAAAAAAAGGATGATATGCAGAAAACTCCTGAATAATTCTCTTTACTGCTACTCCAACCCACATATCATGGCTAATTTCACAATATTAACAGTGAAATGGTGTTTTCAAGGAAACTCATCTCAAATGCCAGTTTCTGGGTCAAGTGGGAGTTGGGGAAATATCCATCACAGGAAGAAATATTTCGAGTTACAGGTACACGTAGAATGCTGCTGGGGCGACAAAACCTCACATCTCAAAGATGTCAAATGTTCAGAAGAGCCAAAAAAAAACCATAACAAAAAAACATGGCTGCCAAAGCACTTTAACCAATGGGATCGCCTTTCCTTTGACATGCTATGGTGGCTTCATTGTTTGGATACGAGAGCTAGAATTTGGACCGGACATCACTTGACTGATTATCTGGAGATTAATACAGCATCCCAGCGAAGAATGTAATGCTATGCGTCCATTTTGCATACTAACTGAATGCTGAACTTAAACCCTGGGCCAAATGCTCTATGCATAACCCTAATCCTAACCCTGAGCCTGACCATAACCCTATTGCAACCGTCACCCTGAAGGCTTGTTCAGATGACGCGACAAACCCCTGTGACAACCTTAGCGTCCAAGTCAGTGGGATATGAAGTGGAAAAAAAAAACAACAAACACCCGAAGCAAGAGGTAAACTTTTTCCTCAGCATGGCATAAAACTGTGGCCCAATCAAATTCTTAAAAATTATGATGACATGAGTTTGTCTTTGCAACTTTTGACAAAAATCTCTCTTATTTGAGCATGTTCATTAAAGTGGCGTGATTTACCACGCTATATCTGAACACTAAAAATGTTGCCGGGTTTTGTCTCGTCATAGCTGAACAAGCCTTACACCATGTATTCTTTGACAAATAAAGCCCACAGCAATTGTCGATGTAGCATATGAAGGATCACCCCTTTGTATGTATGTGAATTGTGATATGTGGTGAAAAAAGCTTCGTTTTTTAAAGAAAGGTAAGAAATAGTGTATGATTAAAGCAAAAACCACTTCCTTTGCGTACAATGTGTGCAAGACTATGAGAACAAGCCTTTTGGTGACTAAAAACGAAAGAAGACAGAAAATATTCCCCATCACGTGCATATCAAAAGATTATGGCTAAGAGTTGAATATTGGAGGATTACATGTACAGTGTATGAGTACAAGAAATTATTCTTCGAGCCTGTACTACAAGACTAACTGAGTCATTAAAGTGTACCAATACACCTGAAAAAATAATATGCATACAGCTAGTGCTGTGAAATAACTCCAGAGAAACTATAACAGGCATTATAGAGGTTAATGGTTAAGGAGTTATACCAGTAAAGGACAACAGAAGACCCTACTATTAGACCATTACAAAATCAAATGGTCGTTTGACTTTACAAAGGCCCCTTGTTAATATTGGTGCATGCGTGTAGGCTGACTAGTCTAACTCACTGACCCTTTTATGTTAAATGAGAGTATATTTGAACTTATCTTTTTACAGAAGTAATATTCAAAGCTCAACTCATATAGTGTATGGCATTGAATTCCAAATATATAGAGCAAAATGTCTTCTGGTAAATGATATACCGGTACTTCAACTGATTGAGTGCTCATTTGGTGAATTAAATTAATAATTTTAATAGAGACTGAATGACTGACTGACTGACTAAATGATTGTGTAATTTTTAATGATCGAGTTTTGGCTGCCTGATTTATTAGGTAATTGAACAAATAACAGTGACTGACTGTTCTTATGGTTAAAGTAAAATGAATCAGATAACTGTCAAAGTATTGATAAAATCACTCCTTGATGCCGAACCATAAAGTTGCAACAGTTTAACACCAACTTTCTTGTCTCTCTTTCCACTTCATTTCCAAGGTCATCTCACCTTTTCACCACCATTACTGGTGCCTACAGTGCTTGAACCGTGTTTTCCACCATCAGTCCTGGAGAAGAAAGACATAAATAACACAGAAATTGAAAAGTGAGATTTAGAAATAAACTGCCCCAAGTACAGTTATTAGTTATTGGCTGTTGGTGTTTTTTTTTTTTTTAAGTGACTGCTCAGAAAGCATGCACGATTGTTAGTAAGCAACCAGAAGACCCATGGCTTTAAGTCCTCCCTAAGGGACCCAGTAATGGGGATTAATGTCTTTATACCAAAGGGCACTAGTGCATCAGCTTGGTTTTGAAACCTGGGTCTCTGGATTACGAGACCAGGGGAGAGTCTCATAAAGCTGTTCGTTAATTTACAAATGACTTTACGAACGACTTTAATAAGACAAGCCAGTGGGATACTCAATCAATACAAATTGCATCTGCTAAGGGTGAAATATGCAGACAGAGATTAACATTGCTGTTGTTCACGAACATTTTTATTGCAAGGTATATTTTTTGCCACAATTTAATTGCGATTATGGGAAATGCAGTCACACTTCGTTAAAACATCAAGAAAAACTTAGGGCATCCCATTTGACACTTCATATTCAAGTTGTTCGTAAATTCATGCATAACTTTACAAACAGCTTTATGAAACACCCCCTGGGTTCTACCAAATGAGTTATCGTGCACCTCCAACAGCCCAAAGACCGCTAAAGGAGACAGGAAAATTGCCTTTTTTCTATAAGAGCAGCGGTCTTTATGTTAAGGTTCCTTTAATAAAGGTTACAATGAGAAACACTGTTCAAGGGCAATGAAAACTGTGGTCTTTGTGGACAGGTGGCCCTTTGATATAGGCCCGGGGGGGGGGGGGGGGGGGGGGGGGGGGTACTCGACCCCAAAAGTGGTAGGTATGTGCCGCGGGCGAGACAAAAAACGGGGGGCTTTGGAACGGGCTTATTGTGAAAAGGAGGGTCTTCGGAACGGGCTTCGGAACCAAAAATGTTTGTGAAAACGGGGGCCTTTGGCACGGTTCGCCTGCGTGTGAGTGCGTATGTATCCCTATGGAACGGGCATACGTGCATGCAGCTAGGCCCGCTGGCACGGGCGCCGGGGTGCGCTCGCGCAGAGGCGATGGTCGGACAGCGCTCTGCGGGCCGCTTTTCACCAAAAATGCAGCTCATTGTAGCGGATCAATGCGGCCGGAACGGTGTTGTGTAACGAAAAATATGCGAAGCTTTGGAACGGATTTCTTTCTTCTTTTTTCTCGATAAGAAGAAAATGTTATGCTTTGGAACGGCTTTCTTTCTTCTTTTTCTCAATAAGATAAAAATGCTATGCTTTGGAACGGAAATTTGAGTGTAAAAATGGGGGTCTTCTCCGCGGCACATACCCACCACGCACTGAGTGCCCCCCCCCCCCCCCCCCCGGGATATAGGCAGTTGGTGAAACATGTTTATAAAAGGTGACACAACATTTGCTCCTGCGACAATTGCTCCTGTCTTTAATTTCTCCAAGACATGGTGTTAGGATCCCTGGTGTTGTCACTCTATATTGACTTCGTGTACGCATGATCGTTCGAAATTTTGCGTATAAAGGTTTTTTTTTTTTTAGCATGTTTGCAAACATATTTTAAAAAGAAAAGAGTTGTTTTCATGAGCTTGTACTCAAAATTGAAAAAAAAAGAGTGTTTTTGAGCTTGTAGATCTCTTCTCGAAATTGAAAAAAAGGGTATTTTATTTTTTCCGGTCCTTGTTTGCAAAAAGTGTACTCGGAATGCGAAAAATGGGGATGTTTCTTGAAGGCCAATTTGTACCCATTTTGTGCCAAATAGGGGTAAAAATGGGTGAAAATGTACTTGAAATATCGCAAAATAGGGGTCAAATTCTGGGTTGCCAAACGATCATGGTTACACCTTTGAATATAGAGGGACAACACCGGGGTTAGGATCAAGGCTGTGGCCGGGATTTTGGTTCAGAATGATATGAGGATAAGGATTAAGGTTAGTGTTAGATTTGGGGTTAGGTTTTATGTTTGGTTCAAAATGCAGATTTTCCGTGGGAGCAATTTTCGACAGAGCAAATGTCATGTAATCAATGTGAAGTCAGGGCTGCGTTTCACGAAACCATCATAAGTCTAAGTTCATGGACATCCCATTGAAACGCGAGTTAATTCTACAACACGCACTTCAATGGAATGTCCAAGAAGTTAGACTTATGACAGTTTCATGAAATGCAGCCCAGTATGCCTCATTTCCAGGGAATCAAGCTCAGCAAGCATCTTGGCCTCTATTCACAAAGATGTACTAAGTTAAACCATGGTTTAAATCAGTGGTCTAACTATGGGTAGCCAAATGTAACACAAATCCCTAACAGTAGCTGTTTGTTTTATCAGCACTTTTGGTACTCATACTATTAAAAACTGCCTAGAAATGACGAGTACAATAGTTTTCTTGACCATTAAAGCATGAGACCAGAAGTCTAGTAAACATATTAAGGAACATTACAGTGTTGACAGAGTTGTCACATGTGGCTACCATAGTTAAGCCACAAATTCAAACCATGGTTTAACTTAGTACACCTTTGTGAATATGAGCCCTTATCTTAAAAGTAAGATTTAATTCATGAACATAAGTTGCCGGCATTTGTATATTCATGATTTTTTTTTCAAAGACAATAAAAAACCTGGATTGAAATAAAAAGGAATGAACTTTTGTTCAAAACAAGATAAGAGTGTTTAAAAGAAATATGTACTACAAAGCATTATTTCCTTTATCATTTATCTTGTCAATTTTTAAAAGCTGGATAAAAAGCGAAGCGACAGAAATGATAACAAATAAACAAAAAAACACAACAAATACAAACAAACGAAAAAAAAAATTCCAAAGAAAACCAAAACATGTTTATGATACAGCATACTGCAATGATCGTTATCCATAGAAGTGAGTAGTACAGAAGCAGAAGTACAAGCAGAATTTGGAAGAATATCCACAGTCTGACGCATACATGAATTGTTATTATCATTAATTTGATGCATATTTAGCAATTTGGTTATATCATATTCAGTAGTAGCATTTTAATAATAATATTGAAATTACCATTAAAAGTACCATCACATACCACAATTTATGTGCATTTTACACCGGCTTTTGCTTACTTGCTTTTATACATAAATTGCTACCATATCTATTTTGAATATCATGTGTACCGTGAGTACAGAGCTACATGCATTTAATATCATACCCCAACAAACCCCCTTGCATGCAGCCTTCAGGATTATGTGATGCATTCCAATTCTTGTAACCATGGTTACGAAAGTGCGAGTGATGTCGAGATGAAAAATTGATACGATTCTAGGGCATCACTGATGCGCCATTACATCAGTGATTGTACTGTATGTCCTATTAGTAAAATGGGCGTTTTAAATGCATGCACAAAAAAGAACTATATGATTTAAAACAGTTGTTTTTGCAAGTCACCTTGAATTTGCACATTCAGGGATTTCAAATTTTTTAAAATTTATTCTTTATAGCAACTTAGCCACTTTATCAGTAGCTGAACATGGATAAATCAAAATAGATGTTGTATACATGTAAACATAAGTACTTATTTGTATGTGTGTGTCTAAAGATAATGATGCACAAATGTAGTTAACAAGTCTATTTCCTCTTTCTTGCATATCATTGTGGCAATGTATAAAAATTTTTTAGCACTTTATTCTTATGTTTAATTCTTTGAAAGCCACCTTGAATTACATGTAACACTTAAAGAGATAAAATCCATTAAGCATCACCACCGAGGACTGGAAGTGGGGAAAAATTCAAGATGGATGCTGCCTACATTCATACGACGCTCATCATTATTCAGCAACCAGGGGCCTAAGGGGTTTTTCTCTCTGAAACCCAGTTGGCCTCGAACTCATCCTTGTTTTCCACATTAGCATCAGATGTCATCCTCACTCTCTCCAATTCCCCGTTGCCATGGCACAGCATCACCTTACGGATGCGGTCATCGTATATTGAGAGAGATGTTGGATGGGGGGCGATGGTTAAATTAACCTTTACAGGTGGTTGATTCGATGTGAATTCCACTTTAATTATTGATGGTGAAAATGCATTTGCATACATACACTGTCATGTTGAGAAGAATAATGTACAATGGGGGCACAACTGGGGAGCGATGAATGTGCTGTAAAAAATCTTGATGAAAGATTTTTTTCATAATGTTTGTGATATATTTGGAGAAACCTTGTCAGATAAAACCAAATGCAATGCTTGCAAAGAATACAGAAAAATACAAACATTCCTGAAGATGAAAATCTGCTGAAGTATCAAACAGATCTATAAAGATGCAAAATAGAAGTATGGTACAAGCCTTAGAACCTCTGAATAATTGTTCCAATGTTGGCGAATTGCATTTTTGTCAGTCATTATTTCAGTATTTATTCATCACTTAAGCTCACTTGTACTTAGGTAAACATATCATTATAAAGCATTTCATAAGCGTTGATACCTGGTTGCCATGGTGCAGCATCCCCTAATGGATGCATTCATCAGAGAGATGCTATTTGGGTGTGGTGGTTATATATAATTGTGCCTGATGTACTTTAATTCATGTAATATTACTACTGATAGTGGGAATGTGTTAGTATGTATGAGGAATGATGACATACTGTACATTTGGGGATGTATGATACAGTTCAGCTTTCTAACTTTCTGTTCTTACATACAATGGAAAAACATGAATAATTTCTAATTTTAGCTTCCCTTGTTCATTAAATATTGCTTTCATTAGTCATAACTTCATTTTTAAAAAATACTTCTTTTAGTTCTTTAAGGTAAGAATTTGTAGACACTTCTACATGAGCACATCTTTTTATTTAACTGCTCATTGTAGTCTAAGCGCATCAGCTCTTGAATATATATCACAAGCTTTGTGGTATCTTAAGTGATATGCTCTTCTCTTCTTATCCTCCTCCACCTTCTCCTCCTCCTCCTTCTTCTTCTTCTTCTTTCTCCTCCTCCTCCTCCTCCTCCTTCTTCTTCTTCTTGTTCTTGTTCTTCTTGTTCTTGTTCTTGTTCTTCTTCTTCTTCTTCCTCTTCTTCTTTCTCCTCCTTCTTCTTCTCCTCCTCCTCCTTCTTCTCCTTCTTTTTCTTATCATCATTATAATTTGTCTTCCTCTCCTGGTCATTCTTGTACATGTGCATGTTATCGACAATAGAAAGCTGCCTAGAATACGCTGCTTCATAGAAAATGAGAGCTGGTACACCGAGCGCACATGAAGTACCCCTGAGAGCATTTGAGCAAAGAATCGATAATGAGAAATATCTCTCTCGATCGATGACAAACCTGGGGTCAAGTATTCAGTTGTGCAATGAATACTACATCATTATGATGGAAGATTTGAGAACTGATAGAAAAAAGACTGAACATGATGCAAAGTCATACATCACTTGGTCTTGGAGATAATTTGTAAAATTAATTTTCCTATCATTTTTATTACTGAAGAAAAATCAGGTATGGCCAGATTTGTATTTGAAAAAGAATCGCCTAATGAGATATATTTCTGTATCAAAGATGAAATTTATTAATTCAATAATCAGACAGGTTTCAGGCCATTTTTCCTTTACTTGAAAATAGATTTATGACTTAGCAACTGCAGACAAATTCCACTTCACAATAACCATTTTTTAGTTTGACACATTTTGGTCATTTAGGGAGAAGTTTATGCCGAATCAAAATTTATCAATTTTACTCTCTTGTGGTTTACACTGATGAACACAAGCTGAAAAACTTTTTGAATTAGGCTATTCTGCAGCTCTTTTCTTGTAACTTTGAGCAAGTAAATGGGTAGTAAAGTGTAAGCTACTCAGGATTTTACAAGAGTCACGATTCACCCATCAACATTGCTTCAGGACAATGCTGATATTGCTGTGTGTGTTGTATGCAGACTCAGAATGTACGCTGGGACATGATATACTTCAATGTCTATGTGAGCCATGAATGCATCCATCAGAGTGGAATGCTTCACACTGGACATTATCACATATATCATGTAGACAGTGGCAGATACAGGCAGGGGCACTAGAGGCGCGGAGGCGTGTGCCCCCCTCTATTATTTGTGTATCACACCTTGAACATGCATATTAACCCATTCATGACAGGATTTATTTAAAGCCTAATTTGATCAGCTTTTATTCTTCAAATTGGCAACACCAACATTCTTATTTTATTGCTACATTTTTCTTATAAAACGTCATGTATCTGAAATGAATATAAATAGACAGAAATTATGATGAGAAGTCAAAAAGTTGCCAATTTGCAGGGGAAAACGGTGATTTGAAACCTTCTATCACATTGCCAATTTAAGGATTTTAATGCTTATTTTCCTTTAAAAAATTTTCAGCATCAAACAACGAATATTGACACAACCAAAATGGGCACAGTTTGTGTAGAAGTTTTGCTCTTTCTGCTCATGTATTTGGTATGATTTTTAGGGCTTTGCATCAAAAGATATTAGGCCAAACCACAAAATGTGGACCTCTGTCACGAATGGGTTAATACAGTGTATAGCTACATGTTTATCTAAGAAAATTGTCATATGCGCCCCCTCTACTTTCAAATTTGCCATTTGCACCCCTCTATTTCCAAATCCTGGGTCTGCAGCTGTGTAGATGTACTCATGAGCAGATGGCATGTGCTA
>CM057162.1:5492792-5504263 GCA_029962745.1 Echinometra lucunter
GCATTTCCTTGTTCAATGGCCTTCTTTCACTTTACCTCAATACCTCACTCAGCAACCTTGATTAGCATGACAAAAGAAGTTTAACCTCCATGGTGCAAAGGTCATTACCACAACAAATAACAAACTCTAGTTATTATTGATCTGTATTTGAGTTTTAGGCTCAATGTAGGAATCTGTTATGCTATGCAGACTGACTTGATGTTTCTGAATTTCTTTCTATCAGAGACTGCCATTCATTTTTTAAAGCGAAGATGGTGATGATTGTGGTGGTGATGATGACAATGATGATGATTATGATGACATTGATGATGACATTGAAGATGATGATGATGATGATTATGATGATGCTGATTATAATGACTATGATTATAATAATACTGACGATGATTCACAGCATTTAGTTGTACATGTATATTGCATACCTGCCAACTGCCCCTATTTAATAGGGACAATCCTGATTTTTGGTAAAAGAAAGAGCCACTTCTACCACTGTGTCCCTCTTTTTGCAAAAATCTGTCTGTAGTAATGTATAGGAAATTCAGAAATTTCCCTATTTTCAGCCTCCGCCTTGTCATTTGTCCCTATTTCTTGGGTTTCAGGATTGGCAGGTCTGTATATTGCATCTTGAAACACAGGCATTTTTGTACGGAAATGATATTGTTATGATAAACTACAAGGGTTGCGCAGTGGTGGATAAATACAAAGATCCCCATAAAACTCCATGAAGGAGTTGAATAGGGACTTTACCTGCAATGCATGCATTGGGTATGAAAAACAGAATGAAGCCTATGAGGAAGTGAGGAGTGATTTTGTTTGAATCAAAATATTTTCATTTATGCCCTAGATGCAAATATTGGCATGCTATTTTGGACACAAGTTTTATCGGTAATTTTCAAGCTTCCTTGTTTAACCCATTCATGACAGAGGTCCACATTTTGTGGTTTGGCCTAATATCTTTTGGTCCAAAGCACTAAAAATCATACCAAATACATAAGCAGAGAGAGCAAAAAATTCTACACAAACTGTGCCCATTTTGGTTGTGTCAATATTCGTTTTTTGATGCTGAAAATTTTTTAAAGGAAAATAAGCATTAAAATCCTTAAATTGGCAATGTGATAGAAAGTTTAAAATCACAGTTTCCCCCTGAAAATTGGCAACTTTTTGACTTCTCATCGTAATTTCTGTCAATTTATATTCATTTCAGATACATGACGTTTTATAAGAAAAATGTAGCAACAAAATAAAAATGTTGGTGTTGCCAATTTGAAGAATAAAAGCTGATCAAATTAGGCTTTACATAATTCCTGTCACGAATGGGTTAAATGTACTTGATTCAACTTAAGAATGCATATATGACTTAAAACAGCACTAAAACCTCAACATTGTAGTAGACAACTTCTTTCTTTTTCAGTCTTCAAAAGTTCCAACAACAAAAAAGTCATGCATCTGTGAAAGATGTGCACTTTTATCAGTTGGATTGTTAGGAATATCATTGGATAGTTTATGACTGCCGCAAAGGGATGGACTCAATTTAATTTTTAAGTTCTTATGTAGAAAGGCAGTGTTATAGTGAAAAATTGGCATGTTAACATAACCACAATAGTACATGTAACTTGATGTAAGTGACCACAATTGAAAGCTGTAGGGGATTACTTCAGATTAGCTACCTTAGATTATTTGACAAGCTTTGTGAGCTGTATCTAAGAAGAAATAACTCTCTTGGAAGTGCTGTGATAAATGAATGAATGAATGAATAAATGAATGAATGAATGAATGAAAGAATGAATGAATGAATGAATGAATGAATGAATGAATGAATGAATGAATGAATGAATGAATGAACAAATGAATGAATGAATAAATGAATGAATGAATGAATGAATGAATGAATGAATGAATAAATGAATGAATGAATGAATGAATAAATGAATGAATGAATGAATGAATAAATGAATGAATGAATGAATAAATGAATGAATGAATGAATGAATGAATGAATGAATGAATGAATGAATGAATGGAATGAATGAAAGAATGAATGAATGAATGAATGAATGAATGAATGAATGAATGAATGAATGAATGAATGAATGAATGAATGAATGAATGAATGAATGAATGAATGAATGAATGAATGAATGAATGAATAAATGAATGAATGAATGAATAAATGAATGAATGAATAAATGAATGAATGAATGAATGAATGAATGAACAATTGCTAATTATAAATTAGGAGATAATGTCTCACACGTCTCAAAATGATTAGTCTATGCAGCCGATTTGTGGAGTTTGCTATTAATATGCCCTATGTGAAATCCTTTAAAATAGAGATGATTGAATAGTGTGTGATTGCGTGTGACAGGTATGGAATTTCTGTGAGGGGGATTTTAGAGTTGATAAAGAGGTATAGTACAGGACATAGAGGAGAGAAGGAGATGAATGCTAACGAAAAAGAGAAGATGAATGAAAAGGAAAATTCTACTGTCGTGTAGACTTGTTTTTTTATGATTATTTCATTTCTTAATTGTTGGTGCAAATGGATGGTACATATAGTCACTATATCTCACCATTTCTACTTTCTAGTGGACACAGGTGCTATATCAGTCAACCCTCTTGCAAACATCCTCAAGTTGATATGCAGGGTTATGTAACAAATTTCACTCTCACTGATCATTAGCTAATCCTTTTCATGTCTTCCCCAATGACCTTGCAGCTACACCTACATTCAAAACTCTTCTGTTGCAACAGCGTCGAAAAAGGAAAAATACTAATATCTTGTAAATGCCTCTCACCTAATGCTTTCTTGCAGGATATGTAGTGGGTTTCTTCATCAACAGTTTGTCCTTTCTTCATTTGTTTTATGCTGCTTATGTCATATCTACCCTTTCTGTAGAGCCCTACATCACCTGGACCACCGACCACCTCTTCCCCCCACCCTCCCCCAACCTCCCCCTCCCCCTTTGTTCATTATCTCATTCTAACTTTAACTTTTCTGTGTTCCGATGCCTCTTTTCTTTCCAGACTACTCTGACATCTATGTTATCAAGATTTGATTGAAATTTACAACTAAAATTCGTAGAACCTAGGATTGTTCAACCAGTTCATTTTTTTCTAATATTTTATTAAGGTATTATTTGATATGATTAGGTAATCAGTTTGATTTTCAGATTTTTTATAACTAAATTTGCTAATTGATTGTGTAACTTTGTTTCAGTCTCGATTGTTGCTTGAGTATATAGAAACCAAGACATCATGCATGTTTGTTGTTATTTTCATTTCATGTATTTTTGTTTTGATTTGATGATATTCATGTCAAAGACTATATTTTTAATCATGTTTCAATCTTTCTCGAATAGTGTCATCGATTTGTGGAAAAAAAACTCATGGGACAAACCCCTACTCTGCTATAGCTCCCTGTCAAAGTGAATACTGTTATATTGAGGTTGAGTTAGGTTAAAGTCCCCAGTTTTCCGCGATATGAAAAACAGAAAATTTTTACGGAAAACATTTTTTTTTCCCCAAATATATGAATTAGGAATAGTACAGCATAAAATGTATAAAACAAAGAAATCTCCAATAAAGCAAAAACAGAGCATCGACGAAAAATCTGGATCAAACCTGTTCGCAGTGTTTAGCTTGTGTTCACGAAGCTTCAGCTGCCTCTGCATGTATACTGCAGTGCGTATATTAGGGTAAATAAGTTGGGAGGGTTATAGATTTTTACTATTTACAATTGCTTTGTCATATGTTTTGTGCATGTCACTGAAGAACACAGAATTTGTAGAACACCGAAGAACACAGAATTTGGATGTTAGAAAACGGAAAAATGGGGAGTTTAAGTTAGGTTTGATCTAATGATTGTGTCAACAAAGTCACAGTGATATGAATGTCCCTATATCTCATGTTCCTCCTGCCGTTAAACAGCTCCGATCACATCACCAAGGCCAAATGATGGTAACGGTACAGCAGGACTTTCTGGTACGTGGATTTTGTCTTCATCTTTTCTTCCTTCCTTTCCTCTCTCTTTCTAGTTTTCAAAGATGGTGTGAGCTTCTGTCTGCCTTCCAGAGCATTCCTTCAGCTTTAATATTCATCATATTTAATGGCTGGTAGTCATAAAGGCATGCTAACTTTAGACCAGGTTTAAACTCCAATTAATCAATTAGTCCAATGATTGATGGACTGCCCAGTGTCAACCATTTCATTCTAGTAGAAAAAAAATCATAATGATGAAACTAAAGCCTGCCGCACACTATACGATACGACTGTGACCCGATTCTTGAACAAATGGCATTTTGCATTAATATGACAGTTTAAATAAGTAAAATTATCTTATTTGAAGTTCGGATTAATGCTAGGAATACTAAAATCAAAATTCTGCTCAATTGCAAGCCTTGTGGTCGGAGTAAAGGCCAAATCAGCTTCAAATCGCAGCCCATAACAAGATTGCTATGACATCACTACGATTTTTAATTGAATTCGCTTTAATTCCTACAGGGAGGCTGGCAATAGCCTAAAATTTCGATTTTGGTATTCATACCACTATTTGGAACTTTGATCGTTTAGATTTTACAGGTTGGCATGTTCATATCAAATGCTATTAAAAATTTTCCAAAATCGGATAGCAGACGGATTGTATAATTTGCGCCAGGCTTAAAGAAAAGAGCATAAGGTAGCTGTAATAATGAAGTGGAGTGACACTAGAAGATTTTCAGCATGCAGAAATGACATACATGTACAAGTAAAACAACAATATGCATTTTGTACATTCTGGATGAATATTTCCATGCCAACATTTCTGTGAACTACCTACATAAACAGTGATACAAAAAGCTTTCTTGTTTTACAAATATTCCATGTCTTTCAACTTTCAAGTCATTTGTATTTTGTTGCAGCATTGTGTAACATTATGGCATTCCATAAATCAATGAACCAAGTTCAAGTGGATTTAAGTTAGCCTGCCTTTATGAATACAAGCCATTGTTTTTCATCACTTTGTATTCTACCATGATATTGCATAGCCTAGCTTTCAGCAAGATGAGATTTTTTCCTGTCAATCCTAGAAAGATCTATAAAAAGCCAGGAGAGCATTAGAACCTGACTCTTTGCAAATGTTATGCTTTACAGAGTCTTGGTGACAAACTTTTATCTGTTAAATGCGATTTGATTTTGGTATAACACATGTTTCCCTTGCAGACTCTAGCCTGAGATACCTCAGACTTGGTTTTCAATGGGTTAACATTTCAAATTGTATAGCCATTCAAGGAACACTATCATTAAATAGTCTTTGATCAAGACTTGAATAATGCCCATATATGGCTTTGGAATCAAATTTTCATTATACCTGAAAGCAAGGCTAGATATTTTTCGGTGCCTTTCCTTCCTTAACAGCTTCACTAATTCAAAATCTTCTAACTCACAGAACTGTCCTTGATGAATATTAACCCTATTACATTTTCTCTTGCGAGACAAAACTGTACTTGGATATCTACACTGTAGCTGTTCTTTTTCCCAGAGTTTAGGCAAGTCCAAGGTATACAGTCTTCTGCTGTCCCATAGGTTACCAAGTCATGTTTCATTCTGAACATAGATTGATATCAAAAGTGTCATATTTTGTCTCATTCTGAGTCTAGAAGGACCACCTAATATAACCCATACAATGCAGTAGAGAGTCATTTTTAACCTATTCGTGTCAGAGGTCCACATTTTGTGGTTTGGCCTAATATCTTTTGATGCAAAGCCAAAAAAATCATACCAAATACATGAGCAGAGAGAGCAAAAAATTCTACACAAACTGTGCCCATTTTGGTTGCGTCAATATTCGTTGTTTGATACTGAAATTTTTTTAAAGGAAAATAAGCATTAGAATCCTTAAATTGGCAATGTGATAGAAGGTTTAAAATCACCGTTTTCCCCTGCAAATTGGCAACTTTTTGACTTCTCATCATAATTTCTGTCAATTTTGTTTTATAAGAAAAATATAGCAAAATAAAAATGTTGGTGTTGCCAATTTGAAGTTGCAAATTGGGCTTTAAATAATTCCTGTCACGAATGGGTTAAGGGCAAAAGTGATCAACTTTCCTCAAATTGGCAACAATTTTTTTCCTTTCTGTATAGTTTCAACAAAAAAATGTTAATGGAATGAAGCAAGGTAAATGAAAATTGACAATTTAGAGACTTTAATGATTAGTGACAATTTGTAATTCACTTTTATTTGAGAGTGATACATTGTATTGTATTGAAAGTGGATGTCTGTGAATTTTTCTCCTTTTTGTTCATGTGCATGTATAGCGTGTAATCAAATTCTGTTTCCAAAAATACTGCATAAGTGTCACTGAGAGGAGACATTGTACTGCTATGGGTTAATGCAAATATACCGGGTATAATACTAAAATCTGAGACATGGTCAGTAACCTATGGGACAAGATAGCTTGGACTTGTCCAACTTGAGCAAATTGATGTGTCTTTTGAGAAGCAGAGGGATGTTAGCTCATAACATGTTACACAGAGTTAACATCCTTTTGGTTCTCAAACTAGCACCAGACATATTGGTTGGTAATTGAGCAAAATGTGTTGGATATCCTAAACTCTATTTTTAACAAACTGTTTAGTATGAAGAGAAAAAATCCTTTTAATGTTAGGTAATTAGAAGTGCAAGAATGATCTCTTTAAGGAGCATAAAAACAAAATTGCTGAGATATATTGATAAAATATCCCTGAAAATTTTATTGCAGTCATGGTGTTTGTAAACTGTAATGAAAGAAAAGTGATTATCTAAACATATTGCTCAATTTTTATCTACCATTGTATTTCTAATTCTCAATGCTTCACAATAAACTCATTTTCCCCTCTAACTTCCTTGTTACCTTTCTGTAACAAATCTCTAATTGACTTCAGTGTGTTCTTAAATTTCCCCAAATATTTCTCAGTGAATACTAGCAAAAGTTGTGAACTTTGTAATGTTGTTCTTTTTAACCTTTGACCTAAGAACAGTGTGGTTGTTAAGATGACTACTTTTTTGTATGAATACCATTATGTAGATGGTATGTGATGTATGTTTGTAACGGTGATCTGTTACGTGTACGTTAGAATTTGTAACATCTGAAATAAATTCATTGCTTTGATTCACTTTGATTCGATTTCATCTGAACAGCCCATCAGAAAAAAAAAGTTGATTGTTAGAAGCAAATCATATTTTTTTTCCTTTTTTTTTTTTGTATATTGTTATGCACTTTTCTCCAGATATTGAAGATATTAGACATAAATTTAATATGTTTTGTAGGTTGTTATTTTAAAGTCCGTGTCAGGTTTAAATCTCATTGTTTTTAATGTTATAGTCTGCTGAAAACCAGAAGGACAGTAACTCATATATGCTACATGTACATGTATGCATAAAGATAACATCCTTATAGCTCGCAGCAGGGCATACACATGCCTGTTATGTTCATGAAATTAAGTTTCTGTTTGACGATTTCAGCACTTGTTGGCTGACCTTGATGAAATAGTGTTTTGTTGTGTATGTTAACTCCTAAGCACGAACAATGAACCTTGTCACTTTTGACACAATGTTGTAAGTGCTGTGGAAAATGTACATAAAAAGCAAGGACATTTCCTGAAATATACATGTAGTTATGTTGTGCTCGGTTGGTCATCTAGATTTAGTATTGCTGTTAAGCACTCTCTAACAGTTTCTATTGTTTTCACTTTGAAAGTGTCTTTTCTAGACATTTCCTAAACTTTTCAACAGTTTTCTCCTTTTAAAGAGTTTTTTAGTTTATAGTATACCTTATCTGTTATTTTTATGCATTCACTTTTTGAAAGCTTCAGTTTCAGAGACTGAAACTTTTCGTTTGAAGTTCTTGGGATGACTCATTCACATTTAAACACAATTTTTTGCCTTTCCCATGTGTTCATTTTACAATTACACGTAGAAGGACAGGAATTTAATACTTTGATTTGTTTATTGCATATTTTCATCAGGACCATAACTAAGTCATTTAATTTTTTATCCTAATAGTGATATTGTCATTTGTTCAACTTCAGTTGGACTATTTTGATGATTGTTATAGTACATGTAGGATTAACTTCAAAATTGTTGTTTTGAATTAGTAGAGCTATCAAAAGACTGTTTATTTAGGATCTGCTTTTGTTGACACTGGGCATGTTATGGATTAAATAAATATTGACATTCAGTGCACAGTCAATGGACCTTGAAGTACACTGAAAAAAGTCAAGAGATATGAGTCAGTTTATAAACAAGAGACAATAGCCATCATAGTATGACCAGTCGTATAGATTTATATCTTATTTGCATTCTTGTATGCCGAGCTGAGTAGAATATGGCATTTTCCTCTTGGATCACACAGGATATTTGAGAATCATGATTTTTACAAAATAGAAAGAAAATATTTATCATTAGAGTATATTCCAGTTGAGCAGGCATTATATGTGGTTATAGAATATGCATGAATAGATATTTTGTTCAAAATGCTACTTCTCCTGTAGTACGTGCAGGAATGAAAATTCTGTAATTTATGTGTGTGTGGGATGGATTGTGTGCACAGTAGTTACTGGCTCATAAGCCAAATTCTTGGCTGTATTACAATATTAGTGGTCATGTTGAGATCATGTGGTGATTGTGGTTCTGGTTGGGTAATAGTTCGTATATTTTAAAGCAGCAAATCCAATAATTCTTATTGAATTTCAGCAAACTCTATCAGAGAAACCCTTTTACTCCTTCAAAATGCTTCATATATGAAAATTATCATATTTTGACTACCTCCCCCCCCCCCCTCCATGTATCTTTAGTACGGTAGTCTTTGATAGGCCTGATACATGTATATCCTACATTGAAAGTAACTATCTTTTCAAAGTGCTTTACTTATGATAGTCATAATATTGCAGTAACTGGCAAGTCCCTAGTATTCTGGAGTGCCATATATTCCTAATATATCCCACATATTCATAGTTTGATAATCATCAGTTTTATCTGTAGGAGGGTAAAGGTCAAAGCTACCTTGGGCCTCGTGATGTGTCATACGAGGTCTGCTATACACTAATTAATTAGTGAATGAGATGCATCCATTGATCATTAGGGCTTTATCAAAACTGGGTAAGGTATTTCACTATCACTCATGGACACCCGTGTTTTCTCCTGATCCTCTATAAGGTTCATGAGATTATGTAGGAAAAATTAGTTGCCTCCCACCAGGGCCCCCATTTCATAAAACTTGTAATCAGTATAAACAACTGCCACATTTCTATGACAAATTTGCTCTCAGCCAATCGGATGCACGGATTTCAGTAGCTTGTAACTGAGAGAAAACGATAAATTTGATTTCTAAAGTTAAGACAGGGTCATATGCTTCTTCAAAATTGACAGAACAAGAAAAAGAAGGGGGTATACTGCTTGGAGGATATAGAAAAAATATTGTAGGAATTATGTCCTGAGGTACAGTACATGTATATGCAAAATTTTGATGAAGTACATTAACACTGATTTAAAAATCTGTCATGACTAAGACTAAAAGACAGACAGATACATCAATCAATCAATCAGATGTTGAACAAGAAAGAATGAAGGAAACAGAAAAAGAGAGAAGGCATTGAAAATAATGTAGGCAATAGCTGTATCAAGCACAGGGATGCCACTTTTCAGACAAAAGTAGGAATTCCTACTTAAGCAATATATTTTTGTCCATAGAAAACACCTTTTTTGTGTGTAAAAGGGCCCATTTTAGACAATTTTCCTGCTTTTTTTTAATCAATTCTTAGTGGCACTCCTGCAAGCATGAGCTGTTGGTGTATCAGGTGTGTGCTGTAATTGGGCATCACTCTTCACCCAATAACTCACAAGTAGACTGACACTGACATGGTCATACCAGCTGTGTTAATTAATTGTTTCCCCATGGTCCCAATTGGATTACAGTGTCTGGTCAAAGTGTTGGGATGATGACCTTACAAGCAAAATATAGGTCAGATCTTACAGGTTTTGAGACAGAAATATATCCTTGGTGGTTTTCTCATGCCTCAGCTTGTCCAGTAGCTTTTTAACTTGCAGGGAAGGGAACTGATAATAACAGAATTCAGTAGACACTGGGTTCAGAGATGAGTGTCATCCATATAAAAACATATAGACAGTTAGACACAATGTTATATTATGTATGGTATATGAGAACCTCAACAAGTGATAAGTGCTCTAAAAATAAATCTTATGATTATAATTTTCTAATGTTTGCTCCATCTTGCATTCTTACAGACAGGTGTCAATCTACATTGATATTCTACATAAAAGGGCTGGCTTAGTTATTTTGATAGCACTTTAATCTTGGGGAAAAAAACACTTGTGATTACCTGTGCAACATGAGAATATTATGGATATTAGTTATGATGATTAAGATGTTTTGCAGCTTTATATACATGAACATGTAGTAGTACTCAAATAGCTATGACTTCATGATTTCAGTATGCCCGGATATTCAAGAAAACTAGGCCTGAATGCTGATAGTAACAGAAATTGGTGTAAATAACTGCAGTACTGATATTCCCTTGGCATTTACATTATCCTCAATGTGCATTAAAGCCATGTAAATACACTTGTCATTGAGTAGGTGGGACTATATCTACACCTTGTAGGTTGTGAGGCTGAATACCATGTACATTAGGCTATGTGGAGCTGAACGCACCTTTTTACAAGGAAGTAATGCCTCTTTTGTGACTCTTTGATAGAGAAAGAAGAGCTACAATGTAAATCAGCCACTGAGAGGTTCTTAGATCAATGACTTGCTATTCAACTTTCTGAGCCTCTTATCCTGACCTAGACATTCCTTAGATTACATTACACTGCAGTGATGGTGAAAGAGGGGTATTGGATGAGCTCGAAGGTTTGCAAGATTTTGCATGGTTGAACAATTAAATTTCAAACTATTTAGGACCAACCCTTACATGGTGCATCTTTAAACCAATGGCGCATTTTAAGAGTGTTTTGCTGTTTTAGACGGAATCAAAGGAAATTCATATTTTACCAAAAGTCACATTATATTTATTGTAGTCCATGAGATTTATTTTAACCTAACAGACATTACTAAACCTAGATAAATGGTTCTCTTTTTTTGCAAACAAAAAAGTGAAAAAGAAAAATAAATCAGTATAAAATAAAACACACTTCTAGGTCTTGAAACGTTGGATATGACTTTGGATGAGAAAAAGATTGCTGTATTTAATAAGACAAGGGGGGTGTAACATAAAGAGATACAACCAATCTTACAATCAATTGTATCTCTTTAGTACATGGTTTACCATAGACTTACGATTGATATCAATCGTAAGATTGATTGTATTTTTTATGTTACACCCCCCAGATCATGCCAAAAGATTTAGGCCAGGCACAATGTTGGTGTGGATGTAACTCTGCTTGACTTTATCA
Source organism: Echinometra lucunter (assembly GCA_029962745.1). NCBI lineage: Eukaryota > Metazoa > Echinodermata > Echinoidea > Camarodonta > Echinometridae > Echinometra > Echinometra lucunter. Next base: position 5,504,221 of record CM057162.1, read on the forward strand.
TGAACAGGAACATCTGTCGACTACATGTAATTTTGATAAAGAA
>CM057162.1:5504763-5527792 GCA_029962745.1 Echinometra lucunter
GTAATAGTATTATACATATCTGAAGTGAGTTCCAACATGGGAAGAAGGCAACATTCATGACAAAGCAACTAACTTAGATCTAAACAGCACCAGGTGTTACTGCACTGTTCAATGGCAGTTTAAGGATCATGTCCAGCCAGCTCATAAATCACAAGTGCTCTAGTAAACCAGGTGATACACCTACATTTACCCTAGCCATGTATGTCACCTCCACCCCATGCATGATGAATGAATGGGTCTTGCCCCCTTAAAAAGATACAAATCTAAAAAGGAAAAAAAAAACATATATATATATATATAAACTAACTTAGATCTAAATATATATATATATATATATATATATATATCAAGCTATTTCTTGAAGCTGGATAAGCCAGTTGACTTGTGCATCCATTGGGCGTGACAGATCAGTCATCCCATCAAGGGGTTGGAGAACAGGGCAGTTGTAGATGACATAATGATAACTCTGTATTAAAGTATATGATTCAATAACCTTGATCTGACCAGGTCATTGTCGTATGAAAGTGATACAATGTATTGGTAGATGTATTATTATCATTTCTATGGCTATGAAACATGTGATGAATGTAATTTCCTTTGCAGTCAGACACATAATTACTCGGTAATGGCCATTAAACTAGCTTATGTTTTGTATTTTGGAGTAGGCCTATTTTCCCATTAAAAACTGCTCATCATTTTATGACAGTGAGTTTTGTATCCTTGTCATAACTTCAGCTTTTAGCCTTGGAGAACATAACCAATAATGTTGTGAGACCATTTCTCATTCAGTACGATTAGATTACATGTATGTGTAAACACACATTTTCCATAGACTCCAGCTCATTTTATCTTGGGCTAAGTAACCAATGGCTGGAATTCACAAAGGTGGTTTAAATTTAGACCATGGTTTAGGCAGATTTCATGGTATAAGTGTGCTTGATTTAGCGCCTACACCGACAAAGGTCCAAGAGTGTATGTATTAAATCAAGTGCATTTATACCAGAGAATTTGCCTAAACCATGGTCTAAATTTAAACCAGCTTTGTGAATTCTGGCTATTGGGTTTTCCCTGCTTTCATTATTGCATGTAGGGCCTACACTGTATATTCTAGCATAGCCTAGGCTATAGGCTTATGATATAAATTCATGACATGTGATGTAGGTTTACATCTGTGTATTTTGGGGGATCATATGTAGCCTAATGAAATATTGTCTGTAGGCCTACATGTTACTCATCGAAATTATGTCTTCGGGTGTGCCAGAAGTGTAACTTGAATGAAGATATTGCAACAGAAGCACTCTTGTTGTGTACCCCTTTTCCTTCCTGAGAACTTCTAGTCTTAGTAAGGTCAACATGATGTCATTGCTTGTGACATGGGAAGTGGGAATTCCCCAGATGAGTCTTGAGCATACTTCAGATGTAGGTTTCATAACTTCTACTTTCATGTTTATTATTATTACATCATTAATGATACTTCTGGCAGGCTAGTGCTCATTACAGATATGCCATAATCTAGCAGTAATTAGCAAATGTACTGTAGTAGGATCACTTGTATGAAAATACAGCTTCTTGCAATCTCTGCCTAGATTTGTCTACATGCACAGGTATAAATATTACACATTGTCAAGTGTTCAAGCCCTATACTTTGTTTATTATGCGACTGTTATCATATAATACAATATGTAATGTATCGTATGAGTGTGATAGGACTACACATTACGGTATAGCACATATAGTACTAATAATGCATGCCGTAATGTGTCTTTTTTAAGGCCTCCACATCAATAACAATCCCACAGACATTGGTTGTGAGGATAGCCCGCCTTCAGCTCAACGGCAATTTAGCATTGAGGAGAGATGTATGCATGCATTGTGAAGGTGGGCGTCGGCCCTTACTGCCACACATGTACATGTATTCTCAGCATGATATACACACACAGCTTTTTCTGACTCACACACAGTCATAATAATACAATACTAGTGCATGCATGTGTAGTAAAGGACACACAGGTATGCACATAAAAATAGTCTTGTTGTTGAAACTTGTTGCATAATGGTACAAAATGTAGTTCAGAATCACAATAAGAAAGATTTTGATTTATTCAAGCACAGTTCTAGATAATGACTGAATAAAGATTGGCATAAACTGTTACACTACTTACATGTAACAGTAATGCTTGACTCAGGTCTATATAGGCTATGATATTGTTTTCACATATTGATATCATTATTTATTACTCATTCAAATTAGTTGAATCCAAAAACTCCTGATATTTGGCAATTAAGGAACATGTAGGTTGGACAGACCTGTATGTTTAGAACCTGTGGCACATTGCCCAAAAAGAGCAACAGCAACAACAACAACAACAACAACAACAACAAAAATACGTTTTTTTTTTTGCTTTCAGTCACAGAATTATGTATCCATCTATAGCGTTGACATCATAATGAAAGACTCATGACCATCTTTTTTCCCTAATGATCTGTGAGCTCAAATTGGGTCTGAAAAGCTAGACAAAGATGTAACCCTCTGTGGGTGTGGATCACAATAGAGGGGTAATACTACACTATGAAAGAGGGGTAACAATGGCCCTTACTATTACACACCAGGAAATAAATACCAATCATTCACCTGGTGTAATTTGGGGATACCATTTTTAGCATGTATAGATGTCATATATCCATGGAAGAATGAAAGAATTATTGTTTCCATCGAAAATACATACCCCCCCCCCCCCACTCCAAAATTTTGTAACAAGTTCTGTAACTACAGTACGGTAAATAATGAGAAATCAGTACAAATGATAAATAGGTGTAATGGATATAAGCCAATAAATAGCTGATAGAACTAGTTGTCAGATTTTATTTGATATTTAAAGCAGTCATTATTTCCATGAAACTTAGCTCCCCCCCCCCCCCTCCCAATTCTAAGGGGAGTATGGTGCGTACCCCTGTACTATTATGTGCCTGTGAAGCCAAGATAGCAATACATAGTCATGCATTGTGTTCACCAGTCTACTGAGTTGGTTCATCGTTTTCAGGCAACATTTCTCAGTGTGAGATATCATTCAGTCTTGACCTTAACATGTTGAAACTGAAAGTGTTCATTGTGCTTGTGACAGGTACATCATGTACCCCCCCCCCCCTTTCTCCACAACCCCACAATGGAAAGGTATCACTGCCATATATGCCCAAAGGCTAGATTGTGATTGTTGGTTGTGTTTTCTGAAGTTAATTTTAGAATGAATCATGTCTTTATTCTACACAAATAAACTGCCACATTAAAAAAAAAACAGTGACCCCAAGAAACACTGATTTCCTTGTACCATATGACAAAACTTCCTCATACATGCTACTGACTGGTTTGTTAAAGACATTTTATATAGGCCTGCCTAGTAGTACCTAGAAATCACATGCTTTATTACGAATGTTTTGCTGGAGCTAAAAATTTCATATAGATTCCGAAATGTGCATGTATTAAGCACCGGTAGTTAAGATGTGATGGAAGTTTTGAAAGTTATTGGCTATGGAGACATCTGTGATGTAAGTTTCTTGTGATATTGCATCACAAATTGAACCCAAACAAATAGTTAATCTATTATTAAACTTAAATATGTTTTATTTATATTTATGTATTATTCATTTATTCATTTCATCATGTAATGCTACATATATTTCATTCTTTTTTATGCTAACCGGCCCACTTTGTATGAATATTCGAGAATAAATGAATAGATAAATAATGAATAAATAAATTGATTGTGTGTAGGGCCTATACCTGAATGAAATTTTTAAGAATAAAATTGAAATAACAAATTAAAGGTATCTTGATATCTAAATTTCATTAGCCAATTTCATATGCATGCAGTACATTTGTTGCCAAACTGAGTTTACATTTCAACAAGGGTTAACTGCCTCATTATACATGTGTCATTCCTTATAGAAGTATCATGTGCATCTTTCTCAAATGTGGGTCAATCCCTTGCAACCTGAAAGCTTGTTGTTCATAATCCAGAGCTTAACCCTAGACCAATTAATGCCCAAGGTTAGGCCCATGGATTAGTTAACGGGCTCAAAGGATATTGATTTATTGATATCTCTCTCAGAGGACTTGTAATGGTTGAGGGACATGTGGTATTTGAATGATCTTATTCTGTTTCACCTGTGATGGCAAACAATTGTTGAAATCAGGCCCATATTTATCACTGTAATTTGACTTCAGTTGAGATCAAGTAAGAAGGGGGGGGGGGCTCATTCCATTTTAGGGGAAAAAGACTAGAATATAATCAGGACACAGTAATGAGTCATTTATGCATTAGCACTTATTAATCTAGTTTCATTGAATTAGGTATCAAAATATTTCCTGGTAAATACATGTACTACAAATTTTCTGAAATGAAATAGGCCAACGTGTATTGTTAATTTTTCAGTTTCGTGAATGCTTTATATCAAGTTTCAATGAAACCATCAATTTTTCAGAATCTGTTTTAAACTTTTGTTGCCTATGCAAGAACTTTCCTTCTACAATTTTTTCAAAAAAGAGCTTTCTTCCTTTTCAAAGTTAATTTTGATTTTCTTTTTGATAAGTAATCAAATACTTGTAACAGAGGGGATCATGAATATGATATCAATTGGCACCATATAGTATTGTGAAAAGTGCATGTGATTTCTAAACTTTCCAGGAAACGGCCCACAACCACCAAATTATTTGATGGATTCTGTGGTTAAATTCTCCAGGATAAATATCATCCATTTCAATTTTCATATTTCCATACCAGCATAGCCTTGTCAGTTCTATTTATAGACATGAGGATGGTTCAGTGGAAGGCATTGTTGACATGACCCTGGGGTCAATCTGCGGAGGTCAAGTGCAGGGATGAGTCTGTCATCCTACTCCTTGTTTCTCTGCCTTTCAGTTCATTCATAAGGAATTAGGAGTGTGTTTAGTGTGGAGGGACACAGGGATAAAGTTGGCAAGGGCACTCCATGTACTTCCCACATACTGTTTCTCTCTCTCTCTCTCTCTCTCTCTCTCTCTCTCTCTGTCTTTCCTTTTTTCTTTATCTCTTTCTCTCTCTCATTGTGTATATAAGTCAAACCTGCTTTAGCAACCACCTGTATAGATAGACCACCTGTCTATAAAGACCACAATTTTTGTTTCCCTTGAATATTTTTTTTCCCATTGAAACATGTATTAAAGGAACCTGTCCGTAAAGACCATCTGCTCGTAAAGACTGCATTTCTTGTTTCCCTTGGGTGGTCTTTATATACAGGTTATCCTTTCTCTCTCTCTCTCTCTCTCTCTCTCTCTCTCTCTCTCTCTCTCTCTCTCTCTCACTCTGTATGTAGTATTGCATTAATTGCAGGTAAAGTGGGCATCCTTTGAGTCATTCCTCCTCCTTGTTCGATCTCTCATTCATGAAAATATAAGTGTGTGGGGCTTTTCAGATGCACAGGGATTAAAGTTATATGCTAGTAAGGTTGAAATTCAAGGGCACCCCTGCCCACAGGCTCTCTCTCTATTTGTTTTTTTTTTTCATATGTTGGCCTTATGCTCAAAGTATAACTACAAAAATATACCAGTAGACAAGGAACACAAATTACATAATTATTTTGAAATAACAGTGTTTATAGAAATGATGACAACCTTTTTATTCTCTTGAATGATCATTTGAACAATGAATATGTTCTGGATCATGTTATGGGGAAAAGAGGATGGCAGATTCCTTTTCCTTTTAAAGATTTTTGTTCCTAGTTTGTTTTCAAACGAAACAGATAGAAACTGTGAAGGATGATACTGCACAGTATCAACCCCATAAGGTGTTAATTTTTCTCTTAACCCATTTGTGACAGAGGGTCCACATTTTGTGGTTTGGCCTAATATCTTTTGATGCAAAGCCCTAAAAATCATACCAAATACATGAGCAGAAAGAGCAAAAAATTCTACACAAACTGTGCCCATTTTGGTTGCGTCAATATTCGTTGTTTGATGCTGAAAATTTTTTAAAGGAAAATAAGCATTAAAATCCTTAAATTGGTAATGTAATAGAAAGTTTAAATCACTGTTTTCCCCTGCAAATTGGCAGCTTTTTGACTTCTCATCATAATTTCTGTCAATTTACATTCATTTCAGATACATGACATTTTATAAGAAAAATGTAGCAATAAAATAAAAATGTTGGTGTTGCCAATTTGAAGAATAAAAGCTGATCGAATTAGGTTTTAAATAATTCCTGTCACAAATGGGTTAAAGAGAATGTAACCATATCAAAATACGGTTGTTTATAATAGGCTACATCTTGCATTGAATTTCATGCTGTAGAAAAAAAAAAATCAAGAACCACCACAAACACATGTTTTGTTCAAGTGAAATTAATAATCTATTTACTCACTTTGTAATAAGCAAATATTTTGTACTTCAAATATGAGGGTAATAGCCACGCAACACCCACTCCCATTCAGTTGCGTTTAGAAATCACAAAAATGAATAAATTTATATAATTAATGATTAATCTTGAATAGTGATTCAAGTGAGTGACTAGGGCCTAAATAAAAATAAACTCATATTTGAATAGTCGCCATACATAACAAATTCATTACACACAATGATTGACTCTGTTATGTCATTATTTATACTGGTGATCAACTTCACTGAGCCGCAAATAACACTCCAATTTCTAGCAGGGGCGTTTTTTCGTTTTATATATTTTGGGGGGACATGCACACAGCACAAAAAGGTCCCTTTAAATTTTGAGGGGACATACCCTGTTGTGTACACCACCATCATTTTTTTTTTTGGGGGGGGGGGACATGTCCCCTTGCCCCCACCTCCAAGCAATGCCTATGATGTCAAGGTCTGGGGTAAGAGAGCAAGACAAAGAACAAAACTTTGGGTTTTGGTCCTGCCTGGCACTGACAGGAAGTACTAAAGTTCCTCTTTTTTAAAGTCCAGACGTGGTCCAAGTCAGGCTCTTGGAACTGGGTACATTTGATCTGTTGAAATCACACCATTCCATTCTTATTACACCATTAATGCCCACTCAGTTGGAACCTGTAGTATGCAGTGGGTAAGCAAGACTAGACTAATCACAGAAGTAGGGTGTTGCCCATTGTGATGTCACTATTGCAAACAATAGAAACAAACAAGGATATAGATCACTTCTTTGAAATAGTCTGTGGTTGACATGTATCCTAGTTTAATAGGAAATGACCAAACAAGAAAGCTATTTTAGGATGAGTAAGGAATTTTATGCAAAGCAGTAACTTTGATATACTAATTATTTAAAGGAATTGGTTAACATTGTTATAATTTTATTTTTTGAAAACTCAAGCGGTACTCTTATTTGTTGTCTCTGAGACCAAAAATGATAACATCGCAGTTTGCGTTTTCATTCCCAATTATGGTTTGTTTCAGGGTTTTTGAGTACAAATACAAGTACTCATACACATGTTTCATCTTAGTTTGAGGATATTTCAAATTGGCTTCTCACAAAGTTTGTCATTGCCTTTAACTGTTAAGTGCAAATGTCTATGGTGCAGTATGTTGAACTTACGTGTGGATATGGATTTCTTGTGCATAACTCCGTGAATTTCTGGGCTAATGCACTTGTCAATATTTCGGAATGATTTCAGTTTAGACGTCAATATAGAAGAGTCTTCTTTCTGTTATTGTGATTTATACTTTACGTAGAATCATGACAACTGTTGGGTTTTGGTTCTGTGGAAAAAAGTGTACCCCTATCCCTGCCATTAAATTGGGAAGGGATCCAGGTATTTATTGTAAGCACATGTCCAGTGTTTGTTGCAGAGTATAGCCCCCGGCCTACAATCATTTTCAATATTTCTTTCATTTCCTAGACGGAAATGGCTAGCAAAAATATTTGACATAAATCCAAGATTTTTATCTTACAGGAAAGAAATAGTAATCATAATCAGACTCAGACTTATTCAAGATTTTAAGGTCAACTCTAATAAGTTATCTTCATCATCAGTATTTGGATAAAAATGGGACTATTATTAGAATGAATTCCCAGTAAAAATATGCTCTGAAACTCACTGAAAGTAAATTTCCTATTCTGTAGCCAAAAATAGTCTTCCTGTTGACCAAACGGCCACAAAAAATTAATGCTGTATTTTATGTTTTGTAGGTAGGAAAGCCATATATCCCGTTGGGTAACACAGTAAGCTCTATTGGCAGGTTCTTTAACCATGTATTACTCAATACAGAACAGAAATTTACCCTGTTGCCTGCAGGAACCGGATGGTCCCTGTATCAAGTCTATGGGAATTTGAAAATTCAGTACTCACTGGGTTACAATACATAGATAGATTATCAGTTGAAACAATCATATGGCGAGGGGCATGGGAAATACCACCCGGATAGGGTGATTTTTATTATTAATAGGATTCGAGGTGTAGTTTGTCTTTTGTTGAGGAAGTGTGCTGTGACTGTACAGGCACTGCATGAAAAGCTTTGAGTGGGACCGTAGAGTTCAAAGTGCACTAACCACTATTATCAGTCAATAGAGGCATGATAGGTTTCCTGAATACATAATAAGTTTGACTGTGAGCTGGCTAATGGTCTTAAAGGGGAAGATCACTCAGGTATGTTATGACGTATTTGTATAGTGTACCTTTGTTATCTGTGCTTGGTCATGTGCTGTGTCTTTATTGATGAAAGTTTATCTGTAAACGGTCTTAAAGGGGGAGCTCATATATATGTATGGTAGCTTTTATGTATGGCTAATGCTAGAATTCGGTAGAGATAAGGCATATACAGGTGTTTATAATTATACAGAACTTGCGTTCTGTATGCAGTCTATCTTTATTGACAATTTAGGCTTAAAATGATTACACAATGGTATAAAAAATTTTTATATATGATCGAGAATAGAATTATAAAAAGAATAACATTGAAAATATAATGATTTTCAATCTAAATCAATGCATTTTGGCTTATTTTCTCATAAAAAGTCAAGAGCTGACCAAAAAATTTGAGTATGAGGTATGACGTAAAAGTGGGTACCAAGCTTCGCGCATTGCAGTTGTGTTGCGCGCTAGACTGTACAATATGTATTATAACTTGCGCGCATTTTGCTAGAAGTGCGCGACAAGGTACCCACTTTGACGTCATTTTGACGTAAAAGTGGGTACCCAGTTGAAACTGGGTCACAGCTGAGGGGTCAAAAATATTCCGAAATCTTACCATATTAAGTGGTTTCCTTACCATATTAAGTGGTTTCCTTGGCAACATGACTTTTTAAAAAACTTTAGGCAGTTGGTTTTCTGCTAATAAAATCATGCTCTTTTAAATGAACTAACATTGTTTCAGCATTGGGTACCCCCTTTAAAAGAAATGATGGATGAAGTTTACTTGATTCTTAATGTGCACATTATCTTATCTGAAGTATGGATCTGTTTGCAAATATCATTATATAGTTCCACATTTCTGACTTTTTCTCTATATGACATGATGAAAGTAAATAGTTACTGAATATACAACTGAACAAACAAACTCAATCTTTGGTGACTTCATTTATTATACACTGCTATAAAAAAAATGCACCTTTATAACAAGACAATATTGATTTTTTTTATCTGTAGAGAAGTTTAGCAGTTTAGTCTGTTAAGTTTATTGTTGTTGGCCCACATTTACTGGTCTGGTTTTAACTAGTAGACTAGTACATGTTCATTATAAGTGATTATTGTCAGGCCATCATTTCCTGGTTTGGGAGGTATACACATACCTACAGACATGCATGATAAAGTTCATTTACATAGTGCTACACAATGATGTCCATTACAGCCACATCTCCAGTGCTTATAAAGTTTGTTTCCTTTACATGTATATCATCAAGGGCATGTGATTATTAAAGAGCTCATAATATTTTCCGCAAACTTCCTCTTTCTGACTGCATGGTATTAGGTATAAGGTAAATAATTTCATGTATTGAAGCTTTATCATCCCAAAGTCTCCTAAGAAGTTGGCTTAAATTAGCAGATTTTTAGAAGACATTCTTAAACCAAAACAACCATGAAGATGAAATATTGAATGAAAGGATGAAATAAAGATAAGTAGGGAGGGGAAAATTAAACTAAGACATCACTTTCAGTTTGCAAACTGATACATGAAGCTTTCTGAGTGATTTAGTTGTGGTTTCTGTTCTAGCTCATTAGTGGTGATAATTTATTGCTTCTGACAGTAGTAACCCCCTTGGCATGTCCTGTCATGGATTCCTTAGAAGATGTCCCGTTATTGTACCAACCTAGTTTGCAGAAATGAAGCTTTCATTCTGGTTTCTGGGTTTTTTTCAGGAGCATTTTGAGGTATGAGGTGCATGGACTGATTCGTTGGTTAGAAACCAGAGAGCTTAAAGTGTACCAATTACATGGAAAAAAAATCTACAGCTACTAGGCATTAAATAACCTCATAAAGCTTTATCCAGCATTCAACACTCTTAAAAATTCCCAGTTAGATTGACCAGGAAAAGTCCATTGGGGCCATTACACCCTGGGGGGCCACTCTATGTACAACACTGTAACCATGCTCGTGCACACCCTTTCAAAAAGTACCCTTAACTAGGATTCGCGAAGCTCAAAAAAGCAACCCTTAACTAGGATTTTTTTCTCTCCAGCATACCCTTAACTAGGATTTTTCTCTCCAGCATACCCTTAACTAGGATTTTTCTCTCCACGTATACCCTTAACTAGGATTTTTCTCTCCACGCATACCCTTAACAAGGATTTTTCTCTCCACGTATACCCTTAACTAGGATTTTTCTCTCCACGCATACCCTTAACAAGGATTTTTCTCTCCACGCATACCCCTAACTAGGATTTTTTTCTCTCCACGTATACTCTTAACTAGGATTTTTCTCTCCACGCATACCCTTAACTAGGATTTTTCTCTCAACGCATACCCTTAAACTAGGATTTTTCTCTCTCCGTATACCTTTAACAATGATTGAGAGCATTGGACTTAAAAAGTACCCTTAACAAGGACTAGGTCAAATATAACTCTTATCATTGGAGCAAGACTGTAGGAATAGTAAGAATGTATCATTTAAAAGTTCTTTCAAAAGCAACAGGGACTAAGTTCATATTTTTATAATAATAAAGGGGGTGGTAAACAATAATTGTAGTTTTAACATAATAAATCAAAAATTAACTAATTCTAAAATCATGCCATTTCCTCGGGTTGCATCAACAGAGCTGCCACATTTCACTGGAACATTTCAGTACTCCAATCAGTGGCTCACTTACCGTAAACCGTACCATACTCGCATCGCTATATATCTCGTTTTGCTAATGATTGCGCCTATTGCATATATTGCGATACAGTATGCATGACGCACGCGTTTGGCGTATATACCAAAGCTATATACACCCATTTTGTTTACACCTCGCTCCGGGGGTACAATGTCACAAAAATATGAATGATGCGACTGTAAATAAATTGAAAAATCAGTGAAAATTGGGGGAAATTGATGGAAAGGGGGAAAATCACTATGAATTAGGTACATTTTTATTTCACTTCAGATTATGCAAAAAATGACCCTTAGCGCGGATTTAGCACTGAAAAGACCCCCTTTTTCTCTCAAATCGGCGATTTTGATACCCTTATCGCGGATCCGCGCGGATCCGTGCTCTGCCTGAAAAAACACCCCTTATTCCGCGTTTTTGTGCACGCGCATGGTTACAGTGTTGTACATAGAGTGGCCCCCCCGGGCCATTACAAAAATGACCCAGAATCAGGTCAAATGTGACCCAGAAACAAGTCTTCATGAACCTATTCAGGGTCATTCTTTTACCCAGAACGGAGTTTGGCCCCAACAGACTCTTTTCCGGGTCAGATTGACCCGGAATTTTTAAGAGTGAGGGGCTGAACGGTTAAGGAGTGTGAAGAAAATAAAGGATACTGTGATACCAGGGGAGCATTTCATAAAAATTCTTGTTAGTGATTTTTACTGACAACTGTTATAAGCTTCTGAAATCCTTGCATCTGATTGGCTGAGTACTTCATGAAATGCTCCCCTGGGCCCCGTTGCATAAAACTTACCATTTATAGTAACTTTGCCATCAATGGTAACTTTTATGGAAACCTTGAATCCTGCCGGTTATCATTCCTTCCTCGCGTGTGTGAATGGTAAAACAAAAAATCAAAATTTGAGTCTTGATTAGAATCGTGATTTAAGTTTCTATTATTCCCTGTGTGTGAACGGTCACAATAAAATTGAAATTTGGATCGCGGTTTAAATCGCGATTCAAATTTCAATTTCTCTTGTTTGTGAATGCGCCTAATGAGTGCAAGACATTTAAGCACAATCCTTTTTTGTGCCATTGCCATTCCCTTTGTACCCAAAAAATATGCTTTAAAAACTCAGCAGTTCCCTCCTCCCCCCCCCCCCCAATATCTGAACTAGCTGTCAGACATTAGAATTAGATACAAACATAGGAGTATTAAGTCTACAAAGAAAGCAAATTAAATACCATATAGTTGATGTAAGCTTGACCTCCTTCATAGTGCCATCCTTTGACAGGATTTGGAAATATCCATGCATCTTCTTTTTCCCATTGTGCACCATTCTTCTTTGTTGAAGTTTCAAATGTATTTTGCAGACATTTTAAAAAATATTTTTGCTAGTCAAAAATAAAATTTCACAATGAAAAATGAGCTTATTATATCAGCAAGTTGTTGATTAAATTAAAAGTAAAAAGAAATATGCAACCAATTTCTAAGTACTGTTTTAAATTGGGAATGAATGTAAGATGGTACTGTTTAAATTCTAACTGATTACGAAACTTTAGTTTTTATTTTGGCTAGTCATAAGTGATATCTTGAAATCAAAAATTAACTTATTATTTCAGCAAGTTGTTGGTTCAAAGTAAAAAGAAATATATACGCAACCAATTTCTAAGTACTATTTTAAAGCAGGAATGAATGTAAGTTGGTGCTGTTCAAATTCTAACTGTTTAGAAAATTCAACTTTAGTTTATATTTTGGCTAGTCATAAGTAATATCTAGAAATATCTAGAAATATTTTGAAATGAAAAATTAGCTTATAATTTCAGCAAGTTCAGCAAGTTGTTGGTTCAAAGTAAAAAGAAATATGTACGCAACCAATTTCTAAGTACTATTTTAAAGCAGGAATGAATGTAAGGTGGTACTGTTCAAATTCTAACTGTTTATAAAATTCAACTTAAATTAAGATGTCTATTTCCCTGTACAAGGTACACCAACATCTCCATCTGCACCAGATGGAACTGATCCACCTGGATCTTCTCTTCCTAGTAAGTTCAAAGTATTTTACCCGGGCCTTCAAAACTTGCCATTAAAATTCACCCAAAAAGCATGTGATATTTTTCAAGCAAAAAAAAAAAAAAAAAATCATGGATTGCCCATTTTGTTTCGTCTACTATCGCTTGGGGTTTTGCATCAGGCACACATCTTCATCAGTACTTCTTTCAGTATCTGCTTTAAAATGATGAATTCTGCAGCTTTCAAATCTTGCATAATTTGTGTTAGTTTTTTGTTGTAATGCAAACATCAGAAAAAGAAAATACTGTCAAGAAGTGCAACATGACTCGGGATTGCCATACTGCATTATTGTTGTTTCATGATTATGTACAGTTTTGGTAAGCCCTCAAAAACTCTTTGTCGGATTTCTTTGCGTTTAGATGAAACTAGCAAAGTTGAGATGATGTGAAGTCTTTTCCTCATCAAGTTGAAAACAAATGAAAGGCAAAAAATAGCTTAGATCCTAGGACAGGATGTAAACTCCAACAATATTGACATGAATTGCACAGTGACTATACACGTGTAAAACTCTCAAGGGTACTGTATGTATGCATCAGCCTTAAGCTTTGTGGTCAGTCATTTGGGAAGTCATCCAGCTCAAAGGGTCCTAGCATTGGGCAGAATGTCGCCAGTATATTGTGTTTCTTTCAGATAGTTTGTCTAAAATTCACCGGAAATCATGAATGGAATATCACACAATCTCACACATGTGCTTTTATTAAGCAAGGCAGACAATGTGAGATAGCATTTAAAGACATTGGTTAACATTGTTATGATTTTTTAAAAATCTTGTTTTGTTACTTGAAAATGGGATACACGTAAGGGTTATAGTGTAAAAATACCAGTCTGAAAGTTTCAAAGTATAATATCCACAGGAATATTTTTAGATATCACAAATGCGAACCAATATACGAGGGTCGGTTGCACAGAATAGACGTAAGGAGTGCGCATGCGCGTATGACTCACCTTACCGTACTTTGTGCATTGGCGTATCACGCGGAGGGAGGCACATAACGGCATTTTCAAATTCAAGCAAAGTGGTCCTCTTAGTGATTGTCTCGTGAGACGAAGGATAATAAAATCGCCGTTTGCATCTAACTTACACTTTTTCATTTCAAATTATGGTTGGTTTCAGGGTTTTTGCGTACAAATACAAGTACTCATTCACATGTTTCATCTTAGTTTGAGAATTTTTTAAATCAGCTACTCACAAAGTTAGCCAATGCCTTTAACCAGTTCCATGCCTTTTTTTAATTTTTTTTTTTTTTTTTTTTTTTGTTTTTTTTTTTTGTTTGTTTGTTACCTGAACTGTATATGAACCTTTGAGGGGCCTATATATATACATGCTTGGTGGAGCAAATCTTGAAATTTCTTATAACTGCAAAAAAAATAAGGTGTTGTATTGGTTAAATACAGGTGTTTTGTTGTCTGTTTGTTTGCTTGGTTGTTTGTCTTATATACATCGTAGAAGGGAGGACATATACCTATCATAATCACTAGATTTAGATCAATTCTCAAACGTGACATTTCATTTACATCATTCTCTTTCAACCCAGGTGTAGTCATGGAGTTTGTGTAGGAAAAAAGGTTTCATGAAGAATTTGGGCTCTAGTTATAGAGTTTGTGAGCAATTAGTAAACTGTTGAAATTCAGAGGTATTATCAGCTTGCATTTATTGCAATATTTACCCTATAGGCCAAAGTATAGTGTAGGGCCATGCGCTGCAGCACGTTTTTTCTTGTTTGATAGCCGTCCTGCATTTTGGCAGGAAAACTATTAAGGAGAAATCAAGCCAAATTATTACTCACACAAAACCTGCGGCAAAAGCAAACCATAAACCATTGTTAATGATATAATTTACGAACAATGAAGCACTTCATTATGGGTTGATAATGTGTATAATACACACTATGTAGAATATATATTACTTCATTTACTTTAATGAAATTGAATTATATATGGGATGGATGGGAGAGATGGCTTATTTTTAATGCAGTCTGCTACTCCTTGCTAGCAGGCAGTTCAATTTGGGCTGAATGGGAAAATGGTATGGTCGCTTGCTGGTTTTTATTGTACGCTGAATAAACATAACACAGAGTTTGGTCTCTAATTTGCTAATGCTCCGCTGAAATAGGAATCTAATCATTGCCTCAAAAGGGCCAGTAAGAACAAAATGAAAAGATGCAATGTAGTAATATGTAACTGTAATGTCTATTATCTATGGGGCTCTCTATATCATGCCATTCAGTGGGATGCCTTTACAAGTCAAACATATCATCACTAAATCATGAAATTTGGCTCACTTTCTGAAAAGTAATTTGAAAACCAAAATGGTTATTTAATGCTCTTAAAAAAGATTTTCATCTCTTCTTTCCTTGTATGTTTTGGTATTGTACTAATTGTCTTCAGTGTACTGGTAAATCTGTTTTTCTTTTCAAAATCAGTGTGTAAATGCTCCCTTCTTTATGGAGATAATAATGGGATGCTTTCTCTATAGATACAATAACTATGATAAACAGTGAAAATTCAAAAGAAGTTTGAGTTCTGGAAAAGGTGAAATGTTGTGAGCTTTCTAACAATGTTCATGTGAGTTTTGAAGAACATAAAATCAGAATTTATCCATGGAAAAGGATTGCTTTTCATATCCCCTCTTATTTAAAATATGACAAGAAATTGCTCGAGTGTTTGGCGGGAAAACTGTTATTTAGTCCCATATACCCACTACTGTGTGCAGTACATGTGTTTTTCTTGAAGATCAAGTTTAATCATTTTAATGATTGCAAAAAAATAAGGTATGAATTTATACACAAATTTTGATGTACAGCTTTAGTAGTCAACCTTTCCCAGCTGCTTTGAATTAGGGGAGTATTTCATGAAGTGTCTTGTCAGTGATTTTTACTGACAAATTTACTCTCGGCCAATCAGATGCAAGGATTTCAGTAGCTTATAACAGTTGTCAGTAAAAATCACTGACAAGACACATCATGAAATGCTCCCCAGTTCTTACACCTTGTAATGACATGACCAGAACTCGAGTTTATATTAACCATTAGTCCCTTGAAAAGCAACACTTCTTTGGTTACCCTATCATCTTTCCTCTCACTACTTGACAAAGGAGTCCAGGGGAGCGTTTCATGAAGAGTTTTGTCGGTGAAAATCACTGACAAATGTTATAAGCTACTGAAAATACTCGCATCTGATTGGCTGAAAGCAAAATAGTCGGTGAAAACCACCGACTAATTGTTTCATGAAACGCCCCCCTGATCTTATCATTCCTATGGCTAATGATGTGTGTAGACATCCATGACATCCAACACCCTCTCCATCTCCCAGATTGACAATACCTCTCGAATGTCCATTTGTTAGTGGGAGCACTGTGGTGTAGTGGTCAGGGCTCTTGTCACTCATTCGAAAGGTCCTGGATTCAATTCTCACCCGGTGTTTACATTATTGGCCGAGGTGTTCCACTGACGTGTGTACTGTGTCCCTCTCTACCCACCTTCTCCATCTCCAAGCTAGACAATAACTCTTGAATGTCCAGTAATTAGTGGGAGCACTGTGGTATAGGGGTCAAGGCTCTTGCCTCTAATATAAGAGGTCCTGGGTTCAATCCTCACCCAAAGCTTACATCATTGGACAGGGTGTTTTGCTCATATATGTCCCTCTCTACTCTGGTGTATTGCCAGGGTACCCAGCAGATTGAAATGTGAACAAAGCCTTATGATCTGATTCTTAATGTCAGTTTTTGTTTGTTTTAGTTTTATTTTTTTATATATTAATCATGTTGAAGAACAATACATGTATCCTGGACATTGAAATAGAGAGAGGGGGAAGAGAAGGGAGGAAATAAGAAATAGGAAAAGTAGAAACAAAGAGAAAGCAAGTCAGGAACCTCAAGCAAACTAGAATCCAATGTGAAAGTGACCTTCATAATAAGAGCCCTTAAAACAAAGCTACATGTATAGCGCAATTAGGATAACTAATTGGGAATGAAACTAACGCTTCACTCCCCATCCCTTATGGCCACTCTTAAATGTCAAAAACAGGTGCATCTAGCCAAGATTAACTTCAACGCTGTTTAACTCTTTGGCACATCTGTCCTTTGTTATGATTTGGTGCATGCCATTTCTTATAATTTGATGTGCTTTACAAAGCATAAATATTATCCTAGATATTAGGCCAATATTGCTCTTGGCCCAAGATGCCTGAAATACAGTCAGTTTGGAAAGTAGTTGAGTGTAGTTGAGTGTAGTTGAGATACACGGAACAAGAAATGCTTTCATTATTTTTATTATTTTGGCCTGATTTTCGTTGCTTGTTATTTCACTATTCCAGCAACCATGTTAAATGTGTAGTATTATTTTTGTGACAGTTATATTTTAAAAGCTTGTATATATGTAAATCATCTTGTAATTTACGTGTGAAATTGCATTGCATAACACAAGGAAAGTGCATAAATTTGTAAGTGCCCCCTCCCAACTCATGATGGAATGTTGTTTTCATGATTTTAGGATTATCGAAACCCTCATTAAAAATATATATATATTTTCTATTGATTAATACAGGATATGTGTGTGTATGTACATGTAAAAGTTTCATAATCATTTAGAGGAAAACTTGTAGTAATGCATACATCTGTATGTTTTCATGTGAGAAACAAAAAGATCCCAGTAAGGCCATTTCATAAACAGTCAAGTACTATAGTCTATGCTAGAATACAGGGTGATATGTGTAGGTTTCAGCACATTTGGTGCCTCAAAGCGCTGCATTGACATTCAGCACCAGTGATGCTCAAGAGCAGTAAGATATGCATACAATAAAGCTTGATCAATATGGAGCTCTTTGCGATTAGCATCAACGTCGGGTCACTATGGCGACCGACTCCAGTTTGTAGGGATTTCCCCTTTTGTCCTTAGCCTTGCAGGGGGAAACCTGTCTGAATAGCTTTATGTGTGGTGAATGTGTGGGAGACACACAACCTTCACTTTGAAACATAGACTTCCCCTTGTTTACTTAGTTTTTGGAGGGAAAGCTTTGTGTATGTGTGGGGCACAAAGGGCTCAACGTGCGGTAAGCGCTAATGTTAGCAAGAGATACATTAGGTCTTTGAAATATAGATAGTGTTCATAGCAACAAGCAACACATTTATAATTCATATGTACTTTCATCTCTGACAACAAGCTGTCTGTACACCACCTTCTATTTTTCTTACAGCAAGCCATTAATTCATTGACAGCATGCATGTAGAGTAAATACATTCTTCTATTAACTTTTTGTTTATGACAACAATACGTGTACTTTGTATCCCTTGTTAATATTAACAAGCTATAAAGAAATCATTTATAATGATTGCATTTTCAGTACAATGTTATCATAGTTTACATGTATTTATGTAAGCCTTCAGTACATGGACTTCATTTCCCTATAAGTATTATCAAGCCCATTAAGTATTCAAGTTGCTTGGACTTGCTGTACAGATGGCAGTTCACGTAATGCTTGCAAAAATCCCACAAGGCAGCGCCATGAGAGGTTGACTGTTTGCATGTACAAAGCAGTCTAGTTGCGAATACGCGAACATCTGTCAAAGTATCTATCCCCTTCTGCCGAATGTAGAATAAATACATTCTTCTATTAACTTTTTGTTTATGACAACAGTACATGTACTTTGTATCCCTTGTAAATATTAACAAGCTATAAAGAAAGCGCCATCTATACGCCAAGTTTCGGTAACTTTGATTGACAAAGTTAGTATATAAACTCACTTAGACTGGGTCTGCCTTTTACATATCATCTGTTCAGAGCAAAAATGGCATTAACTCATATCATTTTATACAGACTTAACACCTTTCTGGCTCTAAACAGACAATTTTTTTATTTCTTAAGAAATAAAACAAAAGCAAATTGCATGAAGATCATCACTTGCTTTATCCATACAATTTGTTTTCACTTTTTTTTTTTCGGTGTAAGGGCTTATTATACATCAGTGACTTTATGCAATGACTTGAATATAATTGATACCAAGTACAAATTCACTTATACAAAGTACTGAAGAACTAATACAATGAATTGAATACTTGTATTATATATACAAATTGATGCCCGCAGAACATATTGTGCATGTGCTGAAGCAGTAACAATGGACAGCATGCATTTAATAACGTTGCCATTTTCTAATATGTGGAATGTATTATTGTACATGCATGACCACAGGTTTTCAAAACAACCCTAAAATAAGTTTTCTCCCTTGGTCAAAATTATACCCTTTTCAACTTTTTTCATGCTCGTTCTTAAAAAAATTACACCCTAAACAAATATAAAACCATAAAAAAAATATGCTGTACACTCAACAACGAACCCTTTTCCCTGATTTGGGGCCTACATGTATTTGACAACCTAAACATGTCTTGCTTGTGGCATGCCCCTCCCCCCCCCCCCCCCCCCACGGAATGCAAACTGTATGTAGTTGTTAAAGCTTTGTGGTAAATACTATGTATTATGTTAAGAGACATTATGTATTATTGTAATTAACCTATAGGGGGCTTTTTCCTCCCTCTACCATCGAGGGCATGAGCCTGACAAATACATGGAAACATGTTGGTATTAATTGGTTAAAAAAATATCCAACTATAATTGGACTACAATTACAGTACAATATTATAATAATGGCCTAGAAAAAGTGAATGAAAACAAGTTTTGATTCTGGAGCATAAATGTGTACATTTAATTCTTCATTTATCATGCATTCAAAAAGCAAAGGAAAATGGATTTAGATAGTAATTGCATTGAGGGCATGGCAGAAAACATGGATACTCTCATCTAGCTTTTGTTTCACATGATGTTTGGATAGTGAGCTAATGAATATAGGTTTTGTTTTCATACTATAGTTGGTTAGTGGATGTAGCTCATGCATTAAGTTTTTATTTTCACATGATGATGGTTGCTTTCGGTGACTTAAACTGACACTTTCCGGGTGTAGTGTTACTGGTGTACTAATAATGCTGATGAATCTGAAATATGAGAGAGTATGCTAGATTAATTAAAACCCCATTGTTCATAATTCAGACAATGTTGCACAACTATTCATACCTGTGAAACATATATTCTATTTCTCCAACTTCCCCCCCCCCCCCATTTTTTTCTTTAGTACTAGTATTTCTTCCTTTTTTCTTTTCTTCACTTTCCTTTCTGTCTTTTCCTCTTCTGGTTTTGTGTTTCTGTTTACAAACAGTTTAAAGCTTTGTAAGACTGTAGGGTTGAA
Source organism: Echinometra lucunter (assembly GCA_029962745.1). Lineage (NCBI taxonomy): Eukaryota > Metazoa > Echinodermata > Echinoidea > Camarodonta > Echinometridae > Echinometra > Echinometra lucunter. The sequence continues at coordinate 5,525,319 of CM057162.1, forward strand.
GATGTAACAAACCTCTACATAAGTTGTATATTTTATTTTATATTTTTCATGCTTTCTCCAAAGCCCCAGAGTATTACCCATATCGGTGCCCTTTATGGTGCTTATTTGAATTCCTTGTCATTTCTATGTGGAAATATTTTCAGCTGGTTGTAGGAGTTATTGCCTTCAAATGTTTGCATTTTTGGCTCTATCTTGCATCAGTCACTAGAGCTGAAAAAGAAAATCTATTCTGTGTATTTTATATATACTATTTTCTTAATCAGCAAAATGTGATATGTTACTAACCTTTCCTCTTATAGCTAACTCTGTGCATTCTTGTTGAATCCAAGCTGTATGTCTTCATATATATGCATTGCATCTTGGCAGCACACTTTTCTCGTAGACGCAATTTTTCTTAAAATGCCCTAACAGTATTTGGGGTCATTACAATCTTGCTGGCTGCTGGCAATAAGTTTACTCCACTAACCATCTGCTTACATAATGTAAAGAATATTGTCAAATTATCAACTGTTTTCTTATCTCATATTAGTTGCAAGCATGCATACAGGTACACTGTAATCCCTTTTCTTGTTCAAATCTTATCATTGGAAAACTTTGCAGTCATTTTTTTAATGTAAAATAATTTCTGTGGCAGTTATTGAACTTCATTTAGGAATAGACAAATTGAAATGAGATGGAAATGAAACTCTGTTGAAACAAAGTGCAATATTTCATACTTAAGGCCCCCATCTTACTAGAAAGGCGATCATCGCCTTGTAGTGAGATGGGCGTATGAAGCTTTATAAGCTTCAGTGATGCTATACCATAGGAAGAAAGAAGGTCCCCCCCCCCAGAAAAAAAAAACAAATAAAAAACATACAAACAAAAAATATTGAAGCTCATCTCTTTCATTGGAGTGACATTTCTAATCTTATTTCAATTTATCTGTTAGTCTGAAACCTCCATCACATATTAAACTGTTGTGGGCTAGCCATATATCAGTGATTTACTAACAGTACTGCTAATGATATGCAGTCTACAAATGTAGAAAATTTATTGGACCTGAGAAAATTGGTCTCATTAACATAATTATATACTTAACAATTTTAACATTATTCGTATTATTGTCAAATCATCGATATCTTACCAGCCATTGATTTTTGTCTCGCCCACCGGAGGTGAAGGCGAGACTAAGGGATCCAAATGTCGTCCGTCCGTCGTCCGTCCGTCGTCCGTCCGTCCGTCACAAACGTTATGAAAGATAACTTGGCAACCGTGACTCACTTTTCAACCAAACTTTGGTTGTAGATGCACTAAGGGGACCTGCATGTTATGGTCCAGTCAGAGGTCACATGGTAAGGTCAAAGGTCATTTCAGGTCAAACGTTAAAGTTTACGTGCAAGACTCTCTTATGACACAAAACTCTGCAACCGTGACTCACTTTTCAACCAAACTTGGGTTGTAGATGCCCTAAGCGGACCTGCATGTTATGCTCTAGTCAGAGGTCACATGGTAAGGTCAAAGGTCATTTTAGGTCAAACGTTAAAATTTACGTGCAAGACTCTCTTATGACACAAAACTCTGCAACTGTGTGACACTGTTCAATCAAACTTGGGTTGTAGATGCACTAAGGGGACCTGCATCTTATTGTCCCGTCAGAGGTCACATGGTAAGGTCAAAGGTCATTTCAGGTCAAATGTTAAAGTTGACGTGCAAGACTCTCTTATCACACATAACTTTGCAACCGTGACTCACTTTTCAACCAAACTTGGGTTGTAGATGCACTGAGGGGACCTGCATGTTATGGTCCAGTCAGAGGTCACATGGTAAGGTCAAAGGTCATTTCAGGTCAAACGTTGAAGTTTACGTGCAAGACTCTCTTATGACTCAAAACTCTGCAACCGTGTGACACTTATCTATCAAACTTGGGTTGTCGATGCACTGAGGGGACCTGCATGTTATGGTCCAGTCATAGGTCACATGGTAAGGTCAAAGGTCATTTCAGGTCAAGCATTAAAGTTTACGTGCAAGACTCTCTTATGACACAAAACTCTGCAACCGTGTGACACTTATCTATCAAACTTGGGTTGTAGATGCACTAAGGGGACCTGCATGTTATGGTCCAGTCAGAGGTCACATGGTCAGGTCAAAGGTCATTACAGGTCAAACGTTGAACGGTTAAAGTTTACGTGCAAGACTCTCTTATGACACAAAACTTTGCAACCGTGTCACACTTTTCAGTCAAACTTGGGTTGCAGATCACTAAGGGGAAGTGCATGTTATCATTCTGTTGGACTTCACATGATAAGGTGAAAGGTCATTGGAGGTCATATGTTACAGATGTTTTCAAATTCTTGAATTTGCTTTTCCTCTGTCATTTCTTGTGTTTGGAGGTGGGTTTGTTTTTTTGCATACTAAACGATGAAAGAATGTAAAAGGTTACATCTTTCATGATAGTGCAAATATTTGGAAATGGCCGTAAGATGTTCTTGATA
>CM057162.1:5528292-5547230 GCA_029962745.1 Echinometra lucunter
CAACTCCGTGGTAAATTTTTACAAACGACTAGTGCATCTCTCATTCACCTGCAGTCAGGGCCTTCAATTTATGGTTGGTTCGGTGAAAATTAATAAATCAGGCTATCCCAAACCATAAACAACTGAAAAATCCATGAATATTTATAATGTTCTTTAAGAACTTTATGACACATTGTATCCAATTATTGATTTAGTACATTCGATTTATATTATATATATATAAAAATATATTAAAACGTCAATAAATTCATCTAATGGGTCATCTTGCCACCCTATCAAAATACCCTGGCGCCGCCCCTGTCTACAAGGTATGACGACAAATACCCTATTGACAAAAATTAGAAAAAATATAGGAGTATGCGGGAATAAAAGGGCTCACAACATAAAGACTAACAGGATAGTTCTTAATATTGCAATACACCAGTGTGATACTAATTTTTTATTATCATTTTTGTAGGTATTATCATATATGAGTTTATTTCTGGGGGTACACTACTCACCCATCTACAGATGACAGGGGTGCAATCTCAATCTACATACAGCAATCTTAAACCAGACAGAGTCCGCATTGATGAAGGCAGTCTACTCAACTTTGCAAATAGCGAAGGGAATACAGTTTCTTGCATCAAAGGAGGTAATCTTATTTCATGACTTGCAGAGAGAGAGAGAGAGGGGGGGGGGATGTACAAAGGGAACCCGGGCAAAAGAGAAGGGGAGGGGGGAGGGCGTTACAAATTTTGAGAATTTGGGGGTGTTCAGAAGGTTGCTGTGAATTTGAAATGCGAATGAAAGCGAAACTGATATACGCGCGCTTAATTTAGCCTTTGGCAACTATGTATTCATTTTTCAAATAGAAAGAACCATTGTTAAACAGAATTGAATTGAAGTGAAGAAAAGAGTATGACATGAATAAGCTGGTTTGAATGAATAAGGCTGAACGAAAATTAGGTAGAGGATTAATCGGAGGAGCATTGATGCGAATTAGAGGAGCTGAATGAGAAAGATGAAGATTTGGAGGGAACCCCCCCCCCCCCCCCCGACGATGTGGCCCATAATTAAGATGAAGATAGGTGAATATGTGGATAACATCTTTCCTGTTTATAATTATTTTTTTCTCACTAGATCATCCATGGAGCGCTGTGTGCACACAATGTATTACTGGGTGACAGAAAGCAGTGTAAGTTATCCGATTATGGTCTCGCCTCATCACTGTTCAGCAACAGAGGTGTAAGTTTTCCTCCATTTTTTTTTTATCAAGAGATACGGTAGATTAAGAACATTAAGAACTGTTTGAAAGCCTAAACATCATGATATGATGATGTGATAAAGATACCTTTACCTACAATAGTGTAATATAATTTCTTGTGTGTTTCTTGTCATCTTAGATAATTATGTTTTTATTATTATCATTATTGTTAATATTACTATTATTATTATTATTATTATTAATATTATTATTATTATTATTATTACTATTATTGTTATTATTATTATTATTATTATTATTACCATTATTATATGCATTTCATGTCATTGTGGTTTCTCAATGTATTAGAAACCTTTGCTGCTCTGATGTAGCCTACATTTAATTTGCTCTGATAATACTCTGATTGATATTTTGTAAGTCTAAAGGAACTACCTGACGGAACAGGAGGAGGAAGAAGAAGAAGAAGAAGAAAAAAATACACCACCTTAACCTTTTCATATCACTAATGCCATTGGTTTTCTTCCCATTTTTAGAAACCAACCAGATGGACTTCTCCTGAAACCATGGTTACTGGTATCCAATTCACGGAAGGAGATATCTGGTCATTTGGCATAGTCTTATGGGAAATAGTTACGCTAGGTATATACAGTATGGCTGGCCTTATATTCAGTAGAATGTAGAGTTATGATTATACTATTCAAGATATTCCAGAAAAGGTGGCATGAAAATTAATATTCCCTGCAATAAAACATGACTTTTGCACTGATGTTACAATGTATGGCTGTTTTTTTTTTTTTTTTTTACCTTTATGTCACTGCATGTATAGTTCGAATCCTTTGCTACTTAATGATGTAATAAAGAATTTCTTGCAAAGTCACTTCATTCTGAATCCTAAAAAAATATGATAATAATAATTAACTTTAAGAATCCTTCACCTACCTTTACATGAAATCCCATTCATATGGAATGATATGCTGGTCATTACGAACAAAAAGAAATATAAATATTCGAAGCATTTGATATTTTTATATATTATAAGTTCTTCTGAATGTAAAAAGTAATAATATCCGTACTGGGTACTACTAAGAAGAGGAAACTTTCTCACTTCTCTTTACTCATCTCATTTTATATTTCCTTTTTTCTATCTACAGTGCATTATATAATGTTTTATTTGTCCTTTACATGTTATGTTCCCATTGTATTTCAATGAGTAATCATTGCACAAATTTAAGCCCTTGGCTTTTTAAGACCCCACCCCTTAATGCTATATGTTTAGTTTTTAACTACAAGAGTGATTTTAAATTCTTACAGTAGCAGTCATATTAATTTTGTTTGTTCAATTTAGGCATCTAAAAGTTACTACTCAAGCTGCTACCCTGATTTTTCTTTACCTGTTTACTCTGTGTTTATTTCACGAAGGTGCTAGGCCATACCCTAATATGACCTTTGACACACTGCAGAAAGAGGTTTCCACCGGTTACAAGATGCCACGCCCTCGCCATTGTGGACAAGAATTGTAAGAAATCCTTCATTCACCTCCTTCTCAACGTATTATTTCATCTTATTCATCATAAACATTTTTGATATTGAATTCATTATGGGAATGATCTTACCTGGGTCTTACTAAATATGGCAATGACAATATTTCGAGTCATAAGATCAGTCCTGAAATTCACATCCAAAGTGATAAAGTTGATAGATGATATTCTAAAAAGTGGTGTTGTGGTCTAGTGTATCAGACTGTGGATCACATGATTTGCGGTTTGTGCCCTGCCGTGGCACTTATACTGTATCTTTGGGCAAGACATTAATCTATAGTAAATGTGTACCCTGCAGAAAGAAATTCGTTAAAATGCAAGAGCACCGTAGTAGCAGCCGTGCTAAAGTCGAGGTAAGAACAATGGAGAGCCAAGAGTGTTAGGTTGACAAACCCATACGATAACCACCTAGTATATATATTGAGAGAGTTTATAACTTTGTTTCAGTAAAAAAACTGAGAAATTATATATTTCGTAATATAAATTACACGATCGCCTCAGTAATACTGAGAATGTTATAAATCTGCATCTTCTTCTTATCACCCAATACCTTGGGGAGTCATAGCAGCTTGCGCAACAGGAATATCGTGCATCTCGGCGAAAAACTTGGCCAGACCAAGCATCCACCCATAATATATCTTATGCACTGGAGATTTGATGCATTCCCAAGTCTGGAAATAGCTTGCCCATTCCTGTCTTTGCGTGATAAGAAGAAGGTGCAGATTATACAATTTCTCAGTATATTACTGCGGCGATCGCGTGATTTAAATTAAGAATTACAAAAAATTTCATTTTTTACTGAGACAAAAAAGTAATTTCTCTCAGTATTATACACACTAAAAAAAAAAAGGTTCAAGTTTGCATCCTAAATGCAGCACTGGCAGGATCTTTTTGGGTGCAATCTTGCACCCTGCGCGAAAAAGGTGCAAAAATGCACCATTTTTGTTCTTGTTTGCACCCGGAATGCCCGTTTGCACCCTGAAAGGTACAACTTTTAAAAAATGAATATTAAAAACAAATCTTTCCAAAGCGGCTGTATGAGAGCATACTGACAAAATTGAGAGCTTAGGGCTAATATAATGGCTCAGTCTGAAGCATACACAAAATACAGCTATTGATATATAAATGAAAAAAGATGCATCTTATAGCCTTTATTTCAGAAATCCAAATTTTATATCTATAATCTATAATGTTTTATTTGTACGTTGCCTTTGTTCAACGGACAATGATAAACGATTTGAAATACTCATTAAAAAAGTTTATAGGCATGATAGGAGACATCTTGGAAAGCCCTAGTAGATTTGTTTCAAACATTTCAGTGATTTCCCATAATCAGTATGTATCACCTTTATACAAATATACTTAAGAACCTAGAATCAAAACATACACTGGCGTAGCTATTTTCATAAGGGGGCACAAGGGAGCCATGGCCTCCCCTGTTGATCGGCGAGCAAAAAAGAAAAAATTTGAATTAAAAAAACTAATAGTTAAACAAAGTCTAAAAAACTGTCATAGAGTTCACTTCCCATAACTTACCTTACCCCTACCCTGCGAAATGAAAGTAAAACGTAAATATGCCACTTCTCATAGAAGTTACCTCTAACACTGAATTTTAGTGTGCAGAAAATGCCATTTTTATGCACGAATTTTCAAAAATCTCCCTATCTTGGGTGGAGGATACCCCCCTTCCACACCCTCCCCCACTTGGTCGCTTTGCTCCCTCGCCTTGCCCCCTTCATGCCACTTCTCATATAAGTACTGTTACCCCTAACACTGAATTTTAGTGTGCAGAAATGTCATTTTTATTCATCCGCACCCTCCCACCCCGCTCGGTCGCTTCGCTCCCTTGCCTGCCCCCCCCCCCCCGTTGAAAATTTCTGGCTACGCCAGTGATAACATGTCTTTCAATTTTTACTCAAATACCATCAAAAATAATAAGCACCTCATGTCTTGTCATTTTGATAATTTCTTGTAGGTACACCATAATGAGCCGATGTTGGGAGAGAGAGAAGGCCAAAATCGTATCAGCCTCGATGAGATCCTAAAGACTTTGGAAAGAATTCTAGAAAAGACGCATGTGAGTTCTTCTTCAATCGTTTACCACCGTAACGTCACAAGACATTCGAGGGATTTATTCTATAAGTTCGCCTGTTAAATCATAATCAAAAACTGATCTACAAACTCTAAGAAATAATGCACAAGGCTTTCGCTATAAAATAAATGTTTAAAGCATAATAATCTTTGGTGTCATGGAAGAGCTTCTATGGAGAAGACATATTTTAACCTTAAATCGATTGTTAAATCATTCAATAAATTTCCTCGAATAGAAAATCTACATTTTACTTTTCAGTATAGTAATGAAATGTGGTCAGACAAAAAAAAAAGAATTTTGTTATTTCATCGTATTTCTTACCAGTGAAATAAGCAAATAATGATATCTGCTTTCTGATTACAGTTTTATTGTTTTTCACTCCTCACAGGATTACTTGTCTCTCAGCGACTTAGACAAGGATCTCTACGCGTCTCCCCTGGACGTTTGAATTCACTCAAACCATCTTTAACAGTCTCCTTCCACTGAAGATTAATCATTGTATATCTGATATTATCTCAACAACATGATGTGATAACAAATTTTGATAAACGTCGTCAAGCAATCCTGCCTTACTATTTCGTGTATACACTTCTTATCGAAGGACAGTGCACTAAACATTCGAAAAAAATGGAATTGCCGTTTCACCATGTTTAAAGTTACTCTTTGCCGCTCACAATATGTTTTTGAAAATAAAATATACATTTTCCTATAACTGCATCTACTCTACCTGACTCTTCGCAATTTGAACGTTGCAGTTCTCTTCTAATCTTGATAGTATTACTTACGTACCAGTGGATAAGGCTTCACAAGTTTTGAGAAAGACTTACAGTATCCAACAAAAGTGAGTTTACCCTTGAGGGTGTGCTTAACTTTTGTCGCCACAAATTTAAACAAAATCCTCCAGCTATTACATTATTGTTATGGAAGAGATAATTCCTACCAATACCCACGTCACAGAAATTCGTTCTTCTCTATCATAGTTGTAATACATTTATTTAAGAATTTACATTTGAAATTTAACATTTTGTAAAGGGTGTACCCACTTCTGTTGGAAACTGTATATAGAAGGGACTTTGTCCATCAGGAAATGATTTACTCTTTCCTACCCCTTTTTGTTTCTATTAGTTCCCGATATTTGAATCGCAAATAGCATGTTTCTTATTTCATATCATGCTAGTTTGTATGCTTCTGAGTTAAAGATGGTTTATAGCAATCCCATTTTAGAGTTATCCATGCAATCTAGGGAGTACTATTCTTTTTATCTTGGTGAAGCGGGAGCCTGTCATGACAGTCAAAGCTATGACTTTATGTCAATATGGTCATCACGGAGAATTATTTTGAAAGTGTGTATTGTTACCGACATGATATTGTTACCGACATGATATCATGATTTTCTGTTGAAGATTCATATACTGTCACACAGGGTGGCAAAAATGTTAAATTGTAGAGGCACTGAGTGTTGTAAGATTCCTCTGCTTACTTTATCCATAACAATTCATTAATTAGTGATATGTATATTAATATAAGTGACTATCAGAGCTGCAAAAGCGAGGGAGCGAAGCGACAGAGCTGGTCATTGCATTTTTAAAAGTGAAAATGAAGAATTTGGTGCACATTTTTGGTGAATTTGTGAAAATTTTCAGTCAAAAAAATGTACGTCTTCAAAATTTCGGGGGGGGGGGGGGGGGGAACTGCCCCCCCCCTCTACGTACCGCCATGTGTAATATACTGGTTGGAAAAGTTTATTAGTTGCACAGACTGTTTCGCCCGAAGGTTCATCAGCAACTGCGTAAACTCTACAAGATAATGTTAAATACAGTAAAAGGCAATATACTCTTGTGCAGTCCGAGGCAAGAATACAAATGAGACATAATACTCTTGTATGGGTGAATACAATAGGGATATATTAGGAAGCTTAATTGTATAGGGGAGGTTAAAGGTCATAGCTGTGAAGGGGGGGGGGAGGAGGGGTAACCATATTCAGATAGTAGGAACCTTTTACATGTGGAAATGTGTTCACTTCTAGAGTTCAGGATTTTGGATTTTGGGACTTTTGCCACAGGCATAGGTTGCAGCGATTTGTTCTCGGCGAGTAAGGATGGGCATGCCGGACGATTCTCCACGATATTGTGTAGGGGTCCCTCATCTTCAGAATTCCTACTCTCTGGATATGGTTACCCCCCCCCCCCCCTCCCCCCCCCCCATTGTAATATCTCACAAAAGAACGTTATTCTGCCAAGTCAGGCAATGCATAGTCAAAGGCATAGTCTGTTGTTTTCAGACCCATTGCATGTTTTAGCTTGTAATTTGCCATAATTTCGCATATCAGTGTTTTGGTTTAGCCTCAAAACTCTGGATAAAACTGCTATTTCATTCCCCCTTTTTTTTGTTACTACCGTGAATATAATGCTTTATTTTGATAAACTAGCAACTGGGGGCACCCATCTTGCGTTCAAGACGATAATGAACCTGATGAACTCAATTACTCAAAAATGCATTTTATAAGCTTCTCTTTTGTATAATCTGCCTATTGTGAAAAATATATTGTATGTATAACCCCCTTGCTACTATTTCTAATTTTTGCATTCCTTAATTCATTAAACTATAAATATGCATTAAAAAATTGTTTTACAAGAATATATAGGAGTGTAATTGCGACCAAGGCTATTATGTCGTTACATATCCTCGTCGATAGTATCGATATCGCGAGAATTCTAGTTGGTAAGATCTTCGTGAAACGGTTTAGGAAGATCCGGTGTGGGGGAGAATACGCAACAAATTGTTAGAAGAATTATTATGCAAGTGCGGTTGGTTGGTCATGACCTAGCTGGTCATGAGGGCGCTTTTTGCATTTTTAGAATATGAATATAAGGATCTGGTGCACAGTTTGGGTGAAATTTTGGAAAATAATTTTCAGTGAAAAAATGTAAGTCTTGAAAACAAGACTTACATTTTTTAAAATGTAAGACATTTTATTGATAAATACGTAATTTGATTTCCGCACTCTGTGAGGGTTTATGTATACTCTCTTTCTCCTTCCTCTCCCCCTTTTCTGTATGGGTGCATCTTGGTATTTGCGGGTGTGTGTGTGAGGGTGAATGCGTATGTGATGGTTTTTCGGAATGTGCCTATGTGTGGATTTATTGTCACAATGAATATAGTGAATATTTGTATTATTTTGTTATTTTGTAAAGGGGCACTAGTTTACAAGATTATAATCTTTTTATTGGGGGGGGGGGGCAGCTCCTAACCATATGCTGTTATGTTGACATTACCTGCCTTGTTTATAATGATTGTTTTGTATCTTGTAAATGTTTTTGTATGGTTGCATAAATCTAATTGAATTAATTTTTTTTTTTTTTTTTTTGGGGGGGGAACTTCCCTCTGCCCCTCCTTTCGGTGTACGGCCATCCTATTGATTGAGTTTACCTTACATCACTTTATATCTGTCTAAGCCTCTATTAATTTATCCCCTGTGAGAAGAAGAAATCAGAAAGAAAGTTTGATAATTTATGCAAAACAAATAATAGTTGTTGCATTAATTTTTATAATTGGAATTCCCTGTAAGCTTTATGATTATACTTTATGCTGCCCTCATTGAAATACACACGTATATTATGCGAGTCGCTTCACAGGTAGTACGCTCAAAGCCAGTGATAATGCAAAATTTGCATACTTCCGAGGAGTTGTTGGCCTAGCCGGTATAAAGGATCGGGATTTAATGATAATGAGTTGAAAAAGAAGTATTAGTCTCCCAGCCTCGTGGCGCGGGTTGTATACAGTATCGGTATATGCACTGATTGTGGTAAGTAAATAGAGTTGATATTAAATGCGTTATATGGAGTTAATCTATAATGATGATACTGACGATAATAATAATAATGTTTGTGATGACTGGCATGATTTCAGTCTTGTTGTGGTAATTTTTCATTCCAAAATTGCATGACACTAATTCTTACCAATTTGCAACTAGTAATCGTAACAACATCTTCTCAGGGTATGGCTGGAGCTTATTTTTATTTTTTACTGACTGTGCATATGTTTATGAACACACGTTTCTATATTATACTGGTGACTGGTTCTTCATTATTTTATACTTTGTGTCAGCTGTGTATTCTCTACTCCCCCCTCTCACTTTCATAGCATAGTCTAGTTTTTAAAATCTGGCTCTCATCCTTTTCTTTCTCTCCTTTCCTTTCTCTCCCTCTCCATGCTCTTCCTTGTATCTCTCTTTCTCTTCTTCCCTATCTTTATTTCTTCTTGTTCTCGCTTTTTCTTTCGCTACTCACCTCTCTTCTCCCATGCTTTTACAATCCTTCTGTTTGTCTTCCTTCTCCCTTCACTTGATCTTTCTTTGCATGTTATAGATATTATGTTAGCTGTTGTAATTATGGTCACCACAGATGTTTGTCTTCGTGCTGCTGAATGTGGGTTTTGTACTATAAAAATCCCATGTAATATTTCCATTCTTATTTCTGAGATGGACGAATAAATGAATTGAATTGAATTGAATTCATGAACCTATTTCGATTTACCACGCTTATGTAATAAAGGCTCATTCAGATATCCAACGGCCCCTCCCGCCAGCGGGTTTTGTTGTTGTTGTTTTTTTTTTTAGTTTTTTTTTGTGTTCATACCGTGGTACAAAATATGGGGCGATAACCTGCGTCAGATAATGAGACGCGTCAACTCCAAATAAAAGAGAGTTTTCCCCAAAGTTGTGCAAAACATTGCGAAGTCGTGAAGTTATATTTCTAAATTTAAACTTGATTGGACCACATCTGTTTGCCTCCAGGAGGCAAGAGGCAAAAAATATACCTCTTATTTACCTTGATGTGTTTTCCCCACCTTATATCCAATTCATTTGGGCACAAACACAAGCGCGGGGATTTCCGCTTTTTTATGTGAAAGCGCCTTTAGGGTTATCTCGTTTAGGATTTTTTTTTTCAAATACTGTAGGCTGGATTACCCCGGAAAGACATGAAAGGGCGGGGCGGCAGTGGTATTATAAAAGATTTCAGTCTTAATACGTGAATGAAAATTAATGAAAAAGATTGCCAAATTCCAAGGGAAAGCGTTAAAAGAGCCCCGTTTTTTTCTTTCATTCTTTTGAGCCCCTTGCTTTGTTATTATCAAAGGTGGTGGGGGTCACTTGCTGCTGTCATCATAGCACAAATCCTGTACTTGATCATTAACAGAAGCGCACTGTTCAGATCAACCATGATGCACATCTGGCGTACTTCCATACTCATAATACTCTTCAAATTTACCGGAGTTCTTATGGTTGTAAGTACTGTTATTTGCACTACAATATCACGATTTTTAAAGCAAGTCATTTTCAAAGATGATCAAAAATCAACCTTAAAGGGCAAATGAGCTTGTAATTGAAGGGCTACTACTATTTAACATGTATACATACGGTACATCCCTGATAGCAGACAGACGTCTTTAAGACGTCAAGAACTGGTCATAAACTGGTCCACACGTCATATTTCGTATACACGACTATTTTACGACAACCTTATATGACGTCTTTATATAACCAAATTTTCTCAAATTTTGTTTGAACATAAGATGACATATATTTTACGTCAAATATTTAACACTTTTTAACGTCTTTTTTAAAGACCAGAAAAAGACGTATTTTACATCAATTATTTCCCACTTTATAGCAGCTTTTTTTTTCCAAGACCATAGCATGAAGTGTTTACGTCAGTTTTACGTCGTGATACGATTGTAATAGTTGATCGTGATTCATGAATATTCATGAATGACCAGAAATGACTAAACCTCGTGAAAAAAGGAAGATAACATTAAAATTTTAACATTTTATTCAATGATTGCACTGCTGATTTAATGAACAATGTACTTCCATGTTGAACACCGTTCAGTTAATGTCATGGGCAGGATATTTCAGAATGCAGAAAGAAATTGTAATTTCTAACTGTTTTTTTCAAGTACTACACTAGTCCATATAGTAATGTCGATACAAAGCATCAGTAGTTAGATTTAGGATGTAGGATGTTAGAATATAGGGCTAGTATAGGACGATCTATAGGCGGGCTAGAACATTAACAAAGAGAAAACGTCATAATGTTGTATACATTAAACCAACTTTGAAGCTTTGACGTCTTTATGACGTGATGTTTACCAGTCGGTGAGCTTCCTTTGGGTCGTAAAGACGTCATAGAGACATTCTTTTCCGACCAATATGATGTAAAATTGACGTAAAAATATGACGTCTTATTTTACGTCGTGTGCTGGTGCAAAGTTTCGTCTTAAAGACGTATATATAATACGTAAATAAGACGTATGACACGACTTCAAAAAGACGTAAATATGATGTTATTCTTACCAGTCTCTGCTATCAGGGATACTTTTATCGTGAGAGAAAATCACGTTTTGTGATTAGCCTGTGTATGTATAGAATAAAATTTTCAACTGTTATTTTGTCTAGAATAAAAGAATTACTTATGAATGACTGTTGACAAGCTAGAACCGTATTTTTAAGTGTAGAACAAAATCATAAAGATGAATATAATAGTGATAATAAATGAAGAAGATGATGGTTAAATAATAACGTGTAATAATAACGATTATAACGATAATGATGATAACGATGATGAAAATAATGATAATAATAACAATAATGATAATAGTAATAAAAATAGTAATAATGATAATATGATAATGACAATGATCATACTAAATAAACGATACAAAATTATTTCACCTTTTTTAATATCAGTTCAAAGAATAAGCCTACCTTTAATGATTTTTTTCCCATCAAAATTTAATTACATCTTTGTTTCAAGTACGGTAAAGTATTTTGAAAGTACCATTGAATGATGATTACCCACCACCCCCCCCCCTCACACACACACACACACACACACACTTGAAACTTTTTTTTATCAGATTAACTGCTGTCAATCCATATGCTTAAATCTATTCAGTTCATTGAACTCGCTACGGGCCAGTCTGTGACTCTCAGTGTTGCTCCTGTGGTGGAGCGAGGAAGGGATACAGTGTTCACTTGTAGAGGGACTGGAGGTGCATCACCATATAACTTTCAATGGAACGATGTTTCAGAAAACACTCCTGTTCCTATATTCAATGATGGGCAACAGTCACCAGATCAGAAATATTCAGATTTTACATTCTCAGGAAATGGGGCTACATCCATCATGACTATTATGAACACTAGGATAGAAGACGAAGGACGGTACAGCTGTACTGAAGGATTTCAGAGCGATCAAGCAGAGTTTACAGTAGAAGGTGGGTTAAAAGAAAACAGCTTCAACTATCAATATTGGTAATCTATATTGATGAATTTATTTTTTGTCTTTACTCCACTATTCATTACTAATATACTCGAAGTTTCAGTTATATCTTGAGTATGTAATAGTACGTAATGTTGATCTGAGTCTGAAGCTGCTACATGGACTATACTGGAACAAGTTTGTCATTAAGACAGTCATGCAGAAAAGGAAATCCCCAAACATTACATTTCACCTGTGTTGCCTTCCAAAGTCCACAAAAGACCAGAATCGAAAAAATAGATTTTACATTACATATAATTAGGCTTTATTTTCTTGTTTAAAAAAATCTCATTATGAAACGAGATGAAAACATCTTATGTCATTAAAAGTACAGTCTATGAATTTCTTGAATATGACCTCTCCCAGTGTAACTCACATATGAATAAAATACATTTGCTATTGTTCATATTTCCTGCCTCGCAGAGTGCCACGCATCTAGGCCATTATCGACTGAGTTTTATCTATAAGTTCGCTATAAGTTCAGTGCAATTGACAAGATTCCAGAGATGCTACAAACACTAGCTTGCTCATTAAAATGCAGCGAAAACACCGAAATACCGTTAGAATAAATGAAATGTTATAACAAGAGTTAAATGGAGTAATCTAGAAAGTTCCCTTTTTACGTGGCATGTAGGATAGAATATTGCTTTGCATGAATTACAAGGTATACAGATTGCTGTTATTCTTTGAGTAAGTAATATTTACTATGGCAAGAATCATCTTTCGTCTTCCAGAAATTTCCAAGAAATAAATGATTTAAGAAACCTTAAGATAAACAGCTGCGAGAAAATTCTAGGATTTCCTAACACCTGGACTAACAACGAATTATCTGTACATGCATGAATAGGCCTTCTCATTATGTGCACAATCGGACACATTAAATAAATTCCGTCAATCTACACAATTGAGGCCTATTTCCACACAAAAAAGAGATATTATTGAGATCCTACATCCTACAGTGGATAATTTCACAGAAATCTACTTTGCTAAACCATATTTCAATTCAATTCAGTTATGCACTGTCAACGAACGAAAACATCTCATGTCTTCTTCCATGCTGGTCTTTCCCAATCAGACTTAATTCAGTTGAAAGGAATGATTTTAAATTTCATTTTGACTCCGTGCTTTTACAAATAGCTATAAATATGCTTTATTAATTTGCAATTTGCAGTCCAAGCCACATTGTTACTGTCAGTAGCAAATCGACTAGTGAACGGCAATATGTACAATGCAACGTGTGATGCTGAAAATGGTAGGCCTGAGGTGACCATTACATGGATGTTAGGTGATAGTGGATCACCTTGTGATAACCCAGTAGAAACAACCCTTCCAGCTGATACGGATCTGTTTAGTAAGAGAAGTGTGTGTACATTTCAAGCAACCACTGAAAACAATGGAGAGACATTAACATGTATCACCAATGGTCATCAACTAACTCATCTGAATGGAGAAAATACCACTACTCTAAACATTGAGAGTAAGTTGACTGACTTTTCATGTTTCATGACTACACAATCTTAAATATTTCAAATGGCAGACTATCTGCTGATCAGAAGGTTTCACGTTCACCTACCCACTTCTCTTTTCCTTCTGATACAAGCATATTCATCATTCAGCATTATCTATAAGGTATGTCCATGGAATAAGCACTCGTTCTAAACATATTCAATATAGGATGAAGGTAAATTGAATTGAACATAATTATAAGGAAGTTGAAAGGGATGTAAAGTGAATGAAACATTGTATCCTAACAGGAAGCATTATTTTCGGTAACTTCAGTAGAACTTGTATGATGCAAAATAATGCTTATTATTCTCAACCTTGTATATGCCAAAATTTGTTTTGTACTTAATGAATAAAATATTCTAAAAGATAAAAAAAAAAGAAGAGAAGACAATTCTCGATATAAATATGCGTACTGATGAGGAGACCAATAAAAAAGGTTCATTTTTTTTCTGTTAATTTCTCTGCATAATTCAATCCAGGTGCCCCTGCCAGTACTGGTATCGTGAGAGTAGATTTCCAATCCCAGGATCCAAAACTTACTGTGTCCTGTGTTTTTCCTGCTAATGACCAAACCAATCCAGAGATGATGAATTTTTACATAACCTCCAATAGCACGTTGATACACCAGTCGGACGCAGAAGTTGACTTTGTAGTTGTTGCAGAACCAGACTATGCCACGGACTTTGTTTGTGTGGCAGGGAATTATCTTGGAAATACTACAAGTCCAGTGGCAAGATATGAACCAACCAGTAAGTTGCTTTACTTTTTGTGGGATGAGAGTTCGTTTTTTGTTGTTGTTGTTGGTTGCTTTTTTAAAATGCCCTTGGGTTAATTTTTGCGAAAGTACTAGCCTGGGGGTGTATTCTCTTTTTTTTCACGTGGAATATTGATCGTGGTTTATTATCAGTGATTTATCATTGCATTAAAAGATATTCATTTTCGAACATGATTTGGGTGTACACTGAACATAACGATGTGCATGTATGTATTACGGGGTATATAATAGGAGTAAAAAATCTCGCATTTACTATACTAAATACTGACATCTCCAAACATTCAATGCGGAGAAATAATTTTAGGGTAATTACCCAAATAGCATCCGAAGGATAACTTCCCTCTTACGACTCCTATACAACCTGGTTTACTATATGAACTGATCAGCTATTGCTTAAAAGTTTAAACAACTGTTCAAAGTTTTAAACACCATTGTTCAATTTTTAATGTTTATTGTTCAAAAAATTGAACATTGTTGTTTAACCTTTTAAACACAATGCCTGATCAGTTCATATAGTAAACCAGGTTGTATAAAATTTATACAAGTTGTTTAATTTTCATTTTTTTACTGTGTATATTAGGACAGTAATTATTCCCTGAAAAGTCTTAATGCTCCCTGTCAGTTGTCCCCCACCCCCTCCTCCGACGACTAAATACCCTAGGCCGAGGGATAAATGTTCCAGGGAGGTAATTGTTAACATGGTCTGATGGTTAAAGGGAAGTCCGGGGGGAGGGGGAGAATTAAAAAATGCTCCTGACATGGGGCCCATTGCATAAAACTTACTTTAATAGCACCAACTTTGCTTTTATAGTAACTCTTCATGGAATACTGGATTTTGATTGACTGCTGAGCAACATGCCATCATGCTCAACAACCAATCAAAATCTAGTATTCCATGAAGATTTACTATAATAGCAAAGTTACTATCATAGTAAGTTTTATGCAACGGGGACATGGAAAATTGTATTTTTACATATTGCATGTGTCACAAAAAAGGCTATAATTCTCTAATGAGCGTTTAAATGTCCCCTCTGTATTTTTTCGCTCTCTTCCCACTCCATGAGCAGACAGATCCACCCTTCCGCCAGAGACGGGTATGTTGATCATTTCTCTTATCATTACTGTCGTAAAACAATTTCTTTTTGTCCACACAATTACAAATTTACATTAACCACATTAAATTCTATACTAAATTAGGTGAGTCCCAAATATAAACAGCTGTTATCAAGCAATTTAGCTATTCCTTATTCTCTGGATTTTATATGAGTTATGATTTGAGTTAAATTTTGTTATAGAAGTGAATTAAATGTGTTTTAGATACTCTCTTTTATAATTTTCGTGTCATATCTCTATGTTCATTTTTTTGTCTCTCTCTCTCTCTCTTACTACAAGTTCACCTTTCCAAATAATGTACCTCATCGTTGTCTTACTAATCATACCTCATGCATATTATTTCTTTGCCAATGGCGAGCATGCTTTTCCTTTGATTTTTCATCCACACATGAAACCTTTAATATCTACGTTATAAACAAAACCGGAACCAATTACGACAGAAGGAACTACCTCGGAACCAAGGAGTGAAGGTATTCTTGTTTTTTGTAGAATAACTTATAACTCGAGAATGCTATTCTGAAAATTTGAATTAATTTCAAGTTTAATTTCCTCGTTTTCTTCAGTGTATATTGTAGCTTCATTTCAATGTTTCGAGTTGATCGATACAAATTTTCATGCCCAGTTATTACCACATACAGGTAATGGCAACTATACAAAAGATGTAACCACAGGAGAGAAGTGAAAGTCACGTGTATAGCAAACAAAAAGTGTGTTTGTGGAAATAAACGCAGATGTATCGCTTAGAAGTCATATTTTCGACAGAGGCGTCGATCCTGCGGGGGGGGGGGGGGGGTGCAGGGGGGGGGGGGGGCAGTTGCCCCCAAAGAAAATTTCGGGGGGGGGGCAAAGATATCATTTTGCCCCCCCAATAATTTCCCAACCAAAAAAAAAAAAAAAAAAAAGGAAAAAGAAAAAAAGAAAGAGAAAATAAAGAAAAAGGAAGGGAGGAAGTGAAATGAAAGCGTAAAACAAGAAAAAGAAAGAAAATGGGACACTGGGAAGCGCTTGCTCGCTTCGCTCGCTCTCATTTATTGTATCTTAACCTTTGCCGATGATAATTACTATTCTTATGAAAGGAAATCGGTTTGCGTCTTGTGTTTCAATCTAATGTTATAATATTCTTCTTCTCATAGAAAGTAATATAAACAAACATGATATCACTCCTAGAAATCGAGCGGCCAGTTGACCTAAAAATAGATAAAATTTCAGGAGATAACGGCCTGGATAAAAAAAAAACCCCGCAAAACAAAAATATATTTTTCATTAACTCGCTTGCTATTCTCGCTGGTAAGAGCTAGATACAAGATGATTTCGGGCAGCAAGTAGCTTATTATAGCAGCGAGATTCCAAAGTATCATTATATTTGGGCAGCAAGGTGGTTGACAAAGATTTTGGGACGAATCCATATAATTTTGCCGGGATCGGTCGTTGACTTTGCTCGCTATAGTAGAAACAGAATGGATTCGGACTGCAAGCGAGGTAGCTAAAACAGTGTCATATTTGGCTGATCAGATGTATTATATAGATATCATACAGGCATGACAGGTTTATAGTGAGTTCTGATGACAATGATACTAATAATATTCCGTTCTTGTATAGCACATATCACATTTTTATCACATTTTTATGATGACAAAATAACACTTATATCATATGGAAAAGGGTATATTTTTCCTCGCTCGCTGCGCTCGTTCGTTTCATATCAATGGTTTTGAAAAGCAAACGAATTCGGTAAGATGAGACCGAATAGATAATTTAGATGATTCATTGGCTCACAGCGTAATTTGCCAAAGAGTTTACTACATCTACCATGAAAAACAGTGTGTGCTTCCTCGCTCGCTTCGCCTGTTCGTAATACTAAAAAACAGAGTGGTTTGGGGGCAGCAACAATGGACCAGCGATGTGACAAAATAGAGTTCATATTTGGCAGCGAGGTAACCATGTACACATATATCAGCTATCATTTATGCCTATATGATAACTAAACCCTTATCTCATAACAAGAAATTTGTTATTTTTTTGCTCGCTCGCTTCGCTCGCTCGCAAAATTATAAAAAAAGCAGGATGGTTCACATAGCAAGTTGCTTAATTTCCCCAATTTGAAAATGTTTCACGTTGATATAGGCCTATGTTTTATATATATATACATACATACATATATGTGAGGGTGTGTGTGTGTGTGTGTGTGTGTACAAATAGTAGCCGTGGGTTCATCTCCGCTTGGTCGTCTTGCCCCCCCCCCATCCGAAAAATGGATCGACGCCTCTGTATTTCGAAGGGCAATCCTTTTCAAATTTTAAATAGGCTTATGAATTATTTTCAAACTTGCAAACAAATCTTTCTTTTCTACAAATACATTAGTTTTGATATACGAGGTTTAAAATGATACTAAACATAACCATCTCTCAGTATCATGAATATGCTTGTCCTAATGTTTGATTTTTAAAATCCTTATAATTGTTTGTTGTATCATCTTCTTATGACACCTTAACCATTCACATTTATGATGTATATGTTCTAACAAAACCAGAATCAATTATAACAGCAACTACTTCGGAACCAAGCAGTGAAGGTATTCCTTTTTCAAGATATTTGAATATTTTAACTCAAGAATATTTTTCTGAAAATGTGAATAATAACAATTTGAAATTTCCTGTTTACTTCAGCGTGGAATGGCTGCATTTCAGTTTTTCGAGTTGTTAAATAACAGTTTTCACCAAGTCTGATTATGAATACTCAGTCATTACCATATGGGACAAAAGATATATTTGTATCACAGGAGGGACGGGAGAAAGTTACATGCACTGCAGACAAAACTTTGTTTTTGGAAGTAGCATGACAGTCATATTGCGAAGAGCAGTCCTTTAGAAATAATGAAAAGGCTTACGAATAATTTTTCAAATTAACAAGAATTCTATATTTCTATTAATGCATTAGTTTCTATAGGAGTGGCATTGTATGGTTTAATCTAAATTTCAATTTTGTTTTCTTCTTAATCTTATTTCACAATTCCTTTTCAAATAAACAACATGGGAGTTCTCAGCCAGATATCACTTTGCCTTATGATTTAGTCTTCTTTGTACTAACATGCCGGGGATACAGAAGGCTCTTCGTATTTTAAATACAGGTCAAAAACATTGTGCGTAAAGTTCATAAACAAACTATGCACGCAACAGGCAAGCCATATTTTTCGCAAAAGCTTCCTGAATCGGTCGGTTAAGCACGAATAGGTGGTGCTTCATTAACAATAATGACGTTGAAAGAGAATCAGACATATGTAAATAGTGACTCGGTATACGTTTTGTATATTCTGTAAAAGTCCAAAGTGCATGTTTTCATGGCATGGTTATAAATTGAATATCAAATTCTTCGTCATTACGACACA
>CM057162.1:5547253-5567186 GCA_029962745.1 Echinometra lucunter
GTAAGATAAATAAAGCGTTACGTCACTATGCTAGGGAGCGTGATGCTATGTTGATGAAAACCACTGACGATCAAAAATATAAATGAAAGGCTTATGGTTATTCTTTCCTTGACGCATAAGTTTTTACGTAAATTGTCTCGCTCAAAGCAACTGTTACTGTTCTCAACTGACTATTATTATTCTTATTGTTTTCATTATCTTGGTTATTCTTTACACTCTATTATGGTACATCAGCCTTCAAAAGGGTGGAGAAGTGACTACATTTTCAGAAATGGTATAACACTTTGATGAAGTTGGATTCAAAACAATAAAGGTTGGAATCCAGTATGTATAGTGTTGAATCCAGCATGTTCAAAGTGTTAATCTACCATTTTGAAGATGTCACTCTCCCATCCTTTAAATGGTGATTCAACATTTTAGTTTTTAAACAAGCACGGGATATATTTTTGCCATCTGCAAATGAATGCAGAGCAGGTAAACATTTCCTTTTGGAAAGGACATGATTGAATTGGATACAAGCTTTATTTCCGTAACTGCATCATATTCAAGGATTGTTAACCTCAGTTTCCTGGCTAAAAAATTAAGGAAATGATTGTCTGTAGAAAAGATATATTTTCCCCAGAAAAGCACGAACCTATGATTTTGATTATGATATGTCTATACTTCACCATGTTCACGGTCAGTGATTGGACAAGTGTGCAATTGTTTTCATAGAGATATTTTCAATTTCTTCATCAAGGAGCAAGCAGTATTTTTTCTTCCAACAGCATTCTGTGTAAGGGGGGGGGGGGAGTGTAAGGGAGGATACAGTAAATTTAAGAAGAAAAATCAGAAGAAATGTGAAAATACTTTTACCACTATTTGAGTACTCAGAACAGTTGATCAAAATAACAACCAAATCTTAACCAAATATGGGGTATGCTCTCTATTAAGCCTTTTGTGTATGTACTGCCCGAAAATGGGTTTCTTTCTTAATGCAATTTCCAGATTACTGATGAAATGAAACTAATCAAGTCCGTGGTAAATTTTACAAACTACTGGTGCATCATACACCAATCAGGGCCTACGGCTACGATTTATGGTGGGTTCGGTGAAAATGGATAAATCAGGCCATCCCAGACCATAAGCAACTGAAAATCCATGAATATTTATATTTTTCTTTACCAAATTTATGATAAATTGTATCCAATTATTGATTAAGTACATTCGATTTACATTTGCATGATTTGCCCAATGCTTATTATCCAGTTGTTAGACAAAATCGCCTATTGTTGGACGAAATTCTCTAACTTCACCACGGGTAATCAGGATAGATCGAAGGGCTGTTAAAGACCGCTAGCTAAAACCTTTCATTACGCCCCGTAACGTTATCTTTAATTTCATTATGTAATTTCATGATGTTTAAACGAAATACTTCTTAAATCATAAAAGCAAGAACAACATCATGACTGAACAACATCAGTTACGATGAAAGCACAAATAGTATGATGATAATAATAATGATAATCACTGATACCCACGAAACATATGATTATCATAAAAATAATCCAAACCAATTTTTATTTCAAAGATGATCTTTGGAGTCATCGATTATGTACATAAAAAGAAATGACGGGTGTTCCGTCAGCTTTGCATACTTAATAATCCTCTGTCGCATTCTCCTTTTAAATTGCTTAATATTATCATCAATTACTAAAGATCAAATGCAAGTCATTCAAACATTATTTATACACCCTGAACCGGGAACATAATTTCCTGTTCAGGGTGCAAAATTTAAAAACAACTGCTTTTGTTTTTAATCAACCTCGATTAAAAACAAAAGCAGTTGTTTGTCTAGTTGGACCAAGAATTTATTTTTAGAGAATAAATAATGTAATGATAATGTGTAAGTTTAGATGTTCTATTTACGTTATGGCGCATATGAAAGAGATTTCCTCTGAGCAAATACACATTTTTTGCACCAGCAGATGACACGAACCCAGTCATAGTCCATGCACGAATAGAGGCGCGGGGCTTGGGACTTTTTTTTAAAGAAAGGATGGTCGTCAAACAATGATTTTTTTTATCCAAACTAATGAGCTGATTTAGAAGAAAAAGTCGTATTTTAACAATTACCTCTACAAGGGACATAACTGACGACAAGCACCCTGTTGACAAAATCAGAAAAAATATACGGGAATAGAAGGGTTCATAACATAAGCAATAACACGACAGAGCTTAATATTGTAATACACAATGTGTGATACTCATTTTTATTATCATTGTTATAGGTAGTATCATCTATGAGTTTATATGTGGGGGTACACTACTCACCCATCTACAGACGACAGGGGTACAATCTCAACCTACATACAGCAATCTTAAACCAAACAGGGTTCGTATTGATGAAGGCAGTCTACTCAACTTTGCTTGGCAAATAGCGAAAGGAATGCAGTTCCTTGCCTCGAAGAAGGTATATGCTCGGTGTTTTAAAAAAACCCATTTGACACCTTTATTTCTTTAATAACTCAAAAAGCATAACTTGCATAAGCCAGATTTTTTTTCACATTGTAAAGTTGAAGGATGTCAAATTTATTTGGACTAGGTTTATTAATTTTTCTTCATTGATATTCATGAAATAATGCTCTGAATATTTAATTAGATTTCCACTTTTTGAAAATTGACTCCACAAACTGTGTTTATGTGTGAGCAATGAATTCAGAGCCTGACAATTGCAATTGTGCGTTGCAGCTGAAGTTCCACTGTGCACTCTTCCAACCCGGAGTCATGAATCATCAATGACTCTGGAGAGTAAAGGTTTGGCAGTAATTACTGGTGCAATGGGCCGTATCGATAAATGTAGCATTTGCTTAGAAGCTAAGCTACCTAGTAATAGCTATTATGCCAAAGTAAAACCCTGAAAGCGAATACTTGCGCCGGACCTTTTTCTTGGCCAGAGATCTGTACCGGGTGTCCCAAAAAGCGGAAAGGCGGATTTTCATTTTTTTTTTCAGCATAGGGGACATATAATGCCTTTAAAAATTATATGATCTTTTTATATATAATTTTTAAAGCATCTACTGTCTGAGAGAAAAATACCAAGATAATCTATGTCCGTTTCCTAAAACTGCCTTTTTAACACATGTTTTATGGTATGTTTCTTTTGTTTAAATGCATCATTTACGTCATTAGGCTTTCTCCAACCATTGTAACATGTGACATAAATACTGACATGACTGATAAAGGCCATTCTTGACACTCTACTCTAATCGGTCGCAAAAATCTAAATAAAAGGGCGTAGAATCAAACTTACTTAACCAATTTCAGTGATCTCAACCAATGCTCCCAATGATGTAAAAATACTTTTCGAAAGCAAAGTACTTATAGGCTGCCGTTGAAGCTTTTTAGAGACACCTGATTTAGCTCAAGCACAGAACTCCGGTTCAAAAATTCTTCTGAATGAGCATCTCAATGGGCTCTTAGTAAAACGTTATCAATCAAATATTTCTATAGGGCCCAGTATTGCCAAGTAAGCGGTATGTTGTTTGACAGGTGGTATATTGTTAGAAAGTTTTCAACAGGTTGTGCACTCCAACATCAGATCAAGATACCTTCTGGAAAATAGTAGAATGGAGATTTTTGCTCCGATGTGTTAGCCTTGTCCACAGCTTAACTCCTCGCTCACTTTCCAAATTTGATGCAGAAAACGATTTGATCTACTGCTTTTCAATGTAACCAAACTAGTTTTAATATTCAATTTTATAACAAACCTTTGAGACTGAAGATGAATACATGCATCGGCTTACTAATGGTCTTAAATAGGAAGTGAGGGCAATTTGAAATTTGAAAATAAAGACTGGTAATTTACATCATGTTTTTGCAAGAAAAAGCGTAAGCTACCTGCAGAGGAGCTTGCAAAAAAGCAAGCAAATGCTTGTTGAAGAAAGAATATGCCTCCTTTTCATACAGGCATTTCCTTATCTGGCAGGCCTTTGTGTACAAGAACAAAACCTTTCCTTTTGATTTTCAGGAAATTTTGAATAGGAATGTTTGCTCATGCTGCAGAAGAAACAAGCTTCTGCTTCTGTTTGCCAGCAATGACTTATTTGGCTATCTGAAGATACAAGCAGAAGGTTAGAAAAAAGCGTTTGCTAGTTTTATCGATACGGCCCAATGCACTAAAGCTGTGGTCGCAAAGCCCAAAATCAGCCTGCTCGCCTGTGTAGCGGCAGATAATAATAATAATAATAATGATAATAATAATAATTATAATAATAATAATATGCAACATTTATATAGCGCTTAATACAAATGTTTCTAAGCGCTGCATATCATTACCCCGGCTTTAGCACGGCTACCCTGATCAGATTTGGTTCCAGCGGCGGATTTTTGTACCTGGTACAAATTCTGCGTGCAGATATCGTTCCAGTGCAATCAATTAATTGATCATTCAATAAGAAATTTAATAAAATCTAAGGAAATTTCCGAATTTTGATGTTCGCCAATTCCGAAGACTCCATCTTGCGTGACGTCACACCATCCAGATACGATACTGGCCGAGCCAAACAGTACAATACCCGCCAGTTGGCTCGGTACAAAATGTGCCGGCAGATTTTGTTACTGAACACAATCAGCCGGCAGATTTTGTCACCAAGAACCAAATCTGCCGCTACACCGGCACTGCTGTTATTTAGAGCATCGCTCGGTCGAAACCTAGTCCAAATAAATTTTACATCCTGGAAAGTTAAAACCGCGGTCTTTTACCATTTTTTTTTGTTTTGTTTTTTTTTTGTTGATAATGATCAAATGATCAAAAGTGCAAAATGATTTTTTAAACACCAAGTATGATTGGCCAGCAGAGGCGAATACTTACACGTTACAGGAACCTTTAATCATTACCATTATCGTGATTATAGGCCCTAAAACTTTCAAAATTTGAAAAAAAAAATTGTGAGTAGAATAATGCATTTCATATATCTTGAATCCAGGGCCGAGCACAAGCTACCACACATTTTGCTAATCAGTTTAACCAGGGTGAGGAGGAGGAAAACGACGACGATGAGGAAGAGGAGGTGGAGGTTGAAAAATTTAAAAAGCTGTAATTAAGTTGCCACTGCAAACAACCAAAACAAGAAAAACACCGGTAGCAGCAATGCAAAGCTAGTTCCGTATAATTTTGTAGTACACACTAAGAAAAAAAGGTGCAATTTTGCACCTTTCAAATGCAACACTGGGAGCTCCTTTTAGGGTGCAACTTTGCACCTTTACGAACGTTTTGCACCTTTAAAGGTGCAGTTAGCTACATTTTGCACCCTAAAGGGTGCAGAGTTGCACCCTTTTAGAGAAGGTGCAAATTTGCACCTTTTTCTACGCAAAAAATCTGCACCCTAAAAGGTGCAAACGGACATTTTCGGGTGCAATGAAGAACAAAAAGGTGCATTTTTGCACCTTTTTCGTATAGGGTGCCAGATTATTGCACCCCAAAAGGTGCTGCCAGTGTTGCATTTAGGGTTCAAACTTGCACCTTTTTTTCTTAGTGTGTATGATGAAAGATGTGAAAGCGATTGATTTAGGAAAGCAGGAGCATGGGAAGAGGAGGGGATAAAAGGAAGAGAGGAAAAGGAAGGAAAATCGTAAAAGAGCCAGGTGTAGGATGTGAAGAGAAAAAAGAGAAACTTACAGTGAGAGCAATATTCAATTTGTTATATATATTTTTATTATATCAAAATTGTAACTAGATCATCCATGGAACCCTTTGTGCTCATAACGTCTTACTAGATGAGAGAAAGAAATGCAAGTTATCGGATTACGGACTAGCTTCATCACTCTTCAGCAAAAGAGGTGTAAGTATTTAAGATTTACTAGTTTAATCATTGGTTGAACTGCGCTACGCTACGCACATATCCAAGTAATTCTTACATTTGTGATTCTTATTCTTTTGATTTTGTTTTTGTGATTCCTTGCCCGTTGTCATGTGCATTGCTATGTTATAATTTAACTTTAATTTATGTATTGTATGTTGTGAGCCGGGCAGGGGGGGGGGGGGGAGTACTAAGTCTGTTTTAAAGAACATATTTTGGCATCCTACTGGCTCTCAACAGAGATTATTATGTTGAAAGTAATTTGTAAATATCAGTTCATGATATGTTTTTGTTTTGTGAATGCAATTGCGAGACCGTAAAATGATTTTATGCCTTTTTAATTGTGCATGACAAGAAATGAATTCAATTCAATTCAATTACTGTTTGGTTAGGGTGTTTGAAAACTCTACAATGACAAATTGATGACAAAACAAAACACTTCAACATCTTTTTATTTTTGCTACTCTGAAAACAATTCCTTCAAGGCCTGCTTAGAATGAAAAGAATCTGATTATACCGACCCAATGCAGAGCAGAGATTCGAGAGTGAATAATTGCATGTTATGGTCAAAAAGATGAAAAACAACAGAGTCTTATGGATTGAAAAATCTGGAAAAGTAAGTCACATCATGCCACAGATACACGATAGTACTAGATCAACATGTCAACCACCCTAGGTAAACCTCACGCTGGATGGTTTCATCCTAATATGGAATAAATTGAAAACTGAAAGTTTAGCTGTTTGTTGGGGTGTCGTAGATGAGTGGTTTAAAAACAGGGGGCGGTGCAGGGAGCAGTGGCAGTCGCCCTATCATTTTTCAAGTGATTGAAGGAAGAAAAGAAAAAGAAGAAGAGGGAGAAGAAGAAGAAGAAGAAGAAGAAGAAGAAGGAGGAGGAGAAGAAGAAGAAGAAGAATACAGAATACGGGGCAGGGAGGGCAGGATCATGCAACTATATACTACTACTACTACTACTACTAATAATAATAATAACAATAATAATAATTGTGAAGACTTATAGAGCGCACACACCGTCAAAGGACACTCATATAATAGCTTTATTTGTTCATTCGCTCAAACACGTCTTGTGACGTTACCATTAACGCATCTCTCTTACCCCTTTCAAAATTTCCTGGAGCCGCCCCTGTTTAGATGCAAAGGTCGTGGGTTCTAACCCCGGCGCAGTCCTTAGGCAAGACATCTACATTTTCTACTCTCCACCCAGGTGTTAAGTGGGTACCCGGTAGGACGTAAAAGTGATTTGTTTGGCATTGTGAGAGTCTGCAAAAGGCGCTTGACTGGAATGCTCCCCATTGACGTGTGAAGAAGGTGCGTACATTGGGTGCGGGCAGTCGTGAAACCGCTGACCCTATAGATATCAGAAATATTAGGCGCGATAGAAATCCATAATATCATGTTTATATTATTTCAGATGATTACGTAATACATGTACATGAAGAGGGAAGTCTGTTGCCATTTTATATTTTCATGTTTCAATTTCAGATTCTTTTTTTTTCTTTTCATTGATTACCTTTGTAAAGAAACCAACAAGATGGAGTTCTCCTGAAACCATGGTAACAAGTGTCCAATCAACGGAAGGAGATGTTTGGTCGTTCGGCATAGTATTGTGGGAAATCGTGACACTAGGTAAGAAAAATGCTTACTAATACATGGATTCAATAGGGGGTCAGACATTCCTTCACACCAATCATTCATTACAATATGAAAACAAAAAACTTATCATAATTATTTCATAGCAAGGTGATACGTATTATATGATGAATATCAATGATCTCCACGGCATACTGCAAAATCTTCTTTTCATATTTGCAACTTGCTTTGAAATCTACTTGTACTCAAATAAAAGAAGGGGATAACCTCTGTTTAAAAAAATTATATAGAATGGTATTCAGCCTTTACAATATTCCGAAGCTTTTGCAAATATATTGATGATGCAAAAACATAGATATAAGGAATAATTTTCGAAATGCAGATTTAACAGATAATCATCGAAATTTTTCTCCTATCATTTCTCAAGGTGCTAGACCGTATCCTAACATGACCTTTGACGTCGTACAGAAGGAGGTCACTGATGGTTATAAGATGCCACGCCCTCGCCATTGTGGGCAAGAAGTGTAAGGAATGAAGACAAAATAGACTTTTTGGCGGGCGTTATAGGTTGCTAAATGATACTAATTCTATCATGTCTATAAAGATACATGGTTCTTCTTTAAGAATAAGAGAGATGTCTAGAATATCGGGTGTCCGGGAAAATGAGGGCATGGTGGGTGTGCGTGGAAGCGCCGATGGGGGTTTAAAGTCTCATTCACATACAGTGTACATCGATCATGTTGCGCCTTTTGCTGCGTTGCATCATGTTTTATCATGATTTTATTTTATTTTATTTGTTAATTGTTCTTAGGAGGTTTCCCGTGCTAAAGAGATTATCAATACTTAATAATTATTCATTGAAATAGTAATACTCAACAGACATAGTTTGTTGTTTTGTAACTTTACTACCCATAATTACTTCCATTCTGAAAACGCCTTTTTTTTTGGGGGGGGGGGGTGTTTCCTGTTCTTGTTTTGTTTTGTTTTGTTTTTAATAGATACTCAATTAAGGATGATTCTCAGAGAATGGTTTATATCATAGTTATGTAGTTACATTTGGAATTGACATTTCGGGACAATGTGAATTATCTTGCAGGTACACAGTCATGAGTCTTTGTTGGGAGAAAGAAACCAAGAAACGGAGCAGCTTTGATCAGATCCTGAAGAATCTGGAAAGGATTCTAGAAAAGACTCATGTAAGTCTACAATCCATTTCTCTGCTACTATAGATATGTTTCTTCGTGCCATACGATCGATGGTGCCTTGTTAGTAGTAATGATAATGATGATGATAATAATGATAATGATGATAATAATGATAATAATAATAGTAATAATAATTATGATAATAATAATAAGTTTTGTTTACCCAGGGTAGCCTCCTTATTACGTTGTACTATGTACTGTTTTTCTAGGGAGCCCTGTAAGCTTATTGATTATTGCCCCGGTTTTAGGTTTCAATTTGTATTCTTACAAGAACTGAATGTGTTCCCAAATCCCTATTTCATGTTGCCACTTTTCATGAAAGGAATAAAAAGGCTGCATTCGTGTTAATGATATAGTAAGTTTGTTAACTTTCTTCAAGACAAAAACCCTTTCGACATGTTTAAACTTGCTTTTCTACCGTAAAACACATCAGACAGATTTTGAAATTTGGAATGCTTTTAATTTGCGTTTGGATGTTTTTTTCACAGAATTACTTGTCTCTGAGTGATTTGATTATTTTTTTTTCACAAAATTACTTGTCTCTGAGTGATTTGATGTGATTATTTTTTTGCACAGAATTACTTGTCTCTGAGTGATTTGATTTGATTTATTTTTTTCACAGAATTACTTGTCTATGAGTGATTTGATGTGATTATTTATTTCACAAAATTATTTGTCTCTGAATGATTTGATTTGATTACTTTTTTGCACAGAATTACTTGTCTCTGAGTGATTTCATTTGATTATTTATTTCACAAAATTATTTGTCTCTGAATGATTTGATTTGATTAATTTTTTGCACAGAATTACTTGTCTCTGAGTGATTTGATTTGATTATTTTTTTGCACAGAGTTACTTGTCTCTGAGTGATTTGATTTGATTATTTTTTCACAGAATTACTTGTCTCTGAGTGACTGGATTTGATTATTTTTCTCACAGAATTACTTGTCTCTCAATGACTTGGACGAAGGTTTATACGCATCTACACTGGACATGTGATAATGCTCAGAAGGTCCGTTTCTTCGAGTTTGAATGAATAGCAAGTGAGAGATCGAATGCCATCTCTATAGCAAATCTTCGGTACCTGCACATTCAAAAGTGATAGTCAATCTACATCGACCTTTTTTTTTTTTCAAATGTTGGTATGGGCAAGGTAGCGTCTTCAGCCCATCACTTTACTTTAGTGATATTATACATTTAGATACTTTGTTTTTTATTACAGTAGCCTTAAAGTGATTACACAGCGGTAAAAAAGTGATATATGAACGAGAATAGAATTCTAAGAAAAATTACATTGAAAATGTGATGATTTTCAATCGAAATCAATGCATTTTGGCTAATTTTCTCATAAAAAGGTCAAGAGCTGACCAAAATATTTGAGTATGAGGTATGACGTAAAAGTGGGTACCCAGCTTCGCGCATTGCAGTTGTGCTGCGCACTAGACTGTACAAAATGATTATACCTGATATACCTTGCGCGCATTTTGCTAGAAGTGCGCGATAAGGTACCCACTTTGACGTCATTTTGACGTCAAAGTGGGTACCCAGATGAAACTGGGTCACAGCTGAGGGGTCAAAAATATCCTGAAATCTTACCGTATTTGGGGGTTTCCTTGGCAACACGACTTTTAAAAAAACTTTAGGCAGATGATTTTCTGCTAATAGAATGAGCTAACATTGTTTCAGCATTGGGTACCCCTTTTAATCAATATATAAACACTGAATGATGATATTAATGATAATATTCAGTTTTTGTACATAACGCATATTATACCATTATCTAACTTCTCTATGCACTTCCAAAGGACTTTGGATAAAAAGTTACCTTGCCTGTTATGTGGCAGTGGCCTTGTTCCTACTTCAAAATCTGAACATTTGCTGGAACGGCTTGTTGACAGTTGTGATTAAGTTTATTTACTAAGAAAGAAAATAGTTAATGTATTGCAATAAGTTGGGGATTGCATCAAGAGAGAGAGAGAGAGAAGGAAAGATAAATAAAGTGCAAATGAAATCGTAGCAGAAAGTAGAATCACTGAACATGCTGATATACGTAATCAGTGAAGTAGGGAACAGGAAAAGAGAATGAGAGAGAGAGAGAGAGAGAAAGAAACAAAATGTAGAAAAAGTTGCAAATAATGTTCAATTTTCTGAACTACTCTATCATAGAGCCTACTCTATTGTACTTATTAGACCGTACCGTTCCAGAATATGTAGAGTTACTGCTTTTTTTCAGCAGATGGTCAACGGGAAATTAAATCGTTGCAAAAAATACAAAATGGATCACATGCATGTCTAAATTACCTTTTGCTAAACATCTAAACCATGTTAAAATGCTGATAAAAGTTTGAAACTGTTTTTTAATTCAGTGGCCGCCCCTACATTCTGGAACTCACTTCCTTTGGGATTTTGGGTTTAAGAAATCAGTCATCTCTCCAATATTTCGGAATAGCAGTTTATTCACCCTTTTCCTTCGGTATACCAAGAAAAAATAAGTTCAACTTTTGAATGCAAAGCAGACTGCTAAAGGCATTGTGATTTTTCACTATTTTACGTTACTTATTTTGGATAACATAATAGTGTACAATTATGTAATCAGTAAATGTTCGAGTAATGTCTTGTAAATAATAGAAGTCAGGCTTGTATGGACTCTTAATTAGTATTTTATTCATTGTTAATTCAAGATTTAATTTTTTTTACAGAAATATGTGACAATGTAAGATGTGAAGATGAACGTATATATGAATTAATCTTTAAGTTATTGCTTATTGGTATAAGCAGTTAGGATAGAGTCTGATAAAATTCTAATTGTAACATAATGAGTTTGAAATTTTGTCATCCAAACCTAAGGCTATGATAACACATTGACATTTTAACGTACATGCTAAGGTTTGCTTGTTGGGTTGCCTAGCGGTAATTTTTTTCCTTATTTTTTATTCTTATTATTATTTTACAATTATAGTTCAAGCAACAGAGTAAGGGCGGAATTGTTCTGAATATATCTCTCCATGTAGAATTAAATTTAGTTGACAATGATATTTTGTTTTGTTTTGTTTAGTGTTTTTCCCCTGTTCATTATATTCAATTTGTAGTTTTCGTATGCCTGTAAAATTAAATTTAGTTGACATTGATATACATGTATTTGTATTCAATTTTATTTTGTTTAGTATTTATTCCCCTGTTCATTATATTCAATTTGTAGTTTTTGTATGCCTGATTAAAATGTTTATAATCTACCTACCTCCGCATTGACACACCTAAAATGTTCCCGTGCCCTTGGTTCCCACAAAGTTTGCGTGCATTGTTCGATTTCGGCCTATTGAGTGAGCAAAAGCAACCTTTGTGAAAGGGTGCAGCATTCAGATTTGAAAAGAATTTGCATTTGATCTTGTTGGTATCAGTGAAGTTGACAGTAGTGTAGTTGTAATAGTAGGCTTAGAAATGTTTGTATTCTGGTAGCTTTTTGACAGTTTATGAACGTATATCATTATTTGTTGTGTGTATGTCCTTGCAAATCTCACTGACTAAACATATGATGTTTAGTCAGTGAGTAATTAGATATTATACTGGTTGTTTTCTAGAATATCAACTGTTGCTGAGTTTTGACATCGGAGCTGGTAAACCAGGGATGTCAGAAAAAGAACATCATCATGCCTTACATGTAGAAAGATCAAGCAATTAAATCCAACAAGCAACCATTCAATCATACAGTCAGTGAATAGGTCTGTCGATCAATCCATCAGTCCATAAAAAAACAAAACAAAAAAAAACCAAACAAACAAACAAACAAAATATCAACGAATCGTACTCCCATTCAATCCAAAGACATATGAGTCGACACAGTCGACACGTGTCAGTCCAAAGATCATTAGGGTTTACCTTTTTACATGTTTTTTTTTCCTCATTATATTCATTTCATCTTTGCATTAAAATCAGGATCATGATAATAGAATACTATATCTATTTACATAGAGCAGCTACTATACTGCACTTTACGAAGGATATACCCCGTTGTGCTGAGCTACTGCATGATGAGACGCTAAAGCATTCAAGAAATTTCTTCCTACCGTGTATCCACTTACTAAACCTGGGTGGAGAGCGGCAAACGTGGATTAATGTATTGCCAAAAGACGTTAGTGACAAGCTCGGATTCGAACCCTCAACTCTTTGATTTAGAGTCAAGTGAATGAGCCACGACACCATATCTCCACACGAAAATGAAGCTTGCACGTTTGCATTGCAGATTGCAGTTTATTAAATTGTGTCAATCCACTTGCATAAGTGCAGGATATACGAGTGTAACCGTTCATCTCATGAACACAAACCTGAAACAGCTATCTGCTTCACTGGATTTAAAGTACATATTTCGCTTACCAATTTATCCCAAAAGAGGGGGAAGAGGAGGAAGAGGAGGAGGAAGGGGGATGTTGGAGGAGCATGAGGAAAAGGAAAGAGAGAGAGCACCAAACTTAATTAGCAGATATTTTTCACCATCAAACTGCCAAAAACAAGAAATAATTAATTTCATAGTTACTACATATATTTGCAGGAGGCCGTACAGAAACGGAAGGTAACTATGATATGGAGTGGGGAAGAGAAAGTAGAGCGGTGGAAAGAGGAAAGAGAGAGAGAGAAGAAAGCTACGTAGAAAAAGCGGAAGTGTAAGAGGAAGGGGAGGAGCAGTGGCGTATCTGGAGGGGGGGGGGCAAGAGCCCCGGGCGGCACTTTGAATGGGCGCAAAAGGAAAAAGAAAAAAGGAAAAAGGAATATATTTTTAAGGATTTTGCCCCCCCCCCCCTTCCTAGGATAAATGCATCATAAATAGAGGGGTTTTTTTTAGGGTTTAAATTACAATTTTTCTAAAGCTCGGTCGCTTTGCTCCCTCGCATGATCATTTCCTTTCAGAATCTCATAATGCCTCGCCCTGTAATAGTTCTTAAACGAGCATTTAAAAAAGGGTAAAGGTTTTTTTAAAGATAGTGATGCAATTCTCGTCGTTTTGCTCGCTGTCATGTTATATCTGCCTCTTGCAAACGGACATTTTCGGTGCAAAAATCTAGCATCATTCTAATAAGGGCGGCACTTGGATGAGGTGCAAAAGACGCAAGAGAAAAAGATAAGCTTAACAACATGTGCTATGATGTAAGGTCTATCCAAGTTAGATCTAAACTAAAGTTAGACCTGACTTAACAATAACAGTCAACCGGAATTGTTAACTTTAACTTTACATTGTTAATCTAGAACAGTTTAATAGAGATCTCGATTCATTTTGTTCACTAGTAAGACACTAACGACATAACGTTAAGCCTTTCTAGCAACTAAAAAGTTAGTAACACTTACGTTAACAATAACAGTTAGGTCGAGATTCTAACAGTTAATATCAGTCTATATCCATATTAAACTTACCACAGAGAAATTTCCAGCAACCTTTCAAACCAAAGCATCAGGACAAAATCAGACAAAACTGTTATCATGGTTATCGTCTAGATACACATCATACAGCTAGCTGGCTGGACGAAAACTTGGACTGTATAATTTGTGTGTAGCTCTGAGAGTTTTTGCGCGGTGCGATAAAATTATTTACACGTAAATTCCCATAGAGATTGGTCTACATGAAGAAGAAAGCTTCTTGCCATCTATTAAACAAAGTAGGAGAAATGTGACGTCATCGCAAATCCTCCACACTGATTGGTTAATGGCCTAAGAGTCGTGTGTCGTGCTGGCAAAAAATCGCTCACAGAGCGATTTTCTGAAACGGCTAAAAACGTCGTGCACGACCTGTGCACGACAGTCGATAATAGTGTCGTGGCAGTGTGCACGGTGCCATACGATTTGCATAGAAAACGATTTTTAAAAAGTCGTTCATGTTGTCTTGTCGTGTCGTTTTGTCAAATGTCGCATCCGGTGTGTGGAGGCCTTAAAGTGATTACACAATGGAATTTTTTTTTTTTGATATATGATCGAGAATAGAATTCTAAGAAGAATAACATTAAAAATTTGATGATTTTCAATCGAAATCAATTCATTTTGGCTAACTTTCTCATAAAAAGTCGAGAGCTGACCAAAAACTTTGAGTATGAGGTATGACGTAAAAGTGGGTACCCAGCTTCGCGCATTGCAGTTGTGCTGCGCGCTAGACTGTACAATATGTATTATACCTTGCGCGCATTTTGCTAGAATTGCGCGACAAGGTACCACTTTGACGTCATTTTGACGTCAAAGTGGGTACCCAGTTGAAACTGGGTCACAGCTGAGGGGTCAAAAATATCCTGAAATCTTACCACATTTGGGGGTTTCCTTGGCAACACAACTTAAAAAAAAAACTTTAGGCAGATGATTTTCTGCTAATAAAATCATGAGCTAACATTGTTTCAGCATTGGGTACCCCCTTTAATGCAAGATGCTGAAGCGGTCAAAATTATGCCCAAAAGCATAATTATGCCAACTCTGGCAACTATGGCGAAAGCGCGCTTTCACCACAATTGCTATGGTAAGCTCTTGTTTACCTCACTGTTTACCTTCTTTGACTTTGTTCGTTATTTGAATATTGATGGTCTAGTGATGATGTGTTCCTATTCCTGACTGCGTCCAGCCAAGCTTCTCAAAAATGTTCATGATCAGCTTATTGTGATCATGTTATTTTACCAATTAAAAACTCTAACAGTATTTGACATTAATTCACTACAAACTGTATTTATATAAGTATCTAAATGACATGCTCCCACTTTCATTTCAGAACTTTTATACATTAAATAAAACCGTTCACGCCTACCCTACTCGCAGTTCTTCCAATCTTCATTTAGTCAACCCCAAAATACTTATTGCCCACAGATCCATAAGACACCATCGTCCAGACCTTTGGAATCCTATCCCAGAATCAATTAAATCTAGTTGTTCCCTCTATTCATTTAAGGCCAAAGTTAAGATCATGTTACTATCAGAATATGCAAGGTAAAATTTCTGTGTCAACTCTTCAGTCTTTCAGACGACGCCATCCTTTATACCATTTAAATCATTACCGATGTCATCCTTATCATCATCATCATCTTCATCTTCATCATCATCATCATCATCATCATCATGTCATCATCATCATCATCATCATCATCATGTCATCATCATCATCATCATCATCATCAACATCATCTTCATCATCATCGACATCATCAGCATCATTTTCACTATCCTTTCAAGTTTGGATTTCAATTATTTTTTATCCATTCTGCTGATTTGATATGTTTATCTATTTAATATTTATTATGGGTTGCCATATTTTCAAGCATATTGCTTATAATGGCAATCCTTCTTCCCAAATGATTTTATGTTTAATGAATTATGTTTAATGAATGACAATATTGACAATTTTTCATTTATTTTTTTTTTAGAAAAATGATTGTATATGAATACTTGTATATTCATGATTTATTGTCAAAAGAAGCTTTTTTATATATTATGTTAACAAAAATGTTAATATGTATGCAGAAGAAAATAAATCAAATCAAATCCACATAGTCGCTTTGGTGGGTATTTCCTGTGAGCCCTAGCGGACCGATTCAAGCATCCCCCGTGCCATAGTCCCATATATATAACACGTGGAATGTATAGGATGATATTCCTCGAGGAAAAGTGGTCCGCTTTGGCCGTAGGCAAATATCTATTAATGAAAATGATTTTTCGATGTGTAAGACCCTCCTCTACATTATCCACACAGTCGCTTTCGTGGATATTTCCTGTGAGCCCTAGCGGACCGCTTAAAACATCCCCCCTTGCCATGGAGTTACTTTTTTCGTTTTGTTTATATCACACGTGAAATACATAGGATGACTTCCTCTGGGAAAAGTGGTCCGCTATGGACGTAGGCAAATAACCTTTAATGAAATATAGTTTTTTCGATGAATTAGACCCTCCACTACAACATCCACACAGTCGTGGGTATTTCCTGTGAGTCCAAGCGGACCGATTCAAACACCCCCCCCCCCCCCCCTCTTTACCTTAGTCCCATATATATTACACGTGAAGTACATAGGATGACTTCCTCTGGAAAATGTGGTACGCTATGGCCGTAGGCAAATAAAGTTTAATGAAATATAATTTTTTTTTCGATGAATTAGACCCTCCTCTACAACATCCACACAGTCGCTTTCGTGGGTATTTCCTGTGAGCCCAAGCGGACCGATTCAAACTCCCCCCTTTACCTTAGTCCCATATATATTACACGTGGAGTACATAGGATGACCTCCTCTGGGAAAAGTGGTCCGCTTTGGCCGTAGGCAAATATATTTTAATGAAAATCATTTTTCGATGAAATAGACCCTCCTGTACAACTTCCATATAGTCGCATTCGTGGGTATTTCATTGGAGCCTTAGCGGACCGCTTCAAATATCCCCCTCCTTGCCATAGTCCCATATATAAAACACGTGGAATATATGGGGAATATATAGGATGATATCCTCGAGGAAAAGTGGTCCGCTATGGCCGTAGGCAAAGAACTTTTA
The DNA here is from genome assembly GCA_029962745.1 of Echinometra lucunter. Lineage (NCBI taxonomy): Eukaryota > Metazoa > Echinodermata > Echinoidea > Camarodonta > Echinometridae > Echinometra > Echinometra lucunter. The sequence continues at coordinate 5,564,401 of CM057162.1, forward strand.
ATAAAATATGATTTTTTCGATGAGTTAGACCTTCCTCTACAACTTTCACATAGTCGCATTCGTGGGCATTTCTTGGGAGCCGTAGCGGACTGCCTCAAACATCCCCCCTCCATCCTTACCTCATTGCAGTCTAGAAGGAAAATGGTGCTTCAAAATGTTCAAAATGATATATTTCTATTTGTATTTATTTTATTTGATCACGGATAAAAACCTGCCATCAGCTAAAAGCTGCTTTTCAGCAAGGCCATGAACAGAAAACAAACATAACGATACAAGAAATACAAAACAGAACATAAGTGGAATAATAATGACTCAAAATGACTTAAAACAAAAGCAATAAAACATGAAAAAAAAAACCCCAACTAGATATCAAATGAAAAGTCCATGTTAGACAATTATCTATCATCACACCAAAGTATTTACATTGCGTGACTTTCTGTAACTGAGAATTGAGAATTTTAATTTTCATATTATCAAATAACTGCAGTTTAGCCTTGGAACCTAATAACATGAACTGACAGTTATCAATACTGATCAACAATTCATTATTTGAGAACCATCGAGAAATATACATTAGATCTCTGATAATAGATGTTTCCAAATCTCTTGTCTCTTTTGATGCAAAATAAAGACACGTATCGTCCGCATAATTATAAGGAAAGGGAACATTTTTGACCGATTTTATCAAGTCATTTAGAGTAAGGATAAAAAGGTCCCAAAATACTGCCCTGGGGCACTCCGCTTTCTACCTTGCGAAAGTTAGACATGTTACCATTTATAACTGTCGATTGTTCCCTACCACAAAATAGTAAAAAACCAGTTAACTGCACCTTCGTCAAACCCCAAATAGGACAATTTTCTCAATAATATGTTAAACGAAATCAGGTCAAAGGCTTTCTCTAAGTCTATGGTAACCTTGCCAATGACATATCCTTGGTCGATTTTTTGGCCAAATCATCGGTTATATTCAACAAGGCAGTACTGGTTGAAAGACCTGGGCGGAACCCGTGTTGACATGGATCGAGCAGGCTATTGTAAGACAAGTAGTTATACACTTGATCGAACACGATCTTTTCTAATACTTTGGACAACACCGGGAGAACTGAGATCGGTCTATAGTTCGACGGATTTGTAGAATCACCGCCCTTCAATATTGGCGTTACACGAGCCCTTTTCCACGCATCGGGGACCTTACCAATATATAATGAAGTATTAACAATGTGCGTCAATGGTAAAAGGATACAGTCAACAGCATCCCTAATTACACAGGCTGGAATTTGATCTAGGCCAGTAGCCTTATTTCTCGCTATTTTGTTTATATGTTTCTTAACATCTTGACAGGATATTGGTTTAAAGCTGAAAGTGGTTTGAACTTTGGCCAGAATTGTTCTAGATTATTACCAAAGGTAAAATTCTGTTTACGTTTAGCAGCGATATCAACAAAATGATCATTAAGGCGTGTGGCAATTTCCTTGTATCCTAAAATATCTTCTCCATTAATAGACAACTTTTGAATTAATTTCATATTCTTTTTATTGGGTAACATAGATCGCAAAGATTCCACATCGCAGTACAATTTCCTTTATTATTAAAAATAATTTCAGATAAATACGATCTTTTAGCCCTTCTTATCATATCAGTTACAGAATTTCTCAGTTTTCTATACAATTTCAAGTCTACCTCCGATTTGGAAGATTTAGCTCTGATTTTCATGGTATTTCGTTCCTAAGCTTATTTTATCTAAAATAATGTTACTTATCCAAGGCGTTTCTTTTTGCCGCACTCTCTTTTTACGAAGAGGAGCGTGTTTATCCAACACCGAACAAAATTCCCTCGACCACATTTCATAAGCACTATTTGCATCACTTTCAGAGAGGACGTTTTGCCAACATGACTTTTTAAAATCATTTAAATTCATTTTCTTCAAATTACGTAAAATACACAAACTTATGACACACCTTGGGAGATTTGTGTTTTCCTAAGGAGCAAATTATCATATAATGATGACTCATGCTTAAAGGAACGACGTCACAAAATGTGACTTTATTGTGATTTGAAGAATATAATACATCAATTAGTGTGGCAGTAGTTTGTGTTATTCCCGTAGGTTTTTCAACATGTAATTTAAGATCATACTCTTCTACTAAGCTCATCAAGCGTTTAGTTTGGCAAGATGGTGGCTGTTTCATTATGTCACAGTTTAAGTCTCCCAAGAGTATAAAATCATTGGATAAAGATTCAATAGATTGTAGTACTCTATCAAACAAGTCGAAAACAGCAGTTTGTGAGTTTGGTGGTCTGTACCAATATACAATACGAAAAGGTTTCTGTTTAGGAATGCATATCTCAACACACATCAATTCCAAGCGGTCAAGAGACAACTCATGTTTCTTTAATATATAATAATATACCACCTCCATTTCGGTTTCTGTCTGCTCTAATAACTCTAAAACCATGAACATCTATTTCTGCATCAGACACTGAAGGATCTAACCTTGAGGCACAGACCTTCACAACCTTCACAGAGGCACAATATTTGGATATTTTGTCATTCTTTATGAAAAAATGCACTATGTAATGTTCAACGGTCGATATCTTTTGATTTGTCCTGTTTTTTTAATTTTTAAAAGATTATTTTCTAGATTATTTCCCTGAAATCACATTTTTTTTTTACCACTTCTCAAATTGGCTTTCCGGCTGGATTCCGGACAAGTTCCATCCAGTCCTAATTAGCATATACATGTATATATCTATGGGCCAACTCGATAGTTTCAACGTTGGTCTCA